>JAOXNZ010000074.1:15667760-15693709 GCA_028566095.1 Kryptolebias brasiliensis
GATTTCCTTTCCCTACAGTTATTAATATCATTCAAAGTGGCATTTTTCACCAGGTTTTCGATGTCAGACGCAGAATTTTTACTTAAAGAACATTTTCCGAAGCCTCTAACTTACCTGTGAAGCTGTGAAGGTTGAGTTCTGAAGCATGTTTGGAGGAGGGCTTCTTGGGTTGGGATGGGTGTTCCCGTACCTGCGCCCAGGCTGTGCCATGCTGGGGGGGCCTTGGGATGGCGAAGACCCTCCGTGGATGGGTCTGGTTGGTGGCGGTGGGCCAGCAGGTCCGGGGAGCCGGACGTTTTGATACCAGGACCAGTGGTTAGGAGCGGGCTGTCTGTGAGGCTGATGGGAAAGCTTGTCAACCTTGGGCAAATGAATTATTCAACAGGTTACCTTTCTATGTAAAACTACTTTAAATCATGCATTCTAGAAAATATTAAGAAATGCAGTACTTTAGTTCTTCTGAGATGTATAAATATATATATTTTACCTGCATCTGGAGCTGAGCCAGAGTACTTTGTCGCTGCTGCTGTGCGGAGACAGAAAGACCTCCAGATGGAGCCTCTGGTCTGGGAGCTGAAGGGTGGTTGATGATGGGCGGCCTCCCCGGGCATCTTTCTACAACCAGTGACCCTGCAAGAAACAAGAGGTTTAACTGTAAATAACACCTACGGAGGTGTCAGAGAAGAAGCTTGAATGACAGCTTCCTTTACTTTTGGTGTGTGCTCAAAAAAAAAGGGGGTTTTAAAAATTATAAAACTTCCTGAATTGTACTGGGAAACAGCCAGGGAAGGAAAAGCCCCAAGAGTCAAAAAGTTGGATAATTAGAATAGAATGCATACATGCCCAACGTTTGCACGTTTTAACAAATAAGAGGAATATTAAACTGTGTTTAGAGTACCGCGAAGCAAGGAAGGAGCCACCACATACAGACTGTTTACTTCAGTCCTTTCCAGTTTAAATTCTATACATTATAGTTGAAATAAAAGAACAAAAAAGATGGAAAAAAACTCACATAAACTTTTCATTTAAAGTAGCATCTACAAAAAGCAGCTTCAAGCTGACAGATAAGACAGATAAAATAAAATTCACAGAGTAAGAAATGTCGATGGTTAATATGTCCCTAAATTATAAATTTGTAAGCAAAATTTGTGACTGTGTGCCACCTACCACGTGTTTGTGTACCTACAAAAACAGCCGAGGTGGCTGAAAATAGGTCAACACTGGCGACGTCCACAGAAGAGTTGTTTGGGATTGACAAGACTGGCAATTTGCTCAAATTTGCTGAGTAAAACGTGCAGATAAAGTGCTTTGTTTACATTGAGTGCGTACCTGCATTTCAGAACTGCACATCAACATATCTGGAAAACTACTGGAGTAAACTCAAACTGCACCATCTGATATAGTTCAGGGTAACATTTTTGACGTTTGATTTCTGAGTTTGCAATGAGAACCTTTAACCATCAAAAGACTTTAAATTTAAATTTAGTGCAACAATTTGATTTAAATGTCTAGGGTTTGTTCCTGTTTAAAAGTACAGTTTTATATAAAACTAAGAGACTGAACTGAATGATCTACAAAACTCTGCAGACACAAGCTTTGCCAAAAATGTCAAAATATTGTGCTTTGGAAAAAAAATTAGACGAGATTGGGAGAGAATAAAAGAAGCTTTTGAGTTAAACTGTCTCACAAACCCTTAAAACCCTCACCTGTCTCTTGATTTTGTCCAGTGAAATTAGCACTGACGATGTCTCTGCTTTAAATTGTTTGCGTGGCAGCAGGTCTCAAACATGTCAGGCACTAGGCCCACGCAGCATGTGTTGCGAGAGTAGCTGCACCTGCAGCCTGAGCCTCTGCAGCTATGTGCTGAGAGGAAGAGTCTGTTGCACATTCATTGAAAGCGGAAGAGACGTAATGCCAAGTTTGAACGATGATTTGTTGACTTTAAAGCTGAGAAAGTAAAGTTTGAACCTCTTGTTACTATGAAGTAGAGCAATCAGACGAGAGATACCAGTCGGTTGAATTTGTGGCAAAAACTTCTTTCTTAAAACTATTGTTAAAATATCATCCTGTCTCTTACTTATGCATCCAGGATCCCGTCCCTTCCCATGACCTGGCAGCCCCGTTACGCCCCTAAATGACACCACAATGTATTTTGCTTTTCTACGAAACTGACTGGGCCAATCGCAAATTCTTAAAAGAAAAAAACCTTGAAAGGTTTAGGAAGTGAACACAGCATAACTTCTACATTAATGACAAACCAAACTCAAGTGAACTGCATGTTTCAAGCTTTGACGGCAAACACAGACAGGTTTGTTGTTGTGTAATGTTCAACAAAAAAACTCAAAGACGTTTCTTTTTTTTAGTAACACACTCAAAACATGGACACATTCTGCTCAGTAAAAAGTTCAAGGATAGTAAAACTTTGCCAAAACATATTTAAAGAAAATCAAACTAATCTAGCAGGGGGAAATCTTTTTAACAGGAGATACGTTTTCAACCTCACAAGAAACTAAATTTGGTTCTAAACCTGCTGCTTGAGTCACAAAATCCTCATCGAGGAAGAGATATAAGAAAATAATAACACAAGTCTTATTTAGGTCAGATCAGATGAATACACTGACATACATAAATATAAAAACATAGAAGCAAAGAGAAAAAGACTCGTTTTAGTGGAAAACTAACGTCGTTTAACCTAGACCAAAGTTTTAAACTTGAGTGGAAATAAAGCCCAAGACAAAAGACAAAAGAAAAAACCTTTTCATAAAATTGACACATATTGCTGATAAAAAACAGTCATACCCAGGTCTACATTAGTGGCCCAGAAACCAGAGCGACACTGGAAGCGAACAGAGCTCTGAGGTACGATGGATGGGTTGTAGCTTGTTCTCATCAGGTAATGGATCTGGTAAAGGATCTAGGAGACAGAATGAGTGCAAGGTTAAAGTCGGTATTATTGTACGTTTTTGTTCTTGCTGTGCTGCTAGAGTCACATACCAGTCTCTTGCAGTACAGGAGAGCTGTTCCACTGTGACTCGCCGTGGCCCATTTGGTGAAGCTGATCACGTGGTCCAGATGCCTGGTCAGCGTGTTGATGTCGTCCTGCTGCTTTTTCAGAGCCAGCTCGTGGTCTTTAGTCAAAGCCTGGGAGGAAACGTGTTCACCAAATGTCACAACAGGAATCCCACGTGTCAAAACTGCAAAAGCCTGTTGTTTTTTGAAACACACCTCGAGCTGGTTGATCAGAATCTTTCCCTTCCTGTTGATCTCCATGATCAGGTTGCAGATGGACTTTTTTATTTCAGTTGTCACAGCCTTACGGTTTTCTTCAACTTGATGCAATCTGTGAAAAGTCAGAGCATGATTTAGTGTTATAACTGATTTTTCTGTGTTCTGTTTAACCGTGTTCCTGATTTTTAACTAAAGGCAAATGCAGCCTTATAAAAAGATGCACTCCTGACCCATTGTTGATGCAGCTCGACACTTCCTCAATGGCCTTTCGTTTGTCCTGCAACTGCTGAGTCATGGTCTCCAGATACTGCTTATGATTTTTGTAAGCATCCTCCAAAAACTGGTAGCTAGACACAAAATGCATTATCAGCATGAAGAAGGACAACTAGTTAGACTTGTTTTTTCAAGACTTTTTAAATAATTTTGTACCTAAATTATTTAGCTGATCTATCAGCATCTTTCACAAATGCTGAACGGTTACTGACATGAATGATTATAATCATGTTTACCTCCACAACTCTGAATATTAAACATCATTTTTGCCTCTTTCGCTTAATGATGTAATGAAGGCCTGTCATTCTTTAATCGCTAATGCCTTTTTTGCCAAAGTTTTAGACTAAGATCGTTTTGTGCTGATAAATGACGGCATTAGAGCCGTTTTGGTCAAACCCTGAAAATAACTTTAGTGGAGTCTCATTCAATGTTGAGTACACGTTGTTAATGTCTCTCAGCTATTACAACACTAGGTTTTAGCTCTGTATCTGTAAATTTGACTGAATTATAGACATTTTTGTGTTGGCTAATGTTGATTAGCTGCGGAGGCCACCTTGAATTGGGTTTGCTTCAAATGTTAATCAGTCATAAATGACAGAGATTATTTCCTGAAAGTTTCAATAAAATCCATTGAGTGGTTCATGAGATATTTTGCTAACAGACAGACAGAGGCCTGCCTTTAACCTTTCAGCAGTCGGAGATAAATAAGAACAATAAGATGATCTTCATACTTGTGATCCTTGTGCTTCTGAAGCTGACAGTCTCGACAGGTGAGCCGGTCACACGTCTCACAAAAGAGCTTCAGCGGCTCCTGCTTGTGGACGTCACAAAAAACAGGCCTCTGTGAGGAAATGTCCAACGCTTCTGGCAGGCAAAGGAGATTAAAAACAAAGAAAAACACAAAAATTAGATCATCAGCTTTACTAACTTAAACCTTTGCTATTTCTCTTCAAAGTCAAGCCACTAAAAGCAGATGTTTTGAATCTTTTAGTTTCAAAAGTCAAAAAGATTTTGCAGATCGAGACAAATTTTACGGGTTTTGTAAAGAATGCTTTATGAGTAATCAACACTTGTCGCCTCACTACCTGGAGACATCTCCTCCTTCTGCCGTATGGTGTGGTCTCTGGTGAACTTGACCCTCTGGTGTGCCTCGATGCATGTCACGCACAGAAACTCCACACACTCCACGCAGTATCCTGTTGCCTCTGTGTTGTCGTCGCAGCTCATACACACCTGGAGACAAACACTAAAAAAACTGAAGAGTTCTGTCGTACAAAGCAAAGGTTTAAACGATGTGCAGGTTGTGACGACCAACCTGGCTGGTTTTCTCCACCGTGCTGCTGGGCACCTCAGCAGAGTCCTTGACAAAGAAATTGTCCAATATGTCAATCTCCCAGCATTCTTGCCTGCACACTGGACACCGAACGGCCCCTAGAAGAAGAAAATCAGATACATTAGTGAGGATATGAGCTAAAAACCATTTACATGACTTTATTTACTGTATAAATATGCTGCGACATGATAAGAGACTTCTGTTAGGAACAAAACATATGTTAATACTAATGTATAAATTTAATTTATCCTCATTATTATAACAAGTTAAGACTAAATCATTTGCAGCCATAAAATAACACGTTTGATATAACAAATGCTAAATGGATGTCTTCAAAACTACATCTGTTGCTACACTTTACGGATTATTTTGACCCACTTTTAGATGCTTGTATCTAACAAAAGTCCAGACAAAATAGGCCGAACTGCCTGAAGCCTTTTGGATCACACACTGTCCTGTGCAAAAGTCTTGGATCATTTCTCATTTCTTGATATTCTGCTTTCAGCTACAAAAAAAAACGTCATGTCAAGAATCCCAACGTCTTCGAGTTTTTTTTCAGGTCTTCTACAGTTCTCTTCTGTTTTGTTAGTTGGACTTTCTTTGTTTAGCCACTTAACTCTGCCTGTCACAAAGGCAGTTTGTTTCCATTTCTTTGGTTGAATTCATGAAAAATGCCAAAAATGTACAGTTTGATAAACAAAATTGTATTTTAGCACCAACATGGTTATGTTCAAACAGCTAATAGGTGAGAACTTGAGGGTTGCAGTAGCTCAGTAGACAGTGCCACGGTCCTGTAATCCTGAGGCTGCAGGTTTGAGCCCAAGTTGCATCAGGAAGAGCAAATGGCATAAAACTACTGACATATCTTTCATGTGAGTTCGCTCGTTGTGGCGACCCCTGAAGAAGGGAGCAGCTGAAAGAAAACAACATTAGCTAAAAACCTGACATGCAGTGGTGACCAATCCTGGTCCTGGAGGGCCACTATCCTGCATGTTTTAGATGTTTCTCTGCTCTTCAGCAGGTCTTTAAGTTCTGCAGAAGCCTGTCAATCACTCAGTCATTCACATCAGGTGTCAAACATCTAAAACATGCAGGATAGTGGCTCTCCAGGACCAGGATTGGACACCACTGAAGTAGAGGATCAACTCTGTCAGGTTATTGATAGATCCCCTCCCCACACAAATTTCTTAAAGACATGACTTTCAGATACTGATCTTCTATTTTAGACATTTTTAGGCTTGACACCTTATCGTTTGTCCTCCACTTTTCTCGTTTTTGAAGTACACAACGCACAATATCTCGTCACGATCAAATACAAGGACTGGACAGAAACTGAGTTTACAAGCACCCCAAAAAAAAAAAGAAAGTCTAAGGTCACTTTTAAAAGTTTTCAAGAAATCTTAGCTACTACAAAGCAAAGTATAAAAAAGGGTTGATTTATAAATAACATTTCCCTTTTCAACACCCATTTGCTCATCAGTTTTGAGTTCAAATTGTAAATCATTTGCAAAAGTGGCTGCGACTTATTAAATGTTCCAACCACGACTCTAACATTTTGAATTTTTCTCTTATTGCAGTATTTAAAAATAAAATAAGAACGAGTCATGTTACAAAAACTGGTTGACTGGTGCATTTTAAATGGGTATCTGCAGCAATGATTCTGCTGTTTTACTTTTAAATGTCACACAATCGTGCCAAACAACAACACGTGGGCTCTCAATGTGTTGGGATGCTTCAAGCCACTTTTCCCCGGTGGTTTGTTGCCTTCACCTGGGCCGTGCGGGTCTCGCCTGGGCTGCTCGGCGCTCCTCAGCGGGGGCGGCAGACACCTCTTGCAGAAGGAGTGGAGACACGGCAGCAGCTTGGGCTCTCTGTTGTGGAAGCTCAGTTTGCAGATGGGACATGTGTCCATGAGCCCGAAGGTGCCGCCTTGCTGTTTGAGTTTATCATCTCCCGCGGGCAAGCTTTCGGCCTCGTTTTCCACGATAATAACAATGTCATTATCGACATTTTTGGCACTTTCATCCATCTTCCCTCCTCTCTCTGTAGCTTCACGGCAATCAATTATTCAATACGGCTAGCACAACAAAGAGTAGCCTATGTTTTCATTTAAATGTCCTGAAAAAACAACTAATATCATGCATAACAGCATCCCTGCTCAAGTTTCCCCACCTTTACATCTTAAAGTATTAAACGAAATGATAACAGCTCTTGCATTTCTTTCCGTCCGGATAGCTACATTAGCACGATTAGCCTATTTCCACGTCGCAAACTCTAAAAAAAACATATTTTTAACTTTGTGGCGATTCTTATTAAAGTAGACAAAACGTCAACAGTGTACAGTCACGTATATGCTGAAATTAGGTCACACAGACTGCATTTTGCGGCTCATTCGTCCACGGGGGATATGCTAGCTCTCTCTTCTCAAAACACATATTACCCAGACGGCATTGCGGGGCATCACAGCTACGGTGCCCGATAAGACCAAACTGAAGGCGAACGGCTGTAAATTCAACAGTCTCCGCGCAAATAGAAACAAATTCAGCCGTGGAATTAAAACTAGAGGTCAGAAAAATCCGTTCCATTTAGTCTAATATACCGTATACAATTATTTACAACATATTTAATCAGTTTAGTAAATTATATATTTAGATGTGCAAGCCACGGAGTCCAACTGGAGCCATGGGTTGAAATAAAAACAGTGCTTGTAAAAATTTGTTCCTTCAAGAAAAGTTTTGGGTTCATTTGTACTTTGCCAGTTTGTACTTCAGCAGTTTTGGTCACTACATACTCGCCTTCACGAATACAGAAAAAATATATGCCTGCCCTGAGACTCCTTGTACTTCCCTTAAGCTATTTTGTACTTGCCTTAGCTGTGATTTGTACCCACCTGGAGTAATATTATTATTACCTTCTGTTTACCAAATCCCTAGCCCCTAATTGTACCATCTGACACTTATCCCTGACATCCAAACCTTACATTAAAAAAAAACAGACAGGGACACAGAGGTACATGGGTACACAATGGTAATACAAAATGACGCCAACTGAGTATGAAATGACAACTGGTAAATACGAGGTGGTGAAGTATGAATTAACCAGTACTGTTCGGAAACTATGCATATGGATTTATGATGTGGTCTCTCAGTTTCAGTGGGCTGCATGCTGGAAGAGTGCATTAACACTGTTGCCTTGCAGAAAAAGGTTGCAGGTTTGACTGCCATCTAGAGCCTTTCTTTCTTTGTGGAGTTTGCATGTTCTCATTTTGCATGCATGGATTTTCTCCAGATACTTCAGTTTCCCTCTACAGTCCAAAAATATGCATGTTAGAGCATGTGGCCTCACTAAATTGTCACTAGGTGAATGATTGTCTTGCTTATTTGTATGTGGACTTGTGACCTGTCTAGGTTGTACCCCACCTCTTGCCCAATGACTGCAGCTCCCTGTGACTCTTAACAGGAACAAGCAAGCAAACAAAATGGATAGATGGATGATTAACTTCAGTTTCTGACCTCTTGTTTTGCATCCAGTGTTGTGTTTATATCTGTTTCCCAATAGATCTACCCCCTCAGCTCTGCATTAATGGTATGCTCCATTTAAATTCAAAATCTGGAGTTTCAAGTCACAAAATTTGACTAGAACCTTCTCACAAAGTTGGACTTTAAAATCCGATATGGTTGTCTTGCTCTCAAAACATGGAGAAGGCTGCAGTAATAAACAGTTTGTTTGCACTTTTCTCAATTTGTATCTCGTCAAATTAGTACAACATGTATCAGTGAGTGACTAAACTGAGGGATTCTCCACAGTTTCCAAAAAGTTTTCACTCCCCATCCTCTGAAGCTTCTGTGTGGCATTCAAAAGCACTTCATATCAGCATATTATTACATTTACTCATAAATGTGTCAGATACTGCAGCGTTATCATCCCGTCAGTCCGTGTGGGAAGCTGATCCTTCTGCTCTGGGAGGAGTCATGTCACTGATCAAAGAACAGAAAAACAACACTGTAGATGACCTACATGGCACATAGTCAGTGGTGCTTTAGCTAAAGACAAAAAGGGCAACACAGACTCTAATTAACATGGAGCTGACAGCAAAAACCCATTCCGTTCCTCTGAGTGATGGAAACAGCATTCCTTTAATAGGACTGGGAACTTATGGGAATCCCCGAATGGTAAGAAAAATGACAAAAGGCTGACCAGAAACAGAAATCCTGCTGTGTTTTTTAGACTGTTACTTTTATTAACAGAAGATATTTTCTTTTGTTAGACTCCAAAAGGAACTGCATATGAAGCTGTCAAACTCGCCATTGAAATAGGGTACAGACACATAGACGGAGCCTTGGTTTATTTCAACGAACATGAGGTGGGGCAAGCAATAAGGGACAAAATAGCAGATGGAACCATAAAGAGAGAGGACATCTTCTACTGTGGGAAGGTTTGCAAACGCTTGCCTGTTAATGGCTGAACCATGCACTGTTAAACTCATGTTTCCAGGAACAAACATGGCCACAAAGATAACCTACTGCCACAGTTCTGCAACAACTAATAACATTTACTTTTGTTGTTGCCTCTGACTTTACAGTTGTGGAACACGTTCCATCCACCTGAGCTGGTACGGCCTGCTCTGGAGAAAACACTGAAGACGTTACAGCTGGATTATGTTGATCTTTATATTGTAGAAATGCCCACAGCTTTCAAGGTTATAACAGCATTTCATGTCACAAATAATACTCGCCAAACAGGGTATTTTATCCATGTCATACATGTCTTTTGTAAATTGTTGCACTTATTTTTATCTCTCTGACTTTCTGAAGCCAGGAGACACCTTCTACCCACTGGATGAGAATGGGAAGCACATTTATCACGAGACGGACCTCTGTGCCACATGGGAGGTGAGACTGAGTTCTTTACCTAATTTATAGACAAAACTGGAGTCGAGTTTGTGAATACCAATAAAAATATAACCATTCATTCACAATTTTGGTCTTTGAGTTCAACTTTTTTTAAAGATCTAGGGTCAAGGTTAGCAGTTAACGAAGCAAAGTTTGCTTTTATAATTATTGCCTGTCGCCTTAAAAAGCAGGTGATCGTGTAATTGCTTGTGTCTGCGGTCGTCTGTCTGTCTGTTAGCAAAATGTCTCATAAATTAAAGGAAGGAACGCATATTGCCTGATACTTTGCATGACACAGTTTAAGACTATTATCTTATGAGGAGAAGGGACAGAGTTATAGCCATTTTAGTCAAACCTTAAACATAACATTACGTGTGATCTCATGCAGTAGTGCAAGATGTCACACTCGGGGTATGTGTTGTGAATGACTCTCAACTACTACCACATCAAATTTTGGCTCAATATATGTAAAACTGACTGGGTTGTAGCCACTTGTGTGTTGGGTGAGTTTGATTAGCTGCGGCATCTATCTTGAATTGGATTGACTCCAGAAGTTAATCAGTTCTAGACGTACATCCAATGATTAGTTCCTTGAAGTTTCTTAAAAATTCATCAAGTGGTTCATGAGATATTTTGCTAACAGACAGACAGACACAGGCAAAAATATGATTGTCTACCTTCACTTTTAAGCAGCAAGCATATTTTTAATGAAACACCCAGAAAGTAATCATTGGCTGTACATCTACAACTGATTAACCTTTGGAGGCAACCTTATTCACACAGTTATTTGACCTTAGTAAACTCAAAACCGGCTTTAACTCTAGCATTTTTACAGATATTGAGCTAAAACCTGGTGTGGTAGTAGCTGATGGTCATCCTCAGTTCATTCTCTGAGCACTAACGAATGTGGCACGAAACATGGTTTCCTTCATGGAACGCTACTTTAATTTGTTCAGACTTCAGAGTCTTGTTTGTTAATTTCTGACCGGACTCTGGGACAGGCTTTGGAAGCTTGCAAAGACGCCGGGCTGGTCAAGTCTCTTGGAGTGTCCAACTTCAACAAACGTCAACTGGAGCTGATTCTGAACAAACCCGGGCTGAAACACAAACCGGTGTCAAACCAGGTACAACGCTGCACTGTTAGAGAACACTAAAGTTTACACTGAAGATGGAAATAAAGAGGTGACAAAAATAAAAAATATGACAAAAAGGTAACGATGAGTTTGGAAAAGCAGAGTTGGTACATGCCCTCACAGGGGACTCTTACTGACAAAATGTATTTTTACTGTTTTAAACCCAGGTTGAATGTCATCCATATTTCACCCAGCCAAAGTTGCTTGAATACTGCTGGGAGAAAGACATCGTCATTGTCGGTTACAGTCCTCTTGGGACATCTAGAGATGCATCATGGTATGGTCCCTTTTCCACTTTCTGTTTAATATGTGAAAAATATACTGTTATCAGCTTTGATACAAAATCTCTGCAATAAAACATCAACTTTTTTTTTTAAGTGATTACATGCTAATAAATATATAGCTTGATCTTGGTTCTCAGATGTCAAATTAGTCATACAAAATATAATATCCCATTATATGGAATATAAAATAAACACAGCTCGTCTAAAACATTTAAAATATTGACTTGCGTGTCGGATAAAATTATAACAATGGCCAGATCTGGGTCGTGGGCCTTGAGTTTGACATGTGATGTAGATATGTATGGTATCATTGAGACAGTGTGTGTGAAATGTAAAGATGTGCAGTGATTTATAAATCTTTAAAATCATATTTGAAAACAGTACAAAGATTAGACTGAATCTGAGATGTTTGTTCAGTAATAAAGAATTTCATGCTTTAAAAATTCTACCTGCATGCTTATGTCATGATGCTGGGTCCTTGAATTGTCTCATAATAAGATTGAACTGAACTGTATCCAACTAAATCTGAATGTGACTCAATTAATTAAAGTCACAACTGGGTCTAAAAAACAAAGAGCATTCCTGAGAGAATGATTCAACAATTTTCAAATCCTTTCACATGGGATTGCAAGAAATTTAGGGAATTCATTATTTAAGTTGTACAAAATTCAAATATTCAAAGTATATGTAGGGATGTCTGTGTGTAGGGGCAATGCTGAAAACCTGTTAAACATCTGCGACGTTTAGGAAAACTCAGGAACACTGCTGAAAGACATGAGTTTCAGCCTCTAAAAAGCAACTTCATACTTCACCATGTGAAGCTTATTGCATACATTTCTAAGATCCAGGAGACTGACCTTTGTTTCTTTGTTTTAAAAGCCATTTCAGGGAAGGCTTTGCTTATTTTAGCAAGACAAACCACATGTGAACCACTTAAATGACTAAACTGACGAAGCTGCCATCCAGACCTGTCCTCCACTGAAAGAATTTAACAATTTTTTTTTTTTAAATGACTGAGGTCTGATTTTTTAGCAGATGATTGGAAATCATTTTTAAAAAAGCTACAGCAGCCTATCTGACACATGCCCGTTTTCCATTTGTTGACGGCAGCTTTTTTGGCATATTTGTTCCAAACAAAAATAATTTACGTTTTTTTCATTTGAAACAGGGTGAACCTGAAGTGCCCACCTTTGTTGTTGGATGAGTTTCTGACATCAGTCGCCGAAAAGCATTTAAAGACCACGGCACAGGTGTGCCTGAGGTTCAACGTGCAGAGAGGAGTCGTGGTCATTCCAAAGAGCTTCAGCCCCGCTCGTATAAAGGAGAACTTTGATGTATGTTTTTAGAACACACTGTCCTTATAGAAATACAACAATAACTTTAAAAAGCTCTGAAATAGTCTGTCCCTGGTTTGTCAAAACTCCAGATATTTGACTTCTGTCTGTCGGAGGATGAGATGAAGGCGATCGAGGCTCTGAACAAGAATGTTCGTTTTGTGGAGCTTCTCATGTGAGTTTAGCACAACCTGTGTAATGTTTTCTTTTTCTAATTAGTCAATTTTTCTGTTTTTTTTTTTTTGCTCAACAGGTGGTCTGATCATCCAGAGTATCCATTTCATGAGGAATACTGACATCACAAGCTTAAATATAATCAATGCTACTTGCTGACTGATTTTACAACCTTGATTTAAAGCCTTTATTGTTCATTTTATGAAATGTTTACTGATCACTGTGATTTTAAGCACAATATCTTATGTCAACAAAATCCCCACATGTTTGATTTACAAACAAATGTAAAAATCCAATCTTGTCTTTGCTGCTTTTGTTTGAGACTGAACTGTATCTTAATATAATCCTGCCTTTAAATTGTTGATATTGTGTGCTATTTGATTATTTCTGTGAGTTAAATGAATTAAAAGAGTTGCATCATTCTAATACAGCAACCACCTATTACTACTTTGGGTTATCAGTAGTAAGGTAATACATTAATAAGTATACTGTAATGAAAAATGGCCATTTTCTGTAAAACTGAATGATGGCTTTGCTGAAATTTGTTGAACAAGCTTAAACCTAATTGTTAAAGTTTAAACAAGCAGAAGTTAAAACGAGCAAAACCATAGATAAAAGTAAAAAATTAACAAAGTTTTAGTTAAAACTGAAAGTTAGCAAATCAACTATGGCTTTAAATTTGCAGAACAGTAGCTAAATGTTAAAATGAGCTAAACAGTCGCTAAAACTAGCTAAACTGTAGCTAAGAGCTAAAATAAGCAAAACAACAGATACAAGCTATAATGAGCCAAACTGTTGCTGAAATTTGCCAAACTGTAGCTAAGAGCTAGAATTAGCAAAACAAGTACTAAAGCTAAAATTAACAAAACCGTAGATAAAAGGAAAATAAAGTAAAAAAAAATAGACCAAGTATGCTTAAGTAGATTAAAAAAATAACATTTTTTAAGAGAATTGGAGGGATCTCAGTGTATTTTTATGAGAAAATGAGATTGAGGCTGGGATTATTGTTAAATTACTGAAATAAGGATTACTTTTTTTCCCCGGTCACGTGTTCCTGCTGGCCCATTCAGTGACATCTAGTTGCAAAAGTTATCTGACTTTATGACACGTAGTGCGTCGTATACTCTTTTTGATATTATTGATACAACGCGTGTTTTTCGTCGTATTTTTCAAACACCAAAAGAGTCGTTAAACTATGTTGACAAATTAACAAATATTTATTTTAAACGTAACCCCGGAGTCAGAAGTCGTCAATTTTTCGAGTGCTCCTGAAGGCACCACAACGGCTTTTTTTCTCCTTCCCTTGCTAACAGTAGCTAGCACGGTTGCTAATGCGGCTAAAAATAGACGACGGTAAATTATACAGGAAGTTGCGCCCGATAACACGAAACTAATTCCCCCTTCTGGTTCTTATTTAACATTCTTTAACCTTTGCAGACATCATGCTCCTGCAAATTTTGTTTTCCTGGGGCTAACACCAATGTTTAGCTGCGCAACTGATTTCTAGCCGTATTAGCTTTGTGCTAATTTGCCCTTTTTCCTCAAACGCTACATGTCATGAATGAGAGCCGACGTACGGAGTAAACACGCCAGCTTGAGTGGTGCTTTACGAAGTGGACGCAAAGGATGGAGTTTATTTGATTGAGCGTGACAAGCCGTCGCGAAGGGACTTGAGCTAACCGTTGCTAACTACTGGAAATGCATATTTGTAGCGAAGAAGAAGAAGAAATCACAATCCTCCCACGTACCGAAACGTAACAACAGCCATGGTAGCCTGTGGGAGATAAAACAACTAGTTATTGTGGAGGGGGGCAGGTTTGCTTTGTGTTTACATACTTGATCTGGGCTCTGTGTTATTTTCCGGGGTGTTGTTTTGAATGGTAGCTTCGCCCGGAAAACCGCTCCGACATGTCTGCGTTTGCCGAGTTCGTCCCCCCTCCCGAATGCCCGGTGTTCGAGCCGAGCTGGGAGGAATTCTCGGATCCTTTGGGATTCATCAACAAGATCCGACCCATTGCGGAGAAAATGGGCATCTGCAAGATACGGCCTCCACAGGTAAACCTGCGCTGTAACAAATAAAACAACATATTTTGTGTAGAATCTGCTGGGAGTTATGCTGCTGTGATCGTAAAGTGCACAGCTGAGGTTGACTTTGGGCCTACCTGAAAACCCACAACGTTACTAAATAAAGGTCAAAAAGGGGATTAATTTATTAGCCTGATCATTTTCTTTTTACAAGTGTGACGCTGCTTCCTGGTTGTTTTTGTAATAAAGAGCTGCAAAAGGGTGGAGTTAAATAAACATTTTCAGTTTTTTGTTGTTTTGTTTTTGTTTCTCTGACAGCTAAGTTGCATTTCAGGGATAGCAATGGTGCGACATTTGGCTTAGATTTAGGCTTTAAAATGAATAACATAGTTTGAATCCACATTTTTCTTTTTTTCTTTGTTAATTGCTTAAAGGTGAGGCCAGAAATCATGGTTCTGCTGCAGAAAACTAAAGTAAAAAGGCAAAACTTATGCACAACTGCACGTTATTTACCTTATATCTAGTATTAATGTGTAATGGATGTTGTTGTTTCTAAGATGCATTGTCTTAATGCTTACTTTCTCATTGCATTTGTCTTTTGATGTTTTCCAGGACTGGCAGCCTCCATTCGCCTGTGACGTTCGCAACTTTCGCTTCACTCCAAGAGTGCAAAGACTGAACGAACTTGAGGTGAAATTTACTGAACACATACGGTGGTTAAATGTGTGTTTCCAGTGTCAGTTTGTGAAGCGTATGAGGAAAAAATGCAATGTTGTGCTTTTTGGAAATTCTTCCAAATGTGTTTTTAGTTGTTTGGGGTTAAAATCCCTGACAGAAGATGTGGATAGCATCGATTTAATAGCAGTAGTCTGGATTGTCTACCCAATTCTAAAAAGAATTATCATTTAGATATTCAATTTCATCTCTTTTAGCTCAAAGCAGCTGCACAGCTCCATAAAGGCTTTTTATATGGGTCTCACATGACTTTATAACTTTGGTTTTGTATAAAACTGCACATATTCAGTTTGTTTACTTATTTTTTTACCCCTGAGGTACCTGATGAGTAAAACAGTTGAACACTGAGCTCCTGTTTTTAATAATCTCAGCTCTTTCTGTCTTCTGCGTCTTCAGGCTCTCACTCGGGTCAAACTCAACTTTCTGGATCAAATCGCAAAGTTCTGGGAGCTGCAGGGATCAAAGATCCGATTCCCTCATGTGGAGAGAAAGATTTTGGACCTCTATCAGCTCAGCAAGGTAAAAGCAGATCAGGTTGGAGTTTCCTTCCATGTGTTTTTTTTACTTTAGACATTCACTACCGATGCGTTGGATTTTGCAAATGCAGCTAAAAACAAAAATAACATAACTGATAGCCTTAATTTTTTAATTTGTGTTGAAAATTATTGCTGAACCTTTTGAGAATACTATAATTAAGTGCTTCAGCATATTCGCTCCCCTGGTCGTTGTGCTGATAAAATGCTAATTTTGGACACTTGGATTGTTTTCAGATCGTGTCGTCCGAGGGCGGCTTTGAGACGGCGTGCAAAGAGAAGAGGTGGTCCAAAGTGGCCAGTCGGATGGGCTTCCCACCGGGAAAAGGCACCGGTTCTCTTTTGCGTTCACACTACGAGAGAATCCTTTACCCGTATGAGCTTTTCCAGTCTGGAGCTACACTCACTGTAAGTATTGAGCCGTTGCTCGTTTTATTTACTCCTGACTGACTGCAAGAATTTAGTAAGACATTTTTGGTTAATATTTTTATAACATTATGACAAATAAAGGTTTTGTTTTGTTTTTTAAGATAAGATAAGAGGACTTTTTCTGACCCCAGCAAGGGAAATTCACATGCAGCAAGATTACACAGACAAGACTTTAGAAATGTAAACACCTGCAAATAGATTTAAACGTTGTTTCATGCTGAATCAGGAATGCAGCTGTTAGACATGCGATTTTTGTTTTTTTAAATGTAAAATAGTTACTTTAAACATCAGTAATAGGAAACTTCCTCCCAGAAATTCAGTCTTTAACTCCACTAATCTCTCTGATCAGGGTCTCCACCGGCTGTATGATGACGCAACCGACGGGGAGGAAGTAGATGAAGGAGTCGGCGAGGAGACGGTTGAGGAGGAGGAGGAGCAAGATGAGGAGGATGAAAAGGACAAGGAGGGTGATGTGACTCAAACCAAAGAGGAGCTTAATCCCGAGAGGCGCTCCAGACGTCTGAAGTCAGAGGTAAGAGTTCGATTTGTTCACTCATTCACCCCCTGTGTGATGTTTGCTATATTGAGACGGCTCATTAAGTTATAGGTCGCTAGTTGCGTGAGCACTATTTGAGTGCAAATCCTGCCAAGACACATTTTAATTCTGATGGAGATCATATATTTGCTGTTTTTGGTTGAGGACCTGCTGCCGTTAACATCTGTCTGCTGCACTTCTTTAGAGGGAAAACAAGGAGCCTAAAGGCCTCAAAATCTTTGGAACGAGTCCTAAGATGGTCGGTTTGGAGATTCTTTCTGCTGGTAAGTGTAATTTTTTTGGCCGACTCTGTTTTCTGACACTTCAAATTCCAGATATCAGATGAGTGGACTTGCTTATGTTGGCACTTTTTCACGTAGACGATGGGTTCATTAAGAAGCAGCGACACCTCAAAGCCCAAGCCTTCGCCATCAAGATGAGGCCACGCAAGGAAACCCTGGAGGTCAACTTTGTGAGTACCGTTTGTTTGTGTTTGACATTAGAGTTGATGTTCCTTGCATCTTGGTTTTGTAATCCTCCGTTGCATTAATCCCCCAGATTGACCTTTATCTCTGCCTGGTTTGTGGACGGGGCGATGAAGAGGACCGGCTCCTGCTGTGTGACGGCTGTGATGACAGCTACCACACCTTCTGTCTCATCCCACCTCTGCAAGATGTGCCCAAGGGGGACTGGCGATGCCCGAAGTGTGTCGCAGAGGTACTGATAATTACAGAAAAGGCTTGTGTGTATATATTTGGGCTGTCACTTGAATTAGAAAGTGCTTAACTGCTGTATGATTTCAGATGCATTCACAGAGTAAGAGTCATTTCAGGTTTGTTCTAACAGGAGAAATTGACAGTCCTATTTCACACAAGTCGGCCATAATATTATGAATCCTAACTGCTTTCCTGCTAGGATGGTCTCTGAGACGTTAAAGCCAACTTTCAGAGACCCCATCCCACAATCCACAGGTGTCAAACTATTCGTATTAACATCCAGGTACAAACACTCCAGGCCCCCTCAAATGTGCTTTCTCTGTTCTCCAGATGATCAAATCTGTTATATCAGATAAATGAGGTCCGACGGGAGGTGATCATAATGTTTTGGTTAATCTGTGTTTATTGACAGTTTCTGATTATGGGATCATCATATTAAGCGCCCTGATGTGCAAAAGACAAGATTAAAACAACTTTAACTGTCAGCAACTCATGTTGTTTTGCCTATTTTTAGTTTTATTTGATATAATTGTTGTTGTTTCTTGTTGGATTTAAATGGTCAGGTCATTTTCCAATAATTGTTATCTCTTTCTTTGCCTGAGTTTGGTGTAAAGTGATTTATTTATTTAATTTGCTTGCAGGAGTGCAGTAAGCCCAGAGAGGCGTTTGGCTTCGAGCAGGCCGTGAGGGAGTACACTCTGCAGAGCTTCGGAGAAATGGCCGACCACTTCAAATCGGACTATTTCAACATGCCCGTTCATGTATGTAGATGCTTTGAGTGGACGATTATGCCTGGTTCACACAACAAGATTTTAAAATTGTCGGCCGATTTTCAAAACCTAAGAGACCGCACACGCGAGGATAAAAAATCTTAGGTATAACAGGTTGGGTCGTACAGTGTGTGGTGTCCAGCCACACGACAGGAGCAACACACCACACACGAACCGATTTCACTCACCAACATTCAGATTCCAGGCTGGATAGCCCATAAACCCCGCAATACCATACGTGACTTTAGAGTAAACAAACATGGCCGACGATTTAGAAGCAATGAAAAGTTACCGGGTACATCAATTTCGGTCGAACTCCTCTCCTTGTCATTTCGGTTATGATATGCTTTACACAAAATGTTGAACAAACATTCGCGTTGTTGCCACATATCAACGAGTCGGCCCTCCATCTCCGATGTCCACCGGACTTTCGGTTGCGCCATTTTGGAATCCCCTTTGTGTTTATGTCACCTCGCTTTCTGATTGGCTACCTGTCACATTCAACAGGCTGCGTTCTCGTTCGTCCTCGGGGGGAACACCACACACGCTGCGGTATCGGGCCAAGACAATCCAACATGTTGAATTTCCCCGATTTCAGATTGGAGCGGTCCCAACGTCCTTCTGAGCGGACCAGATCACTCTTAACACACCACACACGGCAGGAATATCACTTAAGAGTCATCCCGATAATCGGGGCGTTCTAAGATTGTCGGAAGGGGGAAATCGGGACAAAATTGGCATAAAAGTCTTGCTGCGTGAACTAGGCATTAGCGGCTAAATGTGATCAAGGGGTTTTAAGATTTGAGGTGACCCGACGAGGGTTAATGCTGTTGACCTTTCACCCTTCCTCAGATGGTGCCTACAGAGTTGGTCGAGAAGGAGTTCTGGCGCCTGGTCAGCAGCATCGAGGAGGACGTCATCGTCGAGTACGGAGCTGACATCAGCTCCAAGGATGTGGGCAGCGGGTTTCCTGTGAAGGACGGCAAGAGGAGGCTCCTGGGGGACGAGGAGGTGAGAGGAGTGTTATTGTAGCCTATTGGAAAATATATATATCCCCTATGGGAAGTTTTTTTTTGGTTGGGAAAATGATGTGACTTTTTTATCTCTTGTGATCCATAATGGCAAAGTGTGCAATCAGCAATAATAATTTACATTTAAGTTGATTTCTGAAGATCATTTTAATTTTCCTGACCCCAGCTTTGGGAACCACTGCTCTAGGCGACAAATTTAAACTTCTATAAATGGTCTAAAATTGTGGTAAAATTCAAACATTGTTAGGCTCCACCAGAGCCACTACAGCTTGAAAGGCTTCTTTCTCTAAAGACGCTCCAAGTATTAGTTCTATTGGTCAAGTTTATGGGAACATTCCTCCCGACCCGACGTCCTTCTCTGCCTTTGACCTCCTTCAATTCAGATATTTGTTCTGGTTTTCAGAATTTCACCCCTGTTCATGTTGGTGGTTTTGACCGTGTTGCTCTAAATCACTTCTGTCCTCTCCCTGTCAGGAATATGCCAACTCGGGCTGGAACTTGAACAACATGCCAGTTCTGGAGCAGTCGGTTCTCACACACATCAATGTGGACATATCGGGCATGAAGGTACCCTGGCTCTACGTGGGGATGTGCTTTTCCTCGTTCTGCTGGCACATCGAGGACCACTGGAGTTACTCCATCAACTTCCTGCACTGGTGAGGCAGCGTACTCGTTAAAACTAAAGTTGTTTTTCACGTCTCTTTGAATAAAAATGTGTTTTGTATTAATTATATAACTTTGTGTTTCTCTATTCTCCAGGGGTGAACCCAAGACTTGGTACGGAGTACCGGCTTCTGCAGCAGAGAAACTGGAGGCTGTAATGAAAAAACTGGCTCCAGAGCTGTTTGACTCCCAACCCGACCTCCTCCACCAACTGGTCACCATCATGAACCCAAACATCCTCATGGAGCACGGCGTTCCTGTATGTGACTGGGTGTTATTTGATCTGATGAAATATTCTGCACTGATCACCAGTCTCGTTTATTTGAATGTTTCTCCCCTCAGGTGTACAGGACGAATCAGTGTGCGGGGGAGTTTGTGGTGACGTTCCCCAGGGCTTACCACAGCGGCTTCAACCAGGGCTACAACTTTGCCGAAGCTGTTAACTTCTGCACCGCCGACTGGGTAAACAAAGTCCTCTTTATTACACGTGATTTAGTTTTCCTTCTGCGTAAAGGTGTTAAGGTTTCACCTGTTTCTCAGTTGCCACTGGGGCGTCAGTGTGTCGCCCATTACCGACGACTCCACCGTTACTGCGTCTTCTCCCACGAGGAGCTGTTGTGCAAAATGGCTGCCGACCCAGAGAGCCTCGACGTGGAACTGGCTGCTGCCGTCGTCAAAGAGATGGGAGAGATGATAGAAGAGGAGACAAAACTCAGAGAGATCGTCCAAGAAATGGTGAATAGCTTCTTTCTGTTTACATGTCGACCTGTTGAATGACTGTTAATTGTAATAAACGTACCCTAAACGTAAACAGGACAATTTTAACGTCTTCTTTTTTCCTGATGCACAGGGGGTGCTGTCATCAGAGCAGGAGGTCTTCGAACTTTTTCCAGATGATGAGCGTCAGTGCTACAAGTGTAAGACGACCTGTTTCCTGTCTGCGCTGACCTGCTCCTGCTTCTCAGAACGGCTGGTTTGTCTCCACCACGCAAAAGATCTCTGCGACTGTCCACTCGGCAACAAGTGTCTCCGGTGAGGATTTCTTTTAACGTGTCTAAAAGTAAAACTCCGTACGAGTCGTGGTTTAAAAAAAAAAAAATCTGTAATGTTTTATGTTGTTTGGGCTGGTGTTACTTTCCTCTCTGATCAAACATTTTCAGCTTGTTTTTATATGATATATTTCAGGTATCGTTATGATCTGGAGGAGTTTCCGTCTATGCTTTATGGCGTGAAGACACGGGCTCAGTCCTATGACACCTGGTCGAAGAGGGTTACAGAAGCTTTGGCAGCAGATCAGAAAAACAAAAAAGGTTTATTTCTCCAGACTGGTCAATATATATTTACACACTAGTATACTTTATTGTTACTACAAAACACTGCAATTTTATCGTCTCTTTGGTTCATATTTGTACTCAAATGTACACTGAGAGCAAAGTGGAACCAGAATCAAACTCCTTTCTGGATGCAGATAAATAAAGCTGATTGTGATATAAACTGTAACCCTTTTTTTAATCAAAGTGTTTCTGACAAAAGTCCAGATAAAATCAGCCAAACTTGCCAGTCCCTTGTATGTTTGTTACTGTAAGCTTATTACCAATTTTTTTACTTTTTGAGCCGTGATCCTGCTTAAAAGATTATGGCAGAAGTTTTAATGGACCTCATAATTTTTATTGTGGCACTTAACCATCAGGTATAATAAGTCTTCTTGCAGAAAATAATAACTAAAATCACAGATCTGAGTAAGAAACCAGGTTTGAGGACACGTGTAATGGTGTGTTTTTTTTTGCAGTATGTTTTTGTAGCAATAATGACTAATTACGTCCATATAAGTAAAGTTTATTCATGCTCTATGTTCTCCTTTTATTTTTTCTTTCTCCTTGTTTCTGCCTATAGATCTGATTGAACTCAAGGTTTTGCTGGAGGATGCGGAGGACAGGAAGTACCCCGAGAATACTTTGTTCCGTCGCCTGAGGGACATGGTCAAAGAAGCGGAGACGTGCTCCTCGGTGGCTCAGCTGCTGCTCAGCCGCAAGCAGAGGCACAGGTTTGTCCCCGTGTGTGAGCAGAAAACCTGCAGTCTAATCCAGGAGAAGAGAGAAGAAGCCTAAGGGAGGTTTTTGTGTGTTTTTCCAGCAGCCGCCTTCGTTCTGAAAGCAGCCGTAATCGCACTAAACTGACCGTGGATGAGCTCAAAGCCTTCGTGGACCAGCTCTACAGGCTGCCTTGTATAATCAGCCAGGCGAGACAAGTCAAGGTTTGTCTCATTTGTTCATACATGGTACCCAGCTCAGTCGTTTTGTCATTATTCCTTTTTCTGCTCGGTCCTCTGTTGATGTTAAACACCTGCTGTTTTACCTGACCACTTCTTCTCCTCTCTTCAGGAGTTACTGGAAACCGTGGAGGACTTCCACGAGCGGGCCCAGGTGGCTCTGTCGGACGAGATGCCAGATTCCTCCAAGCTGCAGGAACTTTTGGATCTGGGCAGCGGCCTGGACGTAGAGCTGCCCGAGCTTCCCAGACTTAAACAGGAGCTGCAGCAGGCTCGTTGGCTCGATGAGGTGAGCTGCTAACTGGTTAATTGGAATTGTGGCTCAACATAAGTGTGCAAAGATTAAGCCCAGATTTACTAAACTAGGCAACAGGGTGTGTCTTTACAAATTGGAGAGAACTAATGATTGTACAGTTCTCCAGGTGAGATTGTAAAGCAAAACTCACCTCAAGTTTGTTTAGTCAGGTTAAAAAAAAGCATAAATATAAACAATAAAAACTGCAAAAGGTTTTGGTGTAATGAGGTTTGAAGATTCAGGTTCTGAGTCATAGATTTCCTCAGATCAACAAGGATTGAAGAGGCTTGGCAACCATAAGTGGTCTGAACAGCGTTTTAGAGATTGTCCAAATACATTTACACAAATGGAGAGTCTTTTCTTTCTCCACCCCTTTTCTTTTTTGCATCAACTATCGCAGCCACATCAGTTGCAAAATTTAAGATATGCTTTTTAAAACTCTGACATGAAACACGGTGGTAAATATGGATTCAGTCAAGGAATACCAGGCCTTTAACTCTAAATATTTCCCTCCCTAAATTTTGTGCTCTGAAATGGAAACCCTCCTTAATACTGCGCATTACAAAAACAGCTGCAGGAGACGTGACTCTCTTTGCCATCTTTATCAAACCCCAGGTGCGCGTCACCCTTGCTGAGCCCCACCGTGTCACTCTAGAACTGATGAAGAGGCTGATAGATTCTGGAGTGGGTCTGGCTCCACATCATGCAGTGGAGAAGGCGATGGCAGAGCTACAAGAGGTCCTCACGGTCTCAGAGAGATGGGAGGATAAGGCACGGGCCTGCCTGCAGGCCAGGTAACGGTTCACTTCAGTTTCAGTCAAACGCTGTTGAAAAATCTCTCTTTTGTTCACCACCTGCTTGTTTAATCTCCAGACCTCGACACAGCATGGTGACCCTGGAGAGCATTGTTTTGGAGGCAAGGAACATCCCGGCGTATCTGCCCAATATTTTAGCTCTGGAAGACGCCCTGCAGAAGGCGAAGGAGTGGACTTCTAAGGTGGAGGCGATCCAGAGTGGAAGCAGCTACGCTTACCTGGAGCAGCTGGAGAACCTCCTGGCCAGAGGTCGCTCCATCCCGGTGCGGCTCGACCCGCTGGCTCAGGTGGAGTCTCAGGTGGCTTCAGCTCGAGCGTGGAGGGAGAGGACTGCTCGCACCTTCCTCAAGAAGAACTCCACATACACTCTGCTCCAGGTAGGAAACCATTTGATTTTGTTGCTTGTATTTATTAATCTCATAATTCTTGTTGAGGCAACTGCATGTCTGCGTAGATGTTTCTGAGTTAAGCAACACTTTGATTGTTTCAAAAAACCTTAATTTTGCCTCTTCTCTCAGGTTCTTAGCCCACGTGTAGACATAGGAGTTTACAGCAACAGTAAGAGCAAGCGGAAGCGGGTCAAGGAGCTCATAGAGAAGGACAGAGGTGGCTTTGACCCGGACACCTTGAGCGACCTGGAGGAGAGCCTCGAGGAAGTGCGAGACCCTTCAGCCGTTGTAGCTGCCTTCAAAGCCAAAGAGCAGAAGGAGGTGGACGCAATTCACTCCCTCCGTGCAGCTAATTTAGCCAAGATGGCCATGGCGGATCGCATCGAGGAGGTGAAGTTCTGCCTGTGTCGAAAGACTGCCAGCGGCTTCATGCTGCAGTGCGAGCTTTGCAAGGACTGGTTCCACGGAGCGTGCGTCCCTGTGCCCAAGACGGGAACGCAGAAGAAAGTGGGCGTGGGTTGGCAGAGCAACAGCAAAGACTCTAAATTCCTGTGTCCGCTGTGTCAGAGGTCAAGGAGACCGAGACTAGAGACCATCCTGTCCCTGCTGGTTTCGCTGCAGAAGCTGCCGGTGCGTCTGCCAGAAGGAGAAGCTCTGCAGTGTTTAACAGAAAGAGCAATGAGCTGGCAGGTACGCTAATGGTTTTAATTTAATCTACAGTTCTACTCCTACCCAAAGTTTCCTCTCGATTTCTCTTAAATACAACAATTTCCACTGGTCTAACCGCCCTACCAGGACCGAGCACGTCAAGCTCTGGCTACGGAGGAGTTGTCCTCGGCGCTGGCTAAGCTGTCTGTGCTGAGCCAGCGAATGGTGGAGCAGGCGGCGAGGGAGAAAACGGAGAAGATCATCAATGCTGAGCTGCAAAAAGCTGCTGCCAATCCTGATCTGCAGGTAGCACGGACAGTTATGGTTTTATCTTGTTTTAAGACAAACTCTTCTGTCGTGTCAGTTGTCTTGACAGAATTTTACCTGAAGAGGGGTATGGAAACAAGGAAAATTAGAAAAGTCACACGGTCTGATTTAAGTAAAAGTAATGCTCTATAATTTAGCTACATGCTAAAAAAAACAGTTAATTTCTACTTTTCTCTTGCTGCTGCTAACTTTACCAGTTAAATGTTATTTTTAAAGCACTTTTTATACAGTAAAGAGTAGCAAAAAGTGCTTATTTACAGGAAATAAAAACAAGACAAAAACAAAAAACTGCAACAAGTACAAAGAATTTAGAACTGTAAACAGTTGTGAAAGGATGAAACAGTAATGACTGTAATATGAGGGCATGAAGGAGCTAAGGAAGCACAATTTCATAGAGGAAACACCAGGGATAGATGTTAAAATTGTTAAATTTATATTTGTGAATAGTAAAAACATAAATTAAAATGTGAAAGGAAAAATTCTTAGTAAAATGAGAATGAGTAAATAAGTGAATGTTAGATAGAAAGTGTGTTTGTTTCCAATAAAATAAGACACCAAGGTAAAAAAAAAATAGAATAAATTAGATTAGATTAAAATTCAATGAAGTCAAACCTAGTAGTATTAAACAGATAAAACGGACAAAAGGATCGCTAAAGTGTGAATGAATCATTCATCCTAATGCCCGAATGAACAGATAAGTCTTGAGTTTGTGTTTAAACACATCAACACTACCTCACCTCTGGGTTTTAGGTTTAACTTTATCAGATCAGAAAATCCTTCCAGACGACCTAAGGGAAATGAAGTAAAAGCAAGTCTGATAAATTAGTAGAACTAAGACCATAACAACCTTAAAAAACAATAAAAGACACTAAAAATCTATTTTAAAGTGCACAGGTAGGCAGTGCAGAGATGTTAAAATAGGTCTTTGTCAGTATTTGTGCAGCTGAGCTCTACTCTTCTTAGGAAGACCAGGAAGCAGAGAGTTCCAGTAATCAGTCCTGCAGGCAGCGCGGGCCCAAGCCTCGATGGGGCCCTAAGCGGAATTTGGTTTTGGGGCCCTCTATTTCTGCTAATAATGTGGACTACTGCAATCAACAGTCAGATGATCAGATCATTCA
>JAOXNZ010000074.1:15709476-15730943 GCA_028566095.1 Kryptolebias brasiliensis
CAAACCTGTGCTTTACATCGACTGATGTATGGATACATGTTGGAGTAGTAGATCCGGTATAGGAGGGGAGGTGAGGGTTGGGAGAGATTTCTGTTGTGTGTGTCATTGTCAGTGTTTTTTTTGTGGTTTATGTAAAAAATAATAAAAAGACTTTGATCAAAAAAAAAAAGACATGTGAAGCAGAAAATCCCCAAATGGGACGGATCCAAGCTGTAAAATCTGTCTAACCTAAGTTTGTCAGAGGGCCTTTTTGAAAAAGCTCATCAGAAAGACATAAAGCCACTCGTCTTGTCACGCTGCCTGAACGCAGCATGACCTGCTAACCTTTTAACAGCTTTTGGCTGCAGCATGAAAGTCTTTTTTTATCCAATTGTTGAAGCCAAAAAACAAACAAACCTTGACTTCTTGTACTTCACTTGTGCTGCCAAACTGTCCCTAAAGAGTGATAACTAAAATATACTTCTGAAAAAGTATTAATATTTAAAAAAATATGACTTCTAATAATGTGGACAGAGATTCTAATGCTTTTACTGACACCAAACTAATCTTCAGACATATAAACAATATGTGACAGTTGAACTTTAATTTGGTTTCTCAGATTATATGATTCGTAGATTAATTTTGTCTCAATGTTTTATTTGTGTCTCTAGGGGGGCATGTATGTCTTCCAGCTCTTTGATTACTATGCAGCGAGCGGCATGTGTCTCCTCTTCATGTCCATCTTTGAGACCGTCTGTATCGCCTGGGTTTATGGTAAGCAAACAATAATCTGTCAGATTAGAGTCTGTTAGGAGTGCAGTTTTTAAATCACAGCTTGGTGAGATGTGTCTTGTTTTGTGTGTTTCTTCAGGTGCGGATCGCTTTTACGACAACATCGAGGACATGATTGGCTACCGCCCGGGACCTTACATCAAGTACTGCTGGTTGTTCTTCACCCCAGCCACATGCATCGTGAGTATCAACTGTTTGATTACTTAGGATTGTGCTTTTTATACGCCTCATAAGACTGGACATATTATGGTATGGTGCCGTCCGTCTGTCTGTGGACAATTTCTTGTTTGAGCTCTAAATTAATAACCCTTTAACATGGATATATCAAACTGCGCAACTGGACACCTCATGGGTCAAGGGTGATCCCTGTTGATTTCATGGTCACGGGGTCAAAGGTCATAGGTGTAGCACTTGTGAAAACCTTGTCCATGCTCTAACTCTGCATCTGTGTAACGTAGGAATGTGAAACTGCACAGCTGGACACCTCATGGGTCAAGAATGATCCCTATTGATTTCATGGTCACAGGGTCAAAGGTCACGGGTGAACCCTTTGTGAAAACCTTGTCTGTGCTCCATCTCTAGACACATGTATTCAGGATTGTGAGTGTGAGGGATTTCATGCTTTGGACCTTTCTGACAGGTGTATTGTATACTGTTGTCAGCACTCTTGTTCAGAAAATACAGCTGCAGCACTTCGTCCTCTGCTGGTTTCTTCTGTTTGATTACTGGCATTGCTGGTGGTTTTACACTTCATCAGCTGAACTGTTTTGTTTCCTCAGGGTACCTTTGCCTTCTCCCTCATCAAATATACCCCTCTTAAGTACAACAATGAGTACGTGTACCCATGGTGGGGCTATGTCATTGGCTGGCTGCTGGCTCTCTCTTCTATGGTCTGCATCCCGTTTTGGATGGTTTACAAGATCAGCACGACTCAGGGAACTCTCAAAGACGTTTGTAGATCCTCTTGATCAAACCTTTTGCAATACATCAACTCTAGATTTTAAATTGAAAGAGTTGTGTTTGTCCCACTGTGGATTTCTAAGAATGAGACAAATTGAAACTAACCATCTTATTGTTATTTCTTTTGCTTCCCACAGCGAGTCCAGTTGCTCATCGCACCATCTGATGATTTACCCAAAACCAAAAGGGAGCAGGAGAGGCTGCTGGTCATCTTTGCTCCCGATGGAGACGCCGCCAGAACTGTAAACAGCTACTTCCCTGTCTCAGATAAAGACTCCTGCTTATAAAACCCCACCGAGGACATCGATGTAAAGCAACCCTGCTTGGGTTACTAAAGATAACCAGAAAGTGCCACATCATCTAATTTAATGCATCATTTGTAAAGGTGTTAGGATATTAATCCTATTGAAAGAAATTACAAAATAATGTGAATTTTATTAAATTATTTAAAAGGGTTTAGAGTGAATGAAAATACTTTTCAAAATCTATTTAACAATTGGACCTCATTTGTACTGTGTATAAACAAAACAACATAAAATAATAACGGCAACCAAAATGAATCATCTGTGAAATGTTATGGAATTTACTAATACATCGTTTTTGTAGCAGACGTCAATAAATAAAAATATATAATATCAGTGAACATATGACAGAAAGCATAACATGGTTTATAAACTGTTGTTTCATGTTTATTATGTAACATATGACTGTACAAAGAAATGTGAATCTTGTAAGTATGGTTTTAAATAAAATTTTCTGTTGTCTCGCTCTGTTATATCATTTTTGTATAAACTCACTGGGGGAAGAATTAGGAATCGTATCAAAACTAATCTTGTTATATTTAGGTTATTTGGTTTGAAATTAGCTTTTGATTTTCCTTAAATCTCTAAATATATGGAAATTTATTAGAAAATTGTTAAAAGATACAGCTAATATGCTACTCACATGATTTTATTTCTGAGTTTTGCTTGGTTTATTTGATTATTTTGCAATAAAGTAACAAAAGTGGAAGTAGCTGTAACACTGGTACGGAGCTCAGTTAATGCCAGGTGTGATAAATTGTAATAAATTTGCTAACAGACTTTATTTTCTTAAAGAACAGGCAATAGATCTTTGTTTGAATTTAGTGAAGTTGACAGGTGGATAAATACTTACTCTTAGGATTAATTATTTTCTAAACAAACCAGCGTAAACAAAATCCCTTGTGCTTGAGCAACATCTGTTTGTTTTTTGCTCATTTTTGCTTACGTTAGTTTGTAGGTTTGCTAGTATGTGAAAAATGACTGGGATTGAGTCAAGTGCAGGAAAGAGGCGCAAATAGAAGTGGCCATTTTTCAAAATAAGATACCCTGCAGACCAATATATGTTAAAGATTTATTTAGGAAAAGGTTTAATGTTCTATGGGGCCCAATCAATGCGTGGACCACTGATCCACAGGGTAACCAGAGGATAAAAATTCTCCCGAAGTACTTTACTAATTTAGCTGCTCGAATGATAATAACAGGAGACATACCACTGAGAATATTAATGATAGAGCTGGACGTTGTAATTTGTAGGCAAACTTTTAAAGCCATAATAGCTGTCAAAATTTGTAATTTTTCTATGTGTTTGATATGAATTTTTTTTTATATGTGCATCATCTATGATTAAAAAATAACCACTAAATCATTCACTACCAAAAGTCTACCACATAATTTGTAATAAATGACTGAAATCAGCAGAATTGTGTTTTGTTGCCAAAAGTTACGAGTCATAATTGTTGGCAACATCTGTAACTGATTGTCGAATTTTGTTGTAAACAAAGGTGAGGAACATTTGCTGTTTTCTAATGCAATTTTTCAAAAACCATGATGAGTTTGAGTTACTTTAGCCTCAAACAGTCATTTCATGATGTTGAAATTGTGTTAGAAGTATAAAAAAATCAATTAAAAAAACACTGAAAAAATTGCATTTTGTGATAGTTATTATGGCTTTAATCCATATTTTAAATTGTAGTGAGTGTATTTTTTTTAAATAAGAGACTCTAAAAACAAGCAGCTTTTATGACTTTCTTTTGATTTATGTTGGCTTCAAACCACTTCTTATTTCACCTTTAACACCTGGCACTTCCCGGGCTCCGTACAGTTAAACACGTTTCCTTTTTTAAAAAATAATTTCACCGCTGGGTGGCGCGAGCATCCCCCTGTCCTGCCGCGGAGCTTCTGATTGGCTGCCGCCGCTGCGTCACGCTCTACGTGCGTCCGTGACGCGGCACGCTTTTCCCACCATGCAACGTCCGAGTAAAGATGGCAGAAGGAGGAGCGGCTGATCTGGATACTCAGAGAGGAGAGGTCGCGGCACTGTTGAAAACACAGCTAAGGAAGGGGGACACCTGGTAAGACTTGAGCTGAAATCTGTTCAAGAACGCCCCGCGGCCGCCGGCTGGCTCCGCCGGGGCTGACAACGCCAAAAATGTTAGGAAAAGCCGAGGCGACGGGCCGTGTTGACAGTGCCTGAGGTAGCTAACGAGAACCTGTCAGCTTCGGCTAACGCTGCCTGCTCCTCTTAAATGAAGAACCCCCCTTTCGTAACATTTAAATGACAGATTCAGGCTAATATGTTGAGCGTTTTCTATATCACTATTTAGCTTTTTACCTGACAGCACGAACTCAGCGAGACCACATTCTCATTTGGCTAAGTAGCAAGCTAACAGCTAGTCGGTTAGCAACCGTTGCTTCAAGTGGTTCAGTCAGTGGGTTCGTCCGTCGACTTTACTTGGGCGGAGTCGGAAATAAAATTAAATAATAATAATAAAAATAAACACCACCTGTCAGAATCTCAGAGCCAGCTGGCTGGGCTTGTATCAACCTCAACCCAACTGGGTGACAACATATCCGCTCTTCCATTAACCGGTTTGTCTCTCGGAGCCCCGTTTGTATGAGAAACCCGAGGGCTGTGTTCCAACAAACTGCTCCATCAAACCGCTGCCTGTTTTTGCTGTTTTCTCCAGGTACTTGGTGGACAGCCGCTGGTTCAAACAGTGGAAGAAATATGTGGGATATGACAGCTGGGACAAATACCAGATGGGGGACCAGAATGTCTACCCAGGACCGGTGGACAGCTCAGGCCTCCTCAAAGGTAAGACATGGGGAGAACCTCTCTGTTTCAGTTGAAAGAAGGAGAACAGAGCTTTCAAGTGATGCCAAGCTCACATCTCAAGCTTTAAAACATAGGAAAGTTGCTATGTTTTAGAATTGGTTAACAACATCCTGAATTTGCACATAAATATGCATCATTTCTGGAGTTTGTTTTTAAATATTGCCATGAAACTTTCCTCAGAAGTTCTTTGATGAATGCTCTAAATGCTCTAGCTTTTTCAGGGGTTAGAATAATATTAATCAGTTGTTTGATTAACCAGTAGTAAAACTTTTTTTGTAACTAGTTTGTTACTGTAGAGAAATTATATTGTCCTTATCATTTTAACAAAAGTATGTACTGATGAATCAAATGGTACGTAGGTTTTTGATAACATGAACTTGATGTTCAAAAAGTATTTATATGAAGAAAAGCCTGATATGATCAGTTATAATTAATTATGAAATGAATATTTATTTTTAGATAGTTAATGTGAATGCAGTTTATTTACATGCATATAAGTAAACGCATCTATACAGGTATTAGTTAATTAATTAATATTTGAATGGACTTCCTGCTTTCTTTCATATGCTGGATTGCTATTATTGAAATAATGTTTAATTTGTGCGTGCTATTAACTGAATTATTATATATAAATGTACTTCATATATATATATTTTATTTTTTAAGTTTGAAATAAACTGATCAATCAAACAAACCAGACTGTTTGTTAGCTTATTTAAAATATTCCTTTGCACCTTCAGGGTAATAACGTATGCTGCTGTTGCCACAATGGTTCAAAGTTATGCCACAATTATCTTTCATTTAGAAAGTAAACAATTAGATGACAAATGACCAGATTCCTATTATTCCAACTTGACAATCAATAAAAAATATAAATTGGTAGGAAAATCACAAATTCAGGAATTAGCCAATATTGCAGCTGAGTCATAGTAACATACCTACCATTAGAAGATATTATTATTTTAGGCTAAGTTGTTTATTTAATTTTAATTATTTGAGCTGACTGACGTTTACCTTTATTAAAACATTTGGACAAAACTAACAGGAGCTGGCAGATTTTCATCACTGTTGTAATTTTTGTATTTTATTGGCTGAATTACAACGAGCAACTTTTGAGCTTAATGTGAAAGTCTGACACACAGCATTATTCGTTCACATTTTGTTTTTTTTTTAATCAAAAAGCTAAATGGAAGTGGAGCCAAAACTACAAATCTGAAACAAAAGGTGCCATAAAAAGATGTTGGAAAATTAATGACAAATGGTCCAATATTTGTAGTTGTGTCTGCGTGGAGTTTCATTTTTCTGGAAGTAATGACAAAGAGTTTAGAAAAATGGGGACAAAAACACAATATTGACTACAACTGTATGGGTTCATAGAAAGCTCTCCAGCAGACCTTTTTTTTTTCTTTCTTTGTGTGTTTTGCTTTGTGTGTGGAAAGCACACCATCAGTGATGAATTGGCTTTCTTTCCCGTGTCCGCCTGCGTGTTCCTCACCCTCTCCTTCTGTTTGTCTTAATCTCTGTAGACGGAGACGTGTTGGCCATCAAGGAGCACCTCATTGACGAGCTCGACTACATCCTTGTCCCAACAGAAGGCTGGAATAAGCTCGTCAGCTGGTATGGACTGACAGATGGCCAGGAACCAATCGCACGCAAGGTACAACTGAAAGGGTTTCATAGAGAGCATATATCCTGGAGAGATGAGGTGACTTTTCTTTGAGGGTTGTGACTAATACCTGGTCTGGTTTAGAATGAAATAACGTGAGAGTGAGTCTTTTTAGCTTTGTGTAACAGTGTCGTATTTGATGTACAGAATCAGGATGTTTATAGGTTGATTCTTCCATTTTGAATGTCGTCCATGCATGAAAACAAAGTCAGTTTTGTCAGGTTTAATACACAAGTTTTGGATGAAAGGTGATTTTACAAATAATACTTTAAGATGGCCCCCACAGTATTAAGTTTTCCACTTTGAATTTTGCCAATCATGGAATCATGGCAGCTGGAGGTGGTTCCTCCCCCGTCACCTTCATCATCCTCCCTTGCTCTTCCTTCCCTTTGACCCTCCCCCTTTTGCCATGTATGTCATGGCACGTATCGGGTGCCGGCGGGGGTTTCTATTTTCAGGCAATGCTCTGGCTGCCTGTAAAGCTACATGGAGGGGTCTACAAGGCACAACATGCAAGAGGTTTATTATTAGTTTTCTTCTCTTTTTTTTTGGCATTTATTTTGCCACCTGTGCTCTGCGGGAGACCACAGGTGGTTGAAAAGGAGTCAGGAGGGCTGTTGTCAAAGATTTGGAGCTGTGGTTTCTTTATGAGTAGCTTCTAACGCCGGTGGAGGGCTCCTTGCTGGGTCCTTTTTTTTTTTTGAAGTGGAGGAATTCCTGCTGAGGTCACTCTGAGAGTAGCAGCGTGAAAAGCGTTTGAGAGGAGAGGCATAACCAGTATGGGAGGAGGAACGGGGTGGGTGGTGTGAATTGTTTTTCCTGGACTCTTAATTAGAGAAGTTCTGTGTTGGGAGTTCGGTCCCTGAGTTTTGCTCTGAGCTTCCAAACACCTCTGGAGGAGAACCGTAGCTGTGCGTGCATGACTGCTGCAGTGTCTCGGTATCATTTGAGAAACTTGTACTGTGTGTGTACATACGCAGGCGTGTGTTGGAGGGGCTCAGCGGTGAAATAAATAGGCTCGGACTGCTCAGCTGTTTCCGTGAGGTGCTGCTATATTAGGAACGTCACTCTGACTCGATGAGTAGCAGCCATGGCAGCAGTTTTTACTTTATCAGCTTGGTTTCATTAGTTAGATTGTATAAAAACAGCCACTAGACTAAGAAGGAGATTTCAACTTGAGCAACAAGTTTTATTTATTTATTTATTTTGGGTTGTTTTAGTTCAGGAGTCCCTTATTGCAGTGATGATGACCTGATTGTCAGAACAGGATGGAAACACCGGCAAACAATCAGCTGGCAGTGGTTTACTTTTTTTTCAACGTTTTGGACACATTTTATGCCTTTAATTTGAACTTGTTGCATCAAAAGCTTTTAAATTTCAGATCACATATCAAGCTTGGGTTTTTCATTTGAAAAAACAACTCTTAAAAGAGGACATGATGTGGGTTTTATTTATTTGTTTGTTTGTTTGCAGGTGGTGGAGCAGGGTATGTTTGTGAAGCACTGTAAGGTGGAGGTGTACCTGACGGAGCTGAAGCTCTGTGAAGACAGCAACATGGACAACGTGATCACCAGGCGCTTCAGTAAAGCTGACACAATAGGTAATCACCATGATTCGGTTTGAGCCTTTCCACGTGTCGTGAAACAGTTTTTAGTTTGTGTTCTTCACCAAAACCCTCACAGAATATTACAGATATCTGGTACCTAAAACTTAAAACCTTCATCTTTTTTCAGCAGTTAAGGTATGTTGTAATTTACACCCAGTTAATAATGATGACGGTGCTCCTCATTCACAAAGCTAATAATGAATTGTTCTTTCATGAGAACTTGTGTGACGTTTGCCAGGGTTTTAATTCTGGTTTCCCTCAGACTTTATGCTTTTACCGACATTAGAGTGGTTGTGTTTTGAGGGGAAATGTCTTTGTGTTTTCTGGCATTTTTTCCTTTTTGTAGAATTAAAACTTGAGAACAAAACCAACCAGAGAACTTGTACTTGTATCAGTGCTAACCCCCAAAAGTCTGTATTTTGTAGTCTGCAGCAGTTCAGTGTCTTTTTTTTTAAATTTTTGTGCAAACTTGGCACATGAAGCTGATTCTCAATCAGATGAACTAACTGAATTTTGAGTTTTGCTTTGGCATCATTGTTCTGAACAGTGAACCTCTGTTTTAATCTCAACTTTCTGGAAAACTGAAATGGGTGTTTTTTGTATTTACCAACATCCGCTGTTTCCTTTTAATGTTGAGTGATTTCTAAGGTCATGTTGGTGGGAATCTTTGCCATATCATGATGTTGTCACAATATCTCTGGTCAATCGGGACTAAATTGTATATTTAGTCTCGATTGACCAGAGAGAACATTAGGTTTTTATGGGTTCTTGCTTCTTAAAGTGATTGTATTCAAAGACAGGCCAGTCTCTGCTGTAGAGTAAGTTCCCATTTCCTGTCTCTTTCTTTTCACTTACCCTAATTTCACTTAAAAAAGAATCAACTCTTTGTTACAGATTCATTATATAAAATGTGTTTTCATCAAACAAAATAGCAAACATGGCAAAGAAGATAAGTATTTTTGCCTGACAAATTAAGAGCAAACTTTATCTGGACATTCAGACTCCATTATTCTGTCCTCAAAACGATCCAAGCTTTTTTAATCAACACATGAATCCTAATAAAAATGAAATGGACGGATTCAGAGATCAGTTAATTTACCAGTGTTCGTGGTTGCGTCTTTCATTTTATACCAAGTTACTACATGTGTGAACTCTGTGTGCATCCGCGCCCAACATAAACGCATCTGTTTGTGTTTTTAATGGTAGATATGATAGAGAAAGAAATGAGGAAGCTGTTCAGCATCCCTGATGACAAGGAGACCAGACTGTGGAACAGATACATGAGCAACACCTTCGAGCCTCTCAACAAGCCTGACAGCACCATTCAAGACGCCGGCCTCTACCAAGGACAGGTTTGAACTTTCCCAGTTTATTCTTAATTGTCTCCGTTTGAATAGAACTGCTTGGTCTTTACTCTTTCTTTTTTTTTTTTTGTACATTTTAACAAAAATAACTCTAGTGATGGTTGTCCCTGAGCCCAGTAAAATATGGTCCAGTTTTAGAGGTGGTTGTTTTTTTTGTTTTTTTTCCTAGAGCATATGTGGTATATCAGAGGATTATTCTTTTCTCTACTTTGAGTCTTAGTTGTAAAAATCAGCAAAGGGAAAGTTTATAAAATCCCAGCTTCTTGAAGGAACCTAAAGCTGGATTGAAACTGACCAAATCTCTCAGTACAATAACATAATATGACATTCAATTATTTAAATACAGTTTAGGATTATTTGGCGAGTTTAATCACATTGGATGAATCAAAGAGTACTGACCACTGCTGGAATGGTCGACCACATCACATATGCTACTGAGGCGAGAGTTTGTGCCGCCATCTTGGAAGTTGCTACGTGAGCGGCCTTAGTTACCGCCAGCGTGGCAGCAGACCATGAGTTTCTGGGGAGAAAAAAAATAAACTAAACGCAGCTAAGAAGCCTAATGTTTTGCCAATAATTGATAGTAATAGTTATAGTTACCAGAACCAGAACTTAAAAGAATGTGGTATACCATTTATTTATTATACCAGGGGTTGTTGCTCTCTCTAAACTAGTCTGCTATTTTTACTGTTCTGGGGGTGGGTGTACACCAGCTAACTGAAAATATATTAACAATGTTATTATAAAAATTATTTTATGGTTAAAATATTTATGCTAAATAATATTAAATGAATGTATAGGCTGGACAAAAACTTCATCTTGAAGTGCATGTTGTATAAGTCCTAAATATTTCCAGAATTATGAAGAAAAACACAACATTATATAAGTTGAAGTTGTTAGTCTAAATTTCTGGTAACTACAGACACTGGTAGAAGAGCTCCGGTTGGACTAAGCAGACATATAAAGTACTTAATTGAAAGTTTAAATGTCTATTGGTCAGGTTAGAATGATTACAGCTCTTGGCAATTTTAGTGGTATTGTGCCGGTTTGGCGTTTGTCGCTGTAAGTGCTTGACCGGTCTTATAGGGGGGGCTCATTACAGCATGCCGTTTTCCTCTGTTTTCACAATGTGCATGGTTAAATGTTTGTTTTTTTATAGGTAAAATAAAGCTATTTTTATGAATTTTCTAACCGACACAACATGCGGCACACACAAAGTGTTGACAACGTGTGGATTTGACATTTAAAAATGACACAGTGACAGACATAGCACCTAGCAAGATGGCTGCCACGAATCTCGGCTTGTGCCGTCGGTGGCTTTTCCACTGTATTTCTGTTTGGTCGTGCTGTCACTGTGTAAATTAAAACTGGTCGTTCACGTCCACACAAACTGATTTAAACGCCTGTAAGAGTTCATCAGCAGCCGGATCACTTTTCTTTTATTCTGTGGAACATTATCTAGAGGAATATTTGTTCAAAAAATGTGCCATCAAGACCAACAAAAAAAACAATTTTCAATGTAGGTATATTCAAATCTAAAATCTCATTTGAATGACTATTAACTGCATTTTCAATAAAGCAATCCAGCCTTTTTTTGGTTTTTGCACGACAGCCCTTTTGATTCCAGGGTGTTAAATGTTTAAGCGTTTGGTTTCTCCGAAGCAGCAGAAGCAGATGGAGCCCTCTTTTCTTTGTACCGTCTCCCGCAGGTTCTTGTAATAGAGCAGAAGAACGAAGACGGCACGTGGCCCCGAGGCACCATGGCAACCAAGTGAGTGCAGGACACGTGGCTCGGCTTTATTGCTTTGTTGACTTTAAAGAGTTGTTCAACAGAAACTGATTGCAGTTGCCGCACTCTGTTCAAACAGTAGTGCTGATACACAGAGATTACCTGTAGGTGTATTGAATTGCTGAGGACTTGCATGTAGTGCGAGTTTGAAGGATAAAAGGTAACATTTATCCCTTCGTTAAACGTAGATACGACTGAAACCCTGATCTCTCAAAGTTTCCTCTCTGGGACTTTTCCTCAGCCTGCCTCTTTTGCTTGAACCTATCTTGCAACACATCGCTCCGTTTTGTTTTGATTCATCTCAGTTTGATTTGATTGACACACTCGCACACCTTTTTTTTTTTTGGTGAGAGCTCCTTGTTTTTTCTGCTCTAACTCATGATCTATTCTTTTATCTTTTTGAAGGTCATCTGGCGCTTCCAATCTCTCTGCTTTGCCAAAGATCTCGCCTTCATCTCTCACAAACAGTCATAGCAGCAGCTTCAACAGCAGGAAGTAAGGCCTAGCCGTGGGTTGAAAGCAGATGTGTGGGGTTGAGTTTGGATGTGAACAGCCAGAGATAAAACCTACAGTGATGTTTTGGCTTAAACTTGTTCAGGTCTATCCCGGGCTGTAATCCTGATGATGCATTTTTAGCTGAAAGAGCTGATCGCAGGGATGTGGAAGGAGCCTAATTAGGACTAATCTCTAGGAAACACTTTCAGCAGCAGCAGTGCGCTCTTAAAATGGCCCACTGGCACTCCTGAACATCTTACCCAGCGTTTAAATTTATTAGTTAAAGGGTCACACCTGAACTGAAATCAGGTTAGAGAATTTTATGGTTTTCTTGTCTTATATTCTGTCATAAGACCATTGTTTTATGTTGGAATTATAACATTTAGATCACAGCATATTGGAGATGCAGCTCGAACCCAAAATGCAGCCAATTTCCCTCAAGTCCAATGCGTTCTCCGGATTAAAAACAAGCCTCTGCCTGCAGATTTATTAAAATAAGACCTGTTAACAGAGTGTAGATGTTCATGCTGAATGAGCTGAACGTTTTGATGCATAAATGGCTAAAATGCATAAAGTATGCAGAAGTAGTTAGATTGCAAAAACCTACAGAAAAGTTAAAACCAGGAAAACAATTTTGTGAATGTTGAATCAGCCAATTACCTTTACTTGGTCAGAAAGAAAAGCAAATTAAACCTAGCCCACACATGAGCTCAAATCTTAGAATATCAACTCAGTTTTCTATGCAAAGCTCAGCCGCAGCTCTTTGTTTTTATTTTCTGCTCTGTGAAATCTTGACTCTCTCTCCTCCGTAGTTGAGTTAAATTATTAGGCAGCGCTGATAAATCTGCAGGTGAGCTTTCTCACCTTTGCCCTCAGATGGTGTCCTCCTTCCACCTGATGTTTGTCTGATTTGCCCCGTGTTTCAGGGCGCGGGTTTGTTTTTATGCATCGCTGTGGTTGAAACGCAGAAATAAAAGCCACAAGCTTAGACCCATCAAGTGTTGACGTGAACTCAGCCTTTTTGTCCTACTCTCTGTACTTTGAATATGGCTATAAAGTCATTTAATGACTTTGCGTTGCATGTATTGATAGAGCAATGTTGTGGGTTGAGAAAACAGGGTGACTTGGAGAAATTGTATCTTCACTCCGCAGCTCTTTAATCCCTGATTCACTCCCCAGTCAGCGCTGCCGTTTCCTCTTAATTATGCATGGGGCCTGTATTTTTCATATGAAGTGTTCCTGTGTCTATTGTCGTCTTGAATTTGCGGTTTTGGCGTGGTCTGGGTAGGCTCAGCAGTGGTCCTGTGTCCTGTAGCTCGTGCAGTCTTGCCTCTTTGCCTCTTTCTCCTCCACCATAAACGCACGACGCACATTATCTGCAGTCTGTGTGACCTTCAAGCATCCATTTCCTCTGCTCTTTCCTCTCATCACCTGACTCTTACTACTCGCGCATACTGATCCGGCCATAAAGCCAGCTCATCCTTGAGGTCTTCGTTTGTTTATTCAGAGCATCTCTTCTTAAATATTTACTTGAAAGAGCTGGTAAATGTGTCATGGCGTGCGGTTTAACAGCAAAGCAGGAAAAACTGTGAGAATTTGTGTTAGTGTGTCAAGTTGTGAGATAACGCATTCAGGTGTGCGTGCACATGCAAGAAAAGGTGATGATTTGTGTGATCTTATGTGTTTCAGAGGAAGGGCAGGGAGTAGAGACACAGACCAGTGAATACTGCAGCCTCAGCTTAATGCAATGAATCAGCTGCTCCCTCCATCCCCATCTCATTTCTCTTCTATCAGCTTCTCCCCCCCCATCCTCTCTATTCTCCCTCCCTCTCTCTCTCTGTGCACCTCTAGCTTCAGCAGCATCCTCACCACTTCTATAAATATCTGAGGGGACCCGTAGAGCGGCAGAGAGCAGGAGGATAGAGGGAGGAGCAATGGACAGGAGAGGACAGAGTGAAGGGGTCTGAGGCAGAGAGGACGAGACGAAGAGGGGTCGACTGTTTGTGCTTTTGGTTTTTGGGATATTTCGTAGGCTTTCTTGTACTTGGAAGTCAAATTCAGGCCTGAAATTCACCTGGGCTGCATTCAAACTGCTACTTGAGTTGGATTGGATTGAGCCGAGTCGACCGTAAAGTTCGGAGCCGGACCTTCGCCCTCGCGGCCCTAAAAAGTCCAGGCTGCTGGTTGTTGAGCTCCGTGCGGACATGTGGGCTGTCACGGGCTGGGGCGGGGCTGAGATGTCATGCTCCTGTGTTGCTGGTGGTGCCTGAGGCCCGAGGCGGTGGAGCTGGACAGCAGGAGGGTGGACCACTGCGTGCTGAGCTGCGAGACCCCTGCGTCCACCACCATCACAGCAGCGTCCTTTGCCCAGTGGGAGCCAGAGTCAACCAACGCAACTCTTTCAGCCTCACAGAGGTCTACAGATTATTGCAGCTGGGAAGGGCTGACCAAAAACCTTAACTAGAAGTCTTAAAATCTTTGGGGGGCAGGATGGTGGACTTCATAAATTTGGGCATTTAGGACTTAGATGGTTAAAATAGATAGTGTTTGTGTTGACTAAAGCGTGTGGCAGTTTTATAAACATGTTTTCAACCCCGTGTCATATATATTTGTATATTTGCTGTGCAGTGTGAAGAACTCGAGTTATAGTCTGCCATCGTACCCGTCGTACTGCAACAGCTATGACTACTCTGACCAGAACAGACAGAGCGAGCGCTCAGGCCTCTGCGGACTGTCCAACCTGGGAAACACCTGTTTCATGAACTCTGCCGTGCAGGTAGCGTACGCGCCACCGAGAAGTGTCTCACAGTCTGAGAAAGTTCATCTTGAAAGTGTAGCACATGGCGAGTTTGTGGCTGATTGCTCTTCTTTCTTTTTCCTGCTTTTCCTCGTCAGTGTTTAAGCAATATCCCTCCACTGACGGAGTACTTCCTCAAAGATAAATACAAAGACGAGCTGAATGAGGACAACCCCCTAGGCATGAAGGGGGAGATTGCCCGAGCCTACGCTGAACTCATCAAGCAGCTGTGGTCGGGAAAATACAGCTACGTCACCCCGAGACCCTTCAAGGTGGGAAACAGACATTAATTGTATTGCATGTTTTGTTTAAAAGAAAATTAGCGGTCAGTTGATCTTAATTAGTGGTCATTCAAGCATCCAGATAAAAAAAAAAAATTAAAGCTGATGGACTACAATAAAAAGTTAGTTTTATTGTTTGTCTCTCAATAATTTTAGTGTGTTTATCTTTTTAATTTTATAGACGCAGGTGGGCCGCTTTGCCCCACAGTTCTCAGGCTACCAGCAACAGGATTCCCATGAACTGCTGGCGTTCCTCCTGGACGGCCTTCACGAGGACCTGAACCGCATCAGGAAGAAGCCCTACATCCAGCTCAAGGACGCAAACGGACGGCCCGACAAGGTACTGCAAAATTCAGTCTGTTAATGTTTGCCTTAAGGGTTCTTTTCCCGGCCTAATTCTGATTTCACACTTTTGTTCCGGTCTTGGTCTCAGGTCGTGGCGGAGGAGGCGTGGGAGAACCACATCAAGAGGAACGACTCCATCATTGTGGACATCTTCCACGGTCTTTTCAAGTCAACTTTAGTGTGTCCTGTGTGCGCTAAGGTCTCCGTGACCTTTGATCCTTTCTGCTACTTGACGCTGCCACTGCCCATGAAGAAGGAGCGAACGCTCGAGGTCTATCTGGTCAGATTGGATCCTCTGGCTAAACCCACACAGGTAACACAGCATCTTATCCTGATGTGGTGACCTATTATTATATAAATCACTAATCTTTGATTGGATCCTTCTTTTTCAGTACAAGCTGACTGTGCCAAAGGTGGGCTACATCTCTGACCTGTGTACGTCCCTCTCCTGCCTGTCCGGGGTTCCTGCTGAGAAGGTAAACCCATGAGTCGGCTCTTCTCTCTGCTGTAAGACAAACTGTTTTTAGCCGTGACTCTGTAATATGATGCTCCTCAGAAAGTACAGCCCAACAATCTATTTTAACTGTCCCTGTCTTTGAAAACAAGCATTCAAGGAGGGGGATGCTGCATCTTCAGGCCACTTTTTAGCTTAGTTTAAAAAATGATTTCTATTTAACTCATTTAACACTCTCAAACTAGCGTACTAAAGTCCAAAAAATGGATAGTTGTATTTAAATCTTGCCATTAACTATCTGCCTGTCTGTTAGCAAAATATCTCATGAACCACAACAGATTTTAAGGAAACTTTCAGGAAAGAATCATTGGATGTACCTCTTCAACCCGCCCATCTGAATGGCTATAATTCAGTCAGTTTCACAGGTATTGTGCTAAAAGTTGGAGGGGTAGTAGCTGGGAATGATTCCCATTACATACTTTGTCCACAACTATTCTTTAGCTTATGTCTTTAAACACAAGCACATGGTAGTTTTACGTTGAGGTTGCAGCAAGTTTTAAAACCAGACACTTCATTAACAAAGGGTTACAAATGGTGTCAGCGTGGGGCAGACAAGAGATGTGAGAAATCACCTTATTAACTTAACTAAATAACGCGGCTGACAGAAGCCTCGTTTTTGGTTTGCAAAGAAGAGAAATGTGTAACTCCTTATCTGTGCTAACTCGGGTGTAAAAACTGACGTATTTCTTTCCCTTCCCTCCCCTTTAGATGATTGTAACTGACATCTACAACCACCGTTTTCATCGGATCTTTGCCACAAATGAGAACCTCAGCAGCATCATGGAGCGAGACGACATCTATGTGTGAGTGTCGAGCTGAAATTGTCTCCACTCAGATTACAGCTGCTGCATTTGTCTCATTTTGTTTCCAGCCAAGTTTGTCGTTTTGCATCATTAAAGCTTGAAATCCTGTCCTGTAGTTTAGTTTAAATCATTTAAATGACCAGACCCATTAGTTTTAACTTCTGTGCTGACGTGTAGCTTTGAGGTGGCAGTGAACAGAATGGAGGACACAGACCACGTGGTGATCCCGGTCCACTTGAGGGAAAAGTACAAACAGTCGGGTTACAACCACACCAGCACGCCGCTGTTCGGGCTGCCCTTCCTCATTGCCGTCCCCAGGACACTGAATGAAGACAAACTCTACAACATGCTGCTCCTGCGTCTCTGGTAGGTTCATTTTTTCCTGTTTTGGGTTGAATCTGCAGTCAGTTATACTGAAGGAAATAAATTACTGTGTTTTCAGAGTCGTAAATATTTCCAGGTTGGTTTGAAGATGGCTTGATCTGATCGGTTTTGGTTTTTTGTTTGCAGCCGGTTTGTTCGATCTTCTGTAGAGGAAGACGAGGAGGACAATGAAGAGACACAACCATCCAAACAACACACTGTGAACGGAAACGCCACTAATGGACTGCTGGAGGAGGGGTCCCCAAGTGAGTGCATCAGTCCATCAAGTTAAATACTTGTAAATTTGTCGACGAGAAGATTAGACAGCTCTTTTGTGCTCTTTCAGGTGAGATGGAGACCGACGAGCAGGACGACGAGTCCAGCCAGGATCAGGAGCTGCCGTCTGAGAACGAGAACAGCCAGTCTGAGGACTCTGTGGGTGGAGACAACGAGCTGGAGAACGGCGTGGTCGCTCCTCAGAACTCCACCAAGGAACAACAAACATCTGGGCACAACAAAAAGAGACACTTCACATTCCAGTTTAACAACATGGGCAAAACGGACTTCTCGCTCATCAAGGAGGACACCAAGCTCATCCGCTTCGACGAGGCACACCTCAGACTAAGTGGTAAGAAGTGGGCTGAGCTCAGTCTTTGATTTGGTGTAAATTCATCTTACGGTCTGAATAATGACTAAAGGCAGAATGATACTTAGCAAAGGTTTGTTTTGGGATTATATTCACATGTTGCTCACTTTTCCTTTACAGACCGCTCCTATCTCTCTTTGGACTGGGAACCAGAGATGAAGAAGAAGTATTTTGATGAAACAGTTGTTGAGGTAAAACTTAACAATCTTCTTCAGGCTCGATTACGATTCAAAGGGATGTGATGTGATTATAAAGCAATCATCGATGCATCCATAATGAGTCTTTGAACAAACCCCTGAGCGTAGAATCTCTCAGACCTAAAAGAAATAAAATATTTTGCTGTACCCTGCAGTAAAAAAAAAAAACAGGATGAGGACTACATGAGCAAAGGGAGTCAAAATGCTGACATAAGAATCTGTGGCAGTGGATGTTCATGCATCACATGATGGAGCTGTCTTACCCGCTTTCTTCAGTGTTTCTACAACCTTGTTTTCCGTCCTGTTGTAAAGTGTGGCAATGGCTGTGTTAATATCTTCAACATGGGATGATAATGTTCTGCTGTGGCTCCAAAGCAAATTTTCCGCTGCAGGGTCACTGAATTGTCAGTGTTTGCAGCCGTGTGATGAGCTAGGCGTGCGGCTGCGTTTTACACGGCCAGTTATTAGAAATAGCAGTTTATTTTTCATGTTCACATCCTAGAAAACTGTATTTTAAACCATACACATTATTTTGCTGCCCCCCATCATAGCATGCCGCAAACGATTCGATACGTTCTGCAGACTCTCCTGCGAATATCGTTCGCCGGATAGCGAGACACCTTCAGCAGCGGCAGCAGTGACCGGCAGTTTGTCGTCCTCCTCTGTGTGGAGACGTTTACACAACTTGCATGTAATGTAGCTCTTGTCAACTTCCAAACGGTGGCTTTCAGTGCAGTAGGAGCCACTTCTCTGTTGTCTGAACGCCATAAACAGTCCGGGCGCCGCATGTCAGAGTTAGAGTAATAATCAACATTTGACTCTTTTTAAGTTGATCCCGAATCATTCAAGTCCATATTGTGGTGCGACAAAAGATGGATCATAACCCTCCCCCCTTCTCCTGAGCAGTTAAATTCTAAATAATCAGACTTTGAGTTTGGTGTCAAAAAAGTATTTTTTTCTTTAATAAATCTCCTCAAAATAGAGAGTGGAGACGTGTGTCCTCTGATGTGACATCATGAGTGTTGTAATTAAACTATATTTACGTCTGTTAGTTTACCAGAGTCTGATTTTTATCCCGTCATGGCAAAAAGGAACGACAGCAGCAATCACAGTTTGTAGCTTCTAGCTTGTGTTTCTTTATTCTCACAGCGTCGTTTGCTTATCGGCTCCTCGCAGCTCGTGTAAGTTAGTTATGAAAACCCCACCTCGCAATTTCAAGAAAAGTTCCTTCAGTGTTCGATGTTGAATAAAAGAGCTGTTCAACCTCATAATTATTTTTGAAACTATTTGATATTTTACAGTTTAAGATTTGACAGCTGATTTAAATCATGCCGAGTCCTAAAAATACCTCATGGACATGTTGAAATGGTTGGTAAAATGTATTTCTTTTTTCAGCTGACTCATTCTTTGTGTTCCTGGACTGAGCTTGTTGTGCAGTTATGACAGTAATGAGCTCATATAGTCTCCTGTGTAAATGTGTTATGAGAGCACGGCGCTCATAAAAGCCCTCGTAGTTTCTTTTTGCTCCAGAGTCGTGTTTCAGGCGCTCAGCTGTGGTGTTTGTGTCTGACTGCAGGACTTTGACAAGCACAAGAGCATGGAGTACAAGCCTCAGAAGAAGGCTTTCTTCAAGCTGAAGGACTGCATCGAGCTGTTTACGACGAAGGAGAAACTAGGAGCAGAGGACCCCTGGTAAGAAACAGTCCACTACAGTTCAACTTCAACCCACATGGGCTTCTTTGTGTCACTCAGCTGCACAAAACTTAAACCTGACAAACGCCAGTAGAAGGTTCTTATGCTGCGATGAAATGTATGAATGTGCATAAAACTGATTTTAGTATTTTCCAGTTTTTGATACGTATGGAAACAAGAAAACAGTGTGAGGAAAATATTGGTTCTCTGACTCTATTACCTGTTGTAATTTGCCAAAACAAATAAAAATCTGAATATATAGAAGAGGAAAATGGTAACCATGATGTCCACTTTTGGTTGATACACCACTTTTGTTGCCACCTTGTTGAAAACTAAATTAATAAAAGCAGATTTGTTGTGAGGTGCCCTATCTTTAAGGAAAATGCTCTGACTTTAACCAGACAAGAATATGAAGGTTCATGTATGAAAACTAAAGGTGATTTAAAAAAAAAAAAAAAAGACAAAATATTATTTAATCTACTTTCTGTTGGTTGCAACACCAGTTCATTAAAATGGATTTTGCAGCAAATCAAGATTAAAAACACTATTATGGACTTGAGTGTTTGGCCACGCCGGACCATCACACCGACAGGGACTGTGTGAAAATGGTCTCCCTGGGAATTTGTACCCGTTTGTTCTGTAGGTCAGGCACTGATGTTGGACAAGAAGGTCCAGTTCATCTCCAAGCTGCTCGAGGGATTTGTGGTTCTACCACACGTTGGGGTTTTGCTTCAACCCCAACATTTCCTGAACATTTCATCCAAATCTGTTCTTTAGTTTTTACCTGATCTTTGCTGACAGACAGACTGACAAACCAACGGACACAACCAGTGGAGGAAACAAAAAGGTCACATGTAGGAGCAGAGACAAGAATTTAACAAAGGGGTTACCTTTGATTTTTGACCCCATGAACCTTGAAATCAACAGGCATCATCTTTGACCCATGAGGTGTCCAGCTGTGGAGTTTGACATTCCTACATTACACTGGTAGAGAGTTAGAGCACGGGCTGATCTGAGACCTTGACCTTTGACCGGAGCACCACCAAAATGTAATCCTTTGTTCCATGTTTGACATTTCCTGAAAATGTCATGAAAATCTGTTTGTAACTTTTTGAGTAATCTTGTCCACAGACAGACAGAACCTCTTTGGCTGCTACAGAAGCCCAGAGGGGGTCAAAATAATCACAGGCTTCTAGTTTTCTTTTATAGCTGAAGTGATAATGGTGCAGCTTTTATGGCCACTCGCATTCTCCTCCCCCCAACTTGAACGCGTGTGTCTCGTCTAACAGGTACTGTCCAAACTGTAAGCAGCATCAACAGGCCACAAAGAAGCTGGACCTGTGGTCTCTGCCTCCGGTTCTGGTGGTTCATCTGAAGCGCTTCTCTTACAGTCGATACATGAGGGATAAACTGGACTCTCTCGTTGACTTTCCTCTCAGGTACACACACACGCACGACACAAAACGTCTGGTGACGTGGGGTTTATAAATGTAAACGTTAAGTCTCGCCGCTTTTCCTCCGCAGGGATCTGGACATGTCCGAGTTCCTGATCAACCCCAACGCCGGGCCGTGTCGCTACGACCTCATCGCCGTTTCCAACCACTACGGTGGGATGGGCGGAGGCCACTGTAAGGCTTCACGACACCACACAGCCGTTCCACTTCTGACTAAAATGGATTTGGTTCACTTGAGCTTTCTTTCTGGGAAAAACAAGCAAACAGTATTTCTCACTTGCCTTAAAAGTAGTAATTGCGTTTTTGTAGACAGATAATCTTTAATCAAAGGCCTCTTGTTTGGATTAGTGTTTAAACTCCTAAATGTTAAATTATACAGACCTTTGATTGTTTCTTTCCTACTCTAGTCACAGAGAGTCATCTATGACAGACGCAACTCTTCTTTTATTTTTAATTTGTTTTGTTTTCAGCCAAAACTACTCAAATCAAAAATCAGACATGACACCTGTTAGGAGCTTTTTATTTACCATTACTGAATATTTTAAATGTTTGGGACTTTTTACCTTAAACAAGACAAAATTTTCCC
>JAOXNZ010000074.1:15739906-15755605 GCA_028566095.1 Kryptolebias brasiliensis
TTCTCTTTCTCTCAATGCTATTATTATTATTTTATGCTAAGCTAAGGCTATGCTAAGCTAAACTAAGCTAGTTGTTTATGTTTTACCCCACAAAACAACCTGCAGAATTGTTTATACTTAAAAAAAAAAAATTCCAAATTATGAGGAATAGAAAATACAAACTTCTTGTTATTTAGAGCCACTAATTAGTAGTTTTGTTTACTTTAGGAGCAAGGCTGTTTATACATGTCTCAAGTGACGCTAAGCTAAACTAAGCTAGCTGTAACTTCCTTTACAGACATTTTTCTCCTTTCATGGTACCCTGTTTAAAAATATATACATTATTTGTTATTAACCCTAAAGTTGAGCAGTGCAACTCAAAAATAAATAAAATCATAAAAATATACAAGACAACCCTTTTTGAAAAAACATGCATTTTTGTTTTTGCAACCCTACCCCAGTCACTTTCAGTGATTACACTGTTAATTATTATAAACTTTATTATTTTGCCTGTTAGGATTGATTAAAACTCACCTCCCTAAAATCCACTTTGTTTTGATTGGCTGGCTTTGCGGAAGCCTTTGGTTGTAAAAACCTCCTCTTACTTCTGAAATGTACAAAATTGTTTTTGTTTGTTTTAATGCCTTATTTTATAATCAGTTTTAGAAATCTCAAATTGTCAGATGCGTTCATATATGTATGAATTCAGTGCATTTAATGAGAAAAGATTAAAAATATCTTAAGCATTAAAACAAACACAGATGATTGTTTGGTTTTAAAAGAAATTAATTACCACCTTTTTGCCTGAGTCAATGAGGAATTCAATCATTTTCTAATTATATAACTCCTATATAATTAGGCCTGTTTTTTGTTTTGTTTTTATTAAGTTAAATGCATTATAACAAAAATAGAGAAAAGCATCATTTTCTAACTGTCAAATAATTTTTCCCTCTTTGGAATCAACTTTTTGTAAAGTTAACGTTTGGCCACATTTCTTTAGTGCAATCTCTTATCTTCAGCATCTTCAGGCTGACAAACTGAACTCTTGAGTTTTCTTCAAAGAATAAGCTTAAATAGACAAAACATGCATTTCGTTTGTCTATTAAAGCCATTTTTTCCTTTTCATTCTGAATGTCTGTAGGCTTGTAACGCTCGTGGAAATGAACAACCTTATAGGTATAACAAGTGGTTTTTGCACATTGACAAACAAATAACATTATCACAAATTCTTTGATACATGACATAAATACAAATCCAGTCCATACAAAATAAACAGCAGTTCAAACCATTGCACCGTTGCTCATCTCAGGCCTACAACAAGTTACTGCATGTCCTGACAGAACTACAAAACCCTTAACTACATCCACCGGCAGCATCATTTGAATGTATCTGAAGCTATAAAACATGCAGAGCAATAAATAGAAAGCGTTCAGATTTATTTATCTTTTGTTAAACTTGATTGTGATTCAGGATTTTTTTAATTGTTTAGTCCTCCCTGCTGCAGGGAACGTTTTGTCTCGTCATTCCTTCACCAATCGTGGCGACTAAAGTGCAACTAAACTGAGGTACAAGTCATCAAAACTAACGTCAACTTTTCCCTCTTCAGGCAATTTATGCGCAAAAGCTAGAACATGATTTTTAACTAGATCAAATGACTCGTACCGTAACAGTAAACTTTAGAGGTCAAACTTTGTTCATGAATCAGATCAATCTTCTGACTGCCGGTCCATGACATTTTCTCCAATCCTCTGCCGTCCGTCCGGGAAACAGTTCATCAGCGACTGAATCTTCGAAGCCACGCTGTGGCAAAACGGGAAAAGATAAAATAAAAATAAAAAGCAGCTGACCTGTCAGCTTGGTCCATGTTCACAAGACGGAGGTATTTCTCTGTAAATCGAATGAAGATAAATATACAGTACAGGAGAAGAAAAGAGGAAGAGTATAGAGCTACAAACAAGGTGAAGAGAAGAATGAACGGATGAGAACTTTTCTTGCCTTTAAAGAATATTCCCTTATTTTAGCTTTTACAGACCAGTTTTTCTTCTACCAAGACTTTTTTGATACAAACTGAGTTGAGATGTTTTTAAGACCTTACCTTACCAAAACCCCGAACTAATACAGAGAGTTACATCATCGGCAGAATCTGGGGTTTCCTTCATTTGAGTCTAAGAAAGGGATTAAAAAAAATAAGGAACAGGGGGGAGCTGCTGTGTTCTGACGAGTTCACAGGCCCTTCGGTTGTTTGCGTCAGGCTTGTCAGGGCACCCGGTTGCCGTACATCAAAGGTATGATGAAGACCGAGATGTCGTCTCCGGAGCCGAGGCGCTCGTTGGTGATCCTCCAGCCGCGGTCTCTCAACACGCCGCGTGCTCGCATCACCAGGTCCTGTGCTGCCATCGTGTACCTGAAGGGGAACGCAGGAAACAAGAAACTGTGGCTCAGTTTAAATTAGGAGGGCTTGCAGCAGAGGGACGCGCGATGTCTCACCTGTGCAAGTCGTCTGGGTCACAGTTGGACAGAAAGGTGGTGACGGCTTCGGCAACTTCCTCGTTGGAGAGGACGTCCCAGAGGCCGTCGGTTCCCATCACCAGAACATCATCCGCCCCGTGTTCATACTGCATCAGATTATACACCTTCACCTGCAGAGAAACATCACACTTCCAACTGACCTTGGCAAACACAAAAATTGCATTTTCTACAAATATTGGGATGAAATTTAGGATGCTAGTGCTTTTGAGTCATCTCCGACACGTACACCGAGTGCAAGGCATGCTAGTTTTTAATTTTATGTGAAGAATTTGGCTTTTTTGTTTCTATTTTTTACTTCATGTTGGTTAAACTTGACTAATGTGCAAAAGAACTGGCAACAAACAGCCAGTAATAAGTCCAGCGTCCAACATTTGTACAAAGAAACATGTGGACACCTGCGACGGACATGTTACTCAGGATGCCGGCCCCTTCGCAGAGCTCAGCTTATGATGTTTTACTTTCTGACTTCAAAGCTATTTTCCAGAGAACATCCCGAGAAAACAGACGAGAGGCTTCGGCGAGAACTGTGAGCAGAAAAGAGAGAGAGCAAGCGCTGGGAAAAAGTCTTGATGTGAACCTGCAGTGAACCCCGGTAATAATGAATTAAAGATTAAGCGGAGAGCTCTGGGAGGGAAACTGGAAGAAATCCATCAGACAAACTGCGTCAGGAGATGAAAGTGCTTTGAATCCAGCGCCAGACTGAGAGACAGGTGAACTGGAGTTCTCCAGCAGCACAGAGACGGGGGTGAATACATGACAGGGGTAGAAACGGGGTAAATAATATGCCGTACCCTTTATATATCCACTGAAACATACATCTTATATGGAAACATCCTCTGAAAGTACACCCATCCTCACAAAAAGAGTCAAAAGTTTGATTTTTTAGTGGAGATAATGTAAAATCCCGTCAGCAGCAGTGCTCACTCTTACCTCAGGGCAGCAGGAAAGGAACGGCTTAATGTAAATGTTGGAGTCATGAACTTTGAGGTCGTGGTCACCGAGCCCACGGGTCACACCGATCGTTGCCAGAACCCGTGCCTAGGAGCCAAAGAGGATTTTGAGCTGTTAATGAATATGTGAACACAGCCAGGAAGCTTTAAAATATGTAAGACACACAACCCAGATCCTGCAGGAGTGACAGAAATGCACAAACTAATCCTTAACAAGCAGTCTGAAAATGGTTTTATTTGCAATCTGAACTATTTTCACCCACTTTTCAGTCACAAAATTACAGTTGAAAAGCCATCGTGTCACAAAAACATAAAAAAAAAAAAATCAGTATAATTTGGTCCAAAGCTAAAAAGGGGAAAGAATGGGGATAAATATGAAGACGTGTTTATTTTTTTTATGTTTGACTGACAAATTAAAACATAAAACACGACTTGGTTTAGTCACATGTAACATGGAGCTCTGACAAGAGAAAGTTAAATTTTGTTTTGTATAAAAAAAGCAATAGTTTGGCATGAATTATACTGAAATCTTCTTGCTACGCCATTCTAAATGTAGATGTCTTTGACGTCTAAATCTAGACTCCAAATATTTACTTTCAGACCTGATTTTAGTCTAAATATCTGAACTTTTTAGATGTTGAAACCAAAAAATTGAGTTATCTGGTCCGAAACCTTTTGAAGCAAGCCTAGATAAAGTCTGTGACCAACTAATTAATTGTGTAATTAAACCTTCTTGTCTTCTTTTAAAATATACTTACAGACTTTCATTGAGCCTATGAGAAGCTGGTTAAAGCACTGTTAATTTCTCTTTACGCTTCTAAATTTATCTCATCATGAATCACTGCTAAAGACAAATTAGATCATTTCACCCTGCTGTTAACACAGAAGGCTGCTGGTATTTCCCTTTTATTTAAAAATGTGTATACAATTAAAATAGATGTCAGGGTTAAGACTTAGTTTATGGAGGATTTAGCTGTGACTCACACACTTACCTTTTTCCCTTCGCCGTATATAAGAGGAAACTTAAGATCGTCGTCTTCGATAATCTTGTACGCCCTAAGTGTAAAAAAACAACAACAAATCAAAACAGAAGTGGAACAAAAGGGTGAGCTTTAGTCTTGTTTTCTTCTCTCAACCCTTTATGACCTCAAGTTTTGTTAAGAAAAAAACATTTGAAATTAAAAACCAGCATTCCTAACATGCCAACGTTAGCAACAAGCAGTTTAACGTAGCAGAGATGCTAGTTGCTAAAGTACAATTTACTACTTCATAAGAACAAATAAGCAACATATTTATTTTTCAAAAGGATGAAAACCAAAATTAGAGCGAACAGGAGACAAAATATTAAGGAAACATTTGTTAGGGAAAACAAAAACACAACTACATTACAGCTAACGTTAGCAACTAGCCGCTAAACATAGCAGAGATGCTAGTTGCTAAAGCACAATTTGCTAATTCATAATAACAAAAAAAAAATATCAAATGGATAAAAACCAAAAAAAGAGCTTAAAAGAAACAAACTATTATGTAGACATTTGTTAGGAAAAACAAAAACAACTAAATTAAAGCTAATGCCAACAACTCGCAGCTAAACATTGTGGAGCTAATAGTTGCTAAAGTACAATTTACTACTTCATCATAACTAAAGATCAACATTTTTTTTTCAAATGAATGAAAACCAAAAATAGAGCTAATAGGAAACAGAATATTATGAAGACATTTGTTTGAAAAAATAAAAAGGCAGCTATATCAAAGCTAGTGTTAGCAGCTAGCAGCTAAGTGACTTTAGCAAACAGAAACGTGGCTATAACTCTGTTGACTTTACAGATACTGAGCTCAAATTCAGTGTGGTAGTAGCTGAGAGTCCTTCCCATCACATCCAATCAGATTCATATAGATGTTTGGTAAAAACGGTGGCTTATCTTACCATCCGCTCATGGTGAAATCTCTGTAGAGCATCCTCTTGCCCACCTCCTTCCTCTGAACCCTGCGAGGAAATTCCAGGTGCGTGAACTCATTCCCCAACAGGTGAGGCTGCATGTAACCCTGGAGGACACACCAACATTTGAAGATTAAAGAGCCCAACCTGGGATACGTCATCTGTAATTTTATTTTCAACACAAACCGATATCATAACCACATTCAAAGGTGTCTTACCAGGAACTGGAGTCGTTGTCTCTCTGACTCGGGGGTGAACTCTGTCGACATGGGTATGATCTCATTGTTTCTGATAATGATAGCCCTGCAGACACACACAGCATTTAAAAGAACGTACAACTCTCCTCGTCTCTGCCCCTCAGGTTTAAAATAAAATGGTATTTACCTGCTGTCGCCTGCATTCCCGACGTACAGTTTCCCCAGCAGGTAAACCACAGTGAGAGCCGTGCAGCCGCCGGTGATGTTGTAATCTTGCTTCTCCCTCTCGATCTGGGCGTCCTGAGAGACAGAAGACCAGAGACGGTCAACGTCCGCCAACACGTGGCAGGAGATCACAACATGAAGTCGGAAACTTTAGTTATCCGGCTCCAACTGAAGGAAACGAGGGAAAACTTTAAACGGAAAGAGAGGGAGAAACTGGACTTCGTTTCTTGATTTTTGATTCTCGCATCTTTCCTGTAGACCAAGACAACAAAGAAAAGAAGTCACCTTTCTTAAAAACGGAAGCCAGTGCCTCACTAAGCTGTGACTCCATATTGAGCTTTTTGGCTGGGTTTTAAACTTCCAGTTTTGGAAAATGACAACCTATTTTCATGTGCGTGCCTGTATTCTGACCATATCATACCCACCATGAGGTCCGCCCTCATGTTTATGATTTATTCTCCTGGAGTACCCTTTTCAAATGAAGATAGGGAGATCTGGATCAGTGTTTTAATCATTATTATTGATCATCTGCATCATTTTTAGACCTGGACATTCAGGGGCTTTTGATGTTATGTTATAGAGGAGCTCCTGTGCAGGTGTCATAAAAACACATTGTTTTTTTTACCCGGTTTAAAACAAGTCGCCAACATTTGCAGCTGGCTGTAGGATGTCTAGAATCTACACCATCATTTAAAAAAAACAACTTCCCAAAATGGTGGACGAAGATGTGAGCGTGGCTTTGAACTGAACCTCTTCTCATCAGCGTGTCTCTAAAAAAAAAAGAAGTAAAGCTGGTACTTTTAACTAAAAAGCACCTCAGCTGGAAAATTTCCTTCATATTTATTTCACAAAACACATCAACCAGATTCTGTTTCAGGTTTTGCGCAGCAGGTTGGTGAAAGACGACATGAAACCCAGCAGACAGACGTTCCCCGAGGAGGACGGTTTTTCTCTGCAGCCTTTACATTTTCCTGACAACTGCTTTAAATGATGCAGAGATGATCTTCAATAAATGATGTGCGAGCGAAATGAGAGAATGATAGCGGGGGCTTATCTTACAAAAGCTTTTACATAACTTTGTTTTTTTTAAGAGTGGAGGTTGAGGATTAGCTGCGTTCTACTGCCATCTAGTGGCTACAACCTCCCCTCCTCACAAGAACTCAAAAACAGCCTGAGACGCACGTGAGCTACTTTAAATAATAAATCATTTTTAATTAAATGCCTTTAAATAAAAAAACTCACTGAGGGAAATTTACCAAATGCAACTTTTAAACTGAAGCAGAGCTCAAGAAAAATGCAAATGTGTGTTTTGATGTAGCTGAAGAATAAAGTAACTGAACTGTTAAAGTGAAAACAAGCAGAACAGAAGCTAAAATCAGCAAAGCAGTAGCTGAAACCTAAAATGAGCAAATCTGTTACTCAAAGGTAACATTGATATCACGGTAGCTAGAAGCTGAAATTAACAAAACCATAGCTAAAACCTAAAATTTACAAATCAGGAGCTAAAGACTAAAATGAACAAAACCGTAGCTGAAAGCTAAATGTAGCAAAATATTAACTAAAAGTTAAAATGAACAAAACTGTAGTTAAAAGCCAAAATGAGCACAAAAGTAGCTAAAAGCTTAAATGAACAAAAACATAGCTAAAAGCTAAAATGAGCAAAACTGTTGCTAAAAACCAAAATGAGCAAAATAGTTGCTAAAAGCTTAAATGAACAAAACCATAGCTAAATGCTAAAATAAGCAAAATAGTAGCTAAATGCAAAAATAAGCAAAACTGCTGCTAAAAGCAAAATTTTACAAATCAGGAGCTAAAGGCTAAAATTAACAAAACTAGTTACTGTTTAGCAAAACAGTAACTAAAACCTAAAATGAGCAATACAGTAGCCAAAAGCAGCAAAACAGGAGCTAAAAGTAACAAACTTGAGGCTAAAAGTAGCATAAGAAGACAAACAGGTTAAAAAACAAAAACAACTGGACTTCTTCTTTTCAGCTACAGAACAGAAGTCCAGTTGTTTTTGTCTTTTACCTTATTTGGATTTACCACTTCCTGGATGACTGAGAATCTACACCAACATAAAGTGCTAAATGTTTCAGTTCTATGAGCTAAAATGACTTCTTGTTGCCTGTCGCTCACCATCTCTTTGAAAGCGTTCTCCACCGCTCCGATCACCAGGCTCTCGTGTTGGATCTTCTTCTCCATGTAGAAACGCGGTGGAGGTGGCGTGGCGGACGGCGAGCTCGGGGCTCCAGCGGCCCCGCGCAGCGAAGCCGCTCGGGTCAGGGCCCGGTGAGGTCCTGGGGCGTTCCCCTGCAGGTAGGGGCTGTTATCAGGCTCCTCCCCCATCACGGTGGGGGGTAGGGAGTTGAGATTGCGCAGGATCTCAATGACGGCTTGAAGCTGGCAGGCGATGTGGTGCTGAAGCAGCCGGGAGGCGACGACTGCGGCACCCGAGCCGGCGTGACCGTCGAACAGAGCCCAGTAGTGGAAAACGAGGCCTTCGCTGTCCTGCAGAGAAAATCACACTTACAGTTCTGCCATGCTTAACAGCGGGCTTCTCTTAGAAAGTGCCTAAACATGTCAAAGAGTTGTTGCCCTCAAAAATCTTTACTTCTAAGGGCAAATAAGCCCCGCCTCTTTTCCATCCTTGTCGATGCACTCCCAAAAACAGTTTGGCTTTTTTGCAGCAGAGGTTCGTTTTTCAGCACAACACCAGCAGAACCCAAAGGAAGCTAAACAGAATAACATGCCAACTTTCAAACAAACAAACAAAGCTGCATTTTTAAAGAGAAAATCATCTTCTGCTGAGAAGCCATTTTGGTCGATTTTTGTAAATGTCGTTATCCACCATCTGATGAAATCAATCTGAGATCTTGATCTGTTAGCTCGCAGCTTCAACCAAACCAGCTTTGTGCTCAGTATCTGTAAAACTGACTGAGGTATAATCCTTTTTGTATTGGCTAAGGTGGCCATCTTGAACTGGGGTGACTCCAAATGGCTTCATGAACTAGTATTGACAAAACAACTCAAAGTTAAAGCACAGCCCAGCCTCGAACTGGAAAAAGAATTTCCCCCAGCTGTGACTGATGACTTTTAAATCACTACAGAGAGGCGCTGAAGTGATGGAAGTAAAAACTGAGTAAATTGTACGCCTGATGAGAAAAGAAACGAGCTCCACAGCTGGGAAAGATATTCAGAAATCCTCCACGTATTCTCTTTTGGAAAACAAGCTGACTTGGAAGAAGAAATCATAATGTGCGAGTGAGTAATCAGAGAGGAGATACCCAGGAGAACGCATCGTGACTCAAGCTTTTCAGGTGGGAAGTGCCGAGGTCATATTTCACTTCACTCTTTCGAGGTAAAAACGGTCATTGTGTCTGCTTACCCAACTGCAAAAAGACGTTTGTCAAATGGCCTTGAAGCAGAGTGTCACAGTTCGGTTTATGTTTTATCTTTGCTTGGGTAGATGCAACCTAGCAACTGAAATCACAAAAGTAGGAGTTTTATCCATTTCTGGACATTTAGGACAAGCTTCCATGAAAACCTAATCATAAAATTGTCCACATTTCTAAAACAAACAATGTAACTAACAGCGTGACTCAACTATGTTAAAGTTTCCTTGACTGAAGGCCGATTTGTTGAGACTCTTCTGAGGAAAAGTCACCGTGTTTGGTGTCCTGCTCGAACTGAGCCCCTTTCAAACATCAACGTTAATGGAAGAGGTTAGTCTGAATTTTCCACCTGGAGCTCTTCTGCAAACCTTTGCTAAACAAATCTAACTGAACTGGACCCAGTAACAACAATAATTGTGTTGTTTACACCTGCAATAGCCTGAAAGACAAAGCGTCATGGGGAAGGTGTCAAATATACAGTAGATTAAAAGTAAAATGTAAAGAATATCTGCCTCAAATTTAAGGTCTTTACCGTAAAACCACTGAATATCCATCCGTCCGTCCATCCCCCCTCCCCTCTGCTCATTTGTGGTCAGGTTGCAGAGTGAAGAGATGTGGATCATTTAATCTGACGTTGTTTTCTTTGATTCAAGGGCAGACGTGGCAGGGGTCTGATCACGTTATGGGTGTACATGTAATGACTTTCTTTCTTTATCGGGGTGCAGGTGATAAGCATGCGGGAGAACAAGTTCTATTTCCTTATCCACTAAAGGATAAGAAAATAGGGCAGGTCATGAGATGGCGAGGCTGAACCAGGCCCTGGGTTAATCAGAACTGATGCAGAGAGGTCACGGCGTCATAAATGCCAGAGAAGTAGAAGATTAGACAGACGTTGCTAGAAGCAGCCTGATGCTGTCATAGTTAACGTCTTCAGGTTTGCAAATCTGCTCGGTGGGTAATCATGTAATTCTTAATAAATTTTGTCAATACTTTTAAGGTTTGTCTCCTGGTCAGATCCTTCTCTAAAAAAAACCAACCCGAAAGAATTGGGAACGATCAATTCTTAACAATATGTACCAGGTCCAAGTCATCCTTTTCCCCAGCTCCTCCTGGGTGATCCCAGGCAACAAAGGACATGTTGTCCCTCCAGTGAGTTTTGGGTCTTCCTTGGGATCTCCTCCTCGTGGGATGTGCCTGGAGAATCTCCAGACAAAGGCGTGAACCACTCGAACAGTCTCTTTTTGATGCGGAGGAGCAGCAGCTCTACCCCGAGCTCCCACTGGATGATGGAGCTCCTCATCCTATTTCTAAGGCTGATCCTGGCCTTCCTACCAAGGAAGCTCGTTTTAGCCGCTTGTATCCAAGATCTCGTTCTTGTGGTCATGATCTACATCATTGACAGACCAGAAATCAAGATCTTTGCCTATGAGCTGAGCTCCTCTTATACCAAGACAGACTGGAGCAATGCCGTCATTACTGCAGACGAGGCCCCCGATCTGTCTGGAAACTGGAGCTGACTCTCATCCCAGCCACTTCACACCTGGCTGGAAACCGCCCTAACGCGTGCTGAAGGTCATGACTTGAAGAGGCCAACAGAATCACCTCACTGCAAAAAGCTGAGATGAAAACACCCTTCACCCTCCTCTCTGCAGCTGTGCCTTGAGATCCTATCCATAAATGCCACAAACAGGTTCAGACAGTTGTGCTGTTCACCTTTGCAGAGTTGCTAAGAGGGTCATGAAGCTTGTGGATCTGAAGGTTTACGATCATGTTCCCTGAGGCGTTCTGTGAGGGTGCTGCAGGAGTATGGGGTACCAGGTCGTGGTCTGAATACCACTGAAGGTAAACAAAGGTTTGTGCTCTTACCTCTCCCATTTTGTTGTGCTCCAGCCGGAGCCCCAGGCCTTCTCCGTTGGGTAAGGAGTTGCGTCTCTTGGCAGTGGGGGTCTTGCTGGGCGTGGAGGGGGGGCAGTAGCTCATTGGTCTCCTTCTAGCCACGACCACCTCACAGCAGGCCTGGTCCTCATTCAGCGCACTCTTGCCAGCATTGATCACCCTGCAGGAAGAATACGATGTGAAGACTTTCAGAGATACTTTGGTTGCCTAATTCAACCCCATTCAGAGGAAGTGTCTCATTAAAATCAAGCTGTTGGTGACAGATGGCACAGGAATTAGTCAGAGCCACAACACATTTACAACCCATTAACTTTTGGAGTCAACTATCAATAGTAACAAAGACATTGATGGACACAAAAAGTGATAACAGTTTACTTGATATAATGACCGTGTCGTTGTCATTTATATATACAACAAAGAGTCCAAAACTTTCTTCAACCTCTCAATAGAAATATGTTATTTGTTGGGTTTTGCCACCAATGTGGAAATCAAAAATCAAATGCTATCAAACAAGAAAACAAAATGTTAGAGGCCATATAATGAAAAGAGCTCCTACAATTTAAACTTTGTCACTCATCACGAAGCAAAAACAGCAAAAAAAAGTAAAAAGATTTAACCTTCATCTTTACTAGCTGAAGTAAACAAGCAATATACTGTATATATTATCTTCTAGCCATCCCCAAAGGTTATTACAGTTGTTGGATAACAGCTAAAAATAGCTGGTGTAATTGGGTTAACAATAAAGGGTGAAAAAAAACTGCGATTGGTTCGTCTGACAGACGTTGACAGGCTGCTGTCGAGTGCGATTGTGTGAAAACAGAAATCGGCAGCTATATTTATAGCCACAAACTGTGGGCTGTTTTCTGCTTGGTGCCGCCTGGTCCTCAGTTTTAGATCCTGTCAAGCTCAGATACAGACATATTAAAAAAAACTTTTAAACGGGGTCATAGAAATCCACGTGACGTGATGCGGTTATTAGTTTTTGCATGTCCCAGTTCTTAAAGTAAGTTAAAAAAAAGGCTGCAAATCAATTCGTAGCGTGTTTATTAGAGTAAAAGAAGTCATGTTAGGGGCTCGACTTTACCACAGTGACTCAGCAGCATTAAAAAGCCCCCCCGGAGCTCTGATGGTTATTAAAAACAAGCTTTATTTTTCTACACGGGAGTCCTACAAGCGTAGGAGGCGGAGTATATTATGTTTAGTAAATATGGGGGGATAAAAAAAGTCAGTTTGCACATTTGAACCCTGAATGGAAAACAATTATCGCAAAACAATCATCCTCTGATCGCAGCACACGAAAGTCATTAATCCTAGTGAAATGCAACAAAAGGCTGCAGCTGGTGTTTTTGTTTGCGTGTGACTGGAAGTACCCCTCCATTTTATTTGTCCTCATTTCACCATTTGCAGGAAGAATGACTTCCTTTCCCTGCCGATCAAATCTTTATTTCATTCACAGCAATGAGCTTTTCCGCTCATTAGGATTCAAACCTCATTTTCCCTTTCGTCACCTAAAGATGTTTCTGTGATTTCACCTGCATTCACTGTAAAGGCTACCATTAGTATTGGGAAAAATATTTGGTCAAATTAAAGCCACAGACTTTTAGTCCCATTTACTGTTACTCCTAAGCATTTGCCCAAATATCCTTCCCTTTTTTTTAAAGTTCAGATACTCGTCATGAAAAATAACTCTTTTAGTCATGGGACTAAAAACAAAAGGAAAAAAAAAAAACAGCTAGAGAAATTAAACTGTTAAAGTTAAAACAAGCAGAACAAAACCTAAAAGTTGAATTTATTTATTGAAAACTAAAATCAGCAAAACCAATATCTATAAGCTGAATTTAGCTAAACTGTAGCTAAACATAGCATAAAGGTAGCTAAAAGTGGCAGAATGTTAGCTAAAAAGTAAAAGAATAAGAAGATGAAATCAGAACAAGTATGCTAAAGTAGATTTCAAAGAGAAGAAGAGAAGAAATTGCAATGCATTTCTATGGGGAATTTTATTTAAAATTAATTTAAATATTTCTGAAAAGTAGAAAAGTTACAAAATCCAAAAGTCCCGGCACCCGTCTCCCGACTGAGCAGAACGTTTTGATATATGAACGGCTAAAATAACACAAAGTCTGCGAAAGTAATTAGACTGCAAAAAAAAGAGGAAAAACAACAGTGTGAATGCTGACTCAGCATTTATTATTGATTTTTTTTTTTTTTTTAAATGTGGCACTTACCACTGAAAAACCCATTTGGGTCAATCTCTGCTCATTATCGCTTGCCACCATGAAAGGCAGGCGATAATAGGTAGAGCTAACACAAAAACGGCTAGAATTCAGTCCGTCTTACAGATATTGAGCTAAAATTTGGTGTGGTAGTAGCCGAGAGTCACACCCAACACATCCTCTGAGCAGATCACACAAGAGTTATGTTTGACGTTTTGGCATTTAAGGCAGTGGGCGATACACAACCCTTCAAGGAACGCTAGTTTAATTCTTTGTCTTTTGGCACACTGGCAAATTTTACACACTATTTTGAGCCATTTTTATTATCATTTCTTCCTCGTTAACAATTTGTAGTTTGCAGTTAATTGTTGTTAAGTCAAGACTCTCCCAATCTGAAATCATGTGTTTTTAGGGTACAGTACTGATGCGCCTTAGAGACATTTGTTTTAACGCACTCTCCTATACCAACCTGATCTGGTAGGTGAAGCAGCAGCAGTTTCATGTTTCTGCAGCAACAAGAGACAATTCATTCTCCACCTGATCTGACCTCGTTTGTTCCCCGATGTTTTTGTTTTTTTTGTTAGCCCAAAACGACTGCTGGATACCAACAAAGACCATGCCTGCGCGCCCGTCCACTGTGGGCCGAGGTGAGAAAAACGTGAAAAGGTGAGACAACACGTAGAATAAAACAAACAAAAGAAATGTACTCAGTAGGGCTGCGCAGCATATCATCATTGCAATATCGGAGAGCGCAATATCAATATCGCAAAGTATTGCAATAAACTGCAGACCCAAACCAGAAGCCAATAAGGTTTTTGGCAATCAGATGGATCCCCACTATCCTAAATGTCTACAGCTGAAATTGAGGAATGTAGCTGAAATGCTAAAGCTAAAAATGCTAAAGAGTGTTGAGAGCGTTGCGATGATTGTAGAAAAAGATAGAGGAAAATGTGGATTTAATGCAGTTCTAGAGCTGCGTCGCTCAAGGTGGCTGCATGTTGGAGCGGCTTTGTTCATTCATTCTGAGATACTGCTTTTGAAAACTTTAATTCCTCTTTTTTCTGGATGTAAATCACATTTTCTTGGATGGTTATTTCTTCTGGTATTGGATGCTGTGCAGCTGGAAGGATTTTTTTTACTGAAACCTTTTTACTTTAGGACTTTGGTTATGATGCGTAACCATAACAACAATGTTTTTTGGCAACCGGGAGCAGCTGATTAACATAAACACCCCTGAAGTCCAGTCGTGGCCAGAACCAAGCAGACCGCCTGTAAATCCACCGCAGATAAAGCTCCCAGGAAGCAGCTCACCACCAAAGCCGCCCGCAAGAACGCCCCGGCCACCAGAGGAGTGAAGAAGCCTCACCTCTACAGGCCCGGTACCGTGGCTCTCAGGGAGATCCGTCGCTACCAGAAGTCCACTGAGCTGCTCATCCGGAAGCTGCCCTTCCAGCACCTGGTCCCAGAGATCGCCCAGGATTTCAAAACTGACCTGCGCTTCCAGAGCTCGGCCATCATGGCTCCGCAGGAGGCCAGTGGGGCTCTTTGAGGACACCAGGACCGAGGACACAATGAGACAGAACCGCTACAAGAGATCCTTCCTGCCCACAACCATCAGCATCTATAAGAACTCTTTACCCAAACCAGGATAATGAGCTACAACAACATTTAATTTCCCTTTGGGAATAAAAAAGTATTTCTGAATTGAATTGAATATTGCCACTGCAATATTCAACAATATCACAAATGCATGTTTTTCTAATATCGTGCAGCGCTAATGCTGAGGCTAAATGATGTTGGAGCTTTTCTATAATTTGTTTAGCAACACTGTCAACGTACGAGACACTGTCCACTCATCTGTCTCTTAGTGCCACCCCAGGCAACTGGTTTATTTATTTATTTTTATTGGTATATAAGTATGTTTAGGCAACACAGACGGACCATAATCAACTCCAGGTCATTGGAAAAAGCTTTGACTTTGTGACGTAAGAGGGTTATCATTACAGGGAGAGGCAATATAGTGACTTTGACTAAATTTGACTTGGATTTTTCTTTATTATTAGGATAATAAAGCCCAGAATGGTTGCTGTAATGAGAACACAGGAGGCTTTAATTACAGAAAAACGCTGATCCGAGCCAAACTCATTACCGTCAACAATCCACTGGAGACGCTTCATCGCTGCTCAGAGCGTCGCTCTGCGATTAATGGGCAAATTAAAAAAAACGAGAAAGAGGTGATCATAGACCACAAGAGTAAAGGAGTTTGTACAAGGTGATTTTTGTCTAACTTAAAAGAAGTTCTTCCATCCATTTTCTTTAGCCGCTTCTCCATTCCGGGTCGCGGGCAGCCGGTGCCTATCTCCAGCAGTCACTGTGCGA
>JAOXNZ010000074.1:15765280-15777111 GCA_028566095.1 Kryptolebias brasiliensis
GTTAATGATTACGGTATTTATAGTTTGTAATGTATATGGCAAAAATAATCCACTTGCAGTTTGTTTAGATTTAATTATGACCCACAGTGGGGTCCCGACCCCAGTTTTTTTTCCTGTAAACCACCTCTGTGGATCACAACATAATGGAACAATGTGTACAATAGTTGGGGGGGGAAACACTTTTAAGGAACAGACCAGGGTTTAGAGCAAGGGTTTCTACAATCTGAGGGCCTTGTTTCAAATAGTTTGGAAAAAACGATAAACTCACCAGACTTTTTCGTTTACTTTTTCAAAGTTCCTGCATGCCTAAAAGAGTTATGATAACGATGTTTGTCCCTTTTTTAATTTTCAGTCTAAGCAAGCTGCTGTGACTCAACAAGTTTGGTGTATTTCACAGCGAAGATATATATTTTTTCCTCCTTCCTGAAAGTAAATGAGAATTGTTGCTGTTCTTCCAGACAACCTTTGTCATATTTGTTGGTGCATTTATGGGTCATAAGTGCTCCAGTGATGAGTCCATCAAAAGTTCCTGTATTGCTAAATAGGTGTCAGATTAGTACATCCATGGATGTATTTTTTAAGGGATGTGACTTGCATTTTATTCAGCCTTTCCAAATAGGGACCATAGAGCCCCGCCTCCCCTGACAAATATCAACTGTGTTAAGCAGCTGACAGTCACTTTGTTGTGCTCACCTCACACTCCTGGCGGGAAACCACCACAGATAATTCAACCTTACCCCCATCTCTGGTTCCCAGAAAGGAAGACAAGAAGAGGAAAGACTTAAAAGCAGCAGTCCTGTGTTTGGTGCTTAAAAATGATCCTCTGGCTTACCTTGCTGGTGTCTTACAGCAGCTTGAATGGAGCTGCAGCAGAGAGCACAAGACTGGAGAGGATCAAGAACTGCCACTCAAGATGTTCTCAGGTAAAACTCATCCTCATATAAAAATAAAACCCTGCAGATTGAGCTTTTAAACATATCGGTGTCCTATAATTATCATTGCTGTTAATTCAGTGTCTGCAACTGTTTTGATTTACTACTACTTCTGCAATCTCTGTTTGATTCTGGGCTCAGTCTGACATGTACTTATATGGCTTATTAGATGCATTAGTTCTGCTTTTAGTACTTAATTTTTTTACAGCTTTGGCTTTTAAGATAAACTCATAAAGTTGTGATACCCTGTAATGCTCTTTAAAGGTGATTGGAGATGAAAGCAGAGTTGTAAAGTAAATTTCTTACACTGGATGACTCATCTATGAGTCACAAGGATAAGATCTGCAAAACATCTGATGAGCTTTTGTTTACAGGCTTTGTTTAAGATCCTTTTAAAGGAGGAAAGGAGCAGCAGAGACTTACGCTCTTTGTGTTTTGATCTTTTTTTTTTTTTTCTCATGTTAATCATGTCACAGTTTTATCCTTTCCAAGTTTCTGCAGCTGCACAGAAAGTTCACAAAATAACATTTTCAAACTCAATTATGATTGGGGCTGTCATCATCGTGTCCCTGAAATATTTGGAATTTCCTCACACAATAGTTGGGGGGGGGGGGGGACACCTTTAAGGAACAGACCAGGGTTTAGAGCAAGCGTACAATCTGAGGGCCTTGTTTCAAATAGTTTGGAAAAAAACGATAAACTCACCAGACCTGCATGCCTAAAAGATTTATGATAACGATGTTTCTCTTTTCACACTTTCTAATCACACACTGCTTTTTGACACCTCCAGACTAAACAAAATGCACAATCTGTCCTAAGATTTTTGTAGATTTCTGAATTTTTGACAAACATTTCCTTGAACGAATCCGGCCCGAGCTCCATCGCAAGCATTGAAGTAATTATTTTTTTAAACAGATATCTCTTTTTGTCTCCAATCACCGCAATTATCTGAAGCCTCCCATTTCAGATGCTCTATAAAAAAAATGTTTTTTCTAAAATGTCTAGATGAACCTCGGGGTGTTTTCTGTACGAAAGAAATCGGCTCCTTTTAATGTGGCAAAGAAAACACCTTCTGATAGCATCATTTTGACAGTTCTATTTATCATCGGCCGGTGCGGGAACAGCAGTGAAAATATATTTTGAATGTTATCCACATGTTTCTGGCAGAAGGTAATTTTGGAAAAGAGCCTGGAAAAACTTAATTGGTGCAGTGACGCGTGCAGTTTGTGCACCTCTGTGAGAAATAATGTCAGTATTTGCCTTTTCTTTTTTTTTCTTTTTTTTTAAATGGCAAGGCTGTGTAATTGACTTGCAAAAAGAAACATAAAAGTACATCAAGTCACACCACACCATTATCCTGTCACTCTCAACCGAAGGCAAGAGGTGATAATGTTTTTGCCTGTCTGTCTGTCTGTTAGCAAAATATGTCATGAACCAGTGGACAGGTTATGACACTCTGAGAAAGTAGTCATTGTTTGCACATTGACAATAGATTAACTTCTGAAGTTAAGCAAACTTAGCAAACACAACAGTGGCTATAAGTCACTTGGTGTGGTAGTAGTCGAGAGTCATCCCCAACATATATTTTGAGCACTAACCGATCGCATAAAATCCTTCGTTTATAACTTTGGAGTCAAGACTGCTTGTCTGTTAGCGAAGTCTCTCATGAACCACTGGACGGATTTTAACGAAATGCTCAGAAATGAATCATCGCACGTACATCTACAACTGATTTAACCTTTGGAGTCACCACAATTCAAGATGGCTGCCACAGCTGCCTGACCTTAGGGAACACAGAAATGGCGATAACTCAGCCGGTTTTACAGATGTTGAGCTAAAGTTTGGTGGGGTAGTGGCTGAGCATTATGCCTAACGCACATTTTGAGCACTACACATTGCACAGTAATTTGCAATGTGTGTGTTAGCAAAATATCTTGAAGTACTGGGCAGATATTAATGAATCTCTCAGGGTGTACCTCATTTGGAGTCACCACAATTCAATATGGCCACCATAGCTAATCGACATTAGCCAGCGCATAAATGGCTATAACACGGTCGGTTTGACAGATAATCAGCGTAATGTGGTGAGGTGGTAGCTGAGAGTCATTCACAACACATACTCTGAGCTCTGTCACATCTAACAAGCTCTCACAATGTTGTATGAGATGGTGCGTGACGTCATTTACAAGGTTTGACCAAAACTTCTATAACTCCGCCCCTTTTCAGCACCTGATGATTTTATCCTCTGGAATGAAAAGCAAGAGGTGATGAGCATTCCTTCAAGAAGTGCTAGGCCTTTAATTTTATGAGCCACTGCAGACATGCAGGTTTTTAAAGAGCAATAAGGATGTAGAAAACCCTGTCCCTCCTCATGAGACAGCTACCTTTGTTCCCTTACATAACTCCTCTTCAAAATTTTGACAAACCTTCTTTTTTTGATTCTCTTCCTGCAGGGACTTCACTGCAAGACCAAGCCAGACTGTAAGTATGAACGCATGCACACCCAGCAGAACAAGCTCCTTGCGTTCATCACCTGCAGTGATCCCGTTTTTCGGTCTGTTTTTTGTTTTTTTTTAGTTCACCGTCACGCTGCAAAGGAGTTTCATCAAATGGAGATTAAAAATACCATACCCCTTTATTTCTAAACCACATAAAAAAAAACACAACAGCTGACCAAAGTTCTGTACAAAACATCGTAAAAGAGAACAGAAATAAAACAAAAGGAGCTACAGAAAATCTTTAAAGGTAAAAAGGTAAAGATTGAGACCCAGAAGATAACTCACTCTGGGTTAAAAGCCAAGGAGATAAAGAGTGTTTTTAGATGAAAAATCTGATTGTAAAACCACATAAAGAACATCATGGTGCTTTGAGTGCAAAGAAAACATAATTAACTAAAGATCTTAACTTGCGTTACGCCTGTTAAAGTAATAGAAGCTTTTAGGGTGTAACCTACCTTTATGCTGACTGCCAAACAAAGCATCGATGATAAGACATACATCCCCAAAGACAGCGTGCCAGGCAGGAACTGAAATGCTGAGGGCCATAAACATAATGATCAAATTGTTTTATTTCAATACTGTGGGAACAAAAGCGGTTTTAATTGAAGCGTGTACTGCATTTCTGAAGAGCCAGCCAATCTTTTCCACTCTTAAAAACATCTGAGACCTTTTAGTGAGAGTCTGACATTATTAAAATGTTTGCAGTTGTCTTTTGTTTTTTTTTGTCCTCTAAAGGGTGTTTTCCTCGTCTTGTCTCGGACAGATTGGTTTCCTTCAGCGTGCCAGAACCTCCTGGAAGATCTCGACGTCTCCTCTGTGTTCCACAACGTCAGCATCTCCACGGTCATGAAGTGTGAAAAGAAGCAGAAGTGCTCGCTGCAGCTGAGGGTCCAAGCCGCTTTACAGCTTTCTGGTGGGTGAAGGAGATTTTAAAAAGAAAAAGAAAATGCATGAAGCTACGATCACAAACATGAACGGCCGAGAGTGAAAGAAACTGGAGGAATTACCTTTTCTGAGAGCTGAGGAAGCTGAAACTGAGCTGTTAAAACTAAAAATCACAACACTAGCCAAAAGTAGCAAGAGGCTAGTTAGAAGCTAAAAGACTTGTTAAAGGCTATAAGAAAGCAAAATGCTAACCAAAGTGGAAAAAAACTAAAAGTAACAAAATTGTAGGTAGAAGCTAAAAGTAGCAAAGGTCTAGCTAAAAGTAAGAAACGGTTAACTAAAAGCTAATCCTAATGGGACGTAGGGGGAAAGATTTGTGAAGAAGTACTGATTTCACACGAGAAACTGTTGAGGTTTTAGATGAGATTTTAGATGACTGTTGTTATAGCTTCTTGGTTACCTGTATAGAGATAAAAAAAAAGAGAAAATGGAGCTGTTATTTACACCTACGAGCTTGGCTTGAACCCTTGTGTCAAAACATAAAGACACGTTTTAACATGCAGGGACGAGGAAGGTGTTTTTTAAAAAAAAAAAAATCCACAGAAGTTCGTGGAGGCAGCAGGTTCCAACCCGGCACCTTCTAGTTGCTGAAAATAATGATCTTGGTGCTTCAGATTCCGATGTAAAAGCCTCCAAAATGAACCCTGAAAATGAACATTTCGACACTTTCGCCTGTTAAGGCGTGAAGGAAGTCTCATTTTTCAAACCGCTCTTTTTCCACAATCAAAACTTAGGCTTTTGAAAAGTTAAATGCCTTAATGAACAGTTTATGTTCCTGATTTGATTCACATGAACAAAATAAGGTGAAGCCGCTTATTTCTATAGGAAATACTGCTTTGACCTCTTAGTGCCCTGGCTGGAAAGGGGAAATCCCTTCTACCCAGATGGAGACCAGAGCTTAATTATTTATCAGCTTATAACAGATTCTTCATCCTTTTATGACACACAAACTGCTGTCAGCTCAGAAAATGCGGTGACCGATTTTTTTTTTAACAGCTCACTGGCTTGTGAGGAGTTGGTGTTTTACAAGCTGTCTGCGTGAGCTGCTTTTTGACTTTGTGACTGATTTGTTTTAAATGTTTTTGTGTTGTAGAGTCGATCCGCGGCGTGTCCGTTTGCATCGCCAGTGCGGGAATGATGACAAACTGCCAAAACTTCATGTTCACAAAAACGTCAAGAAAACATCTGTCCGGACGTTCGGTAATGTCCATAAAAAAAAAACCAACAACTGTGGTTTGCAGCAGTTGTAGTTTATTTTCCTTTTGTGCCACGTGATTTTATTTCAATCTAAAAAGCCTCCGGCTGTGTTTACTCGCTGCTGTTGAGGTTGTATTGAACCATGACAAACTTGTTATACATAACCAGTTCATGTATTTATTTTTACATGCCCCCCCCCCTCAGGTGACGGTTGAGAACGGTTGTACCGAAGTGTCTCCAAACCAACAACTTCAAGTAACGGTAAAAACGGTGCCAAGTTACTGCAGCCTTTCCTGGACTAGCAGCTACTACACTCCAGGTAAGAATAAACGTTTTGCAGTAAAAGAACACGCTCGTAGGCAAGCGACTCACACGGAAGCGTGCCTTAAGTCAGTAACTACTCCACCTTCCAAAAAAAAAAAATTCCTCAATGACATTACCGCTAACAGGAAAGATTCTGTTGCATTTTCCAATACGTGAGAGGAGGAGGGTGCATGACTCATACGGGAACAATGAGAAAGCTCCAAAAGAGGCATGTAAGACTTGAAGGAATGCATATCGCCCGCTGCCTTTCTTGCCACAAATAAGGGCGTCGCAGCCGTTTTAGAGGGTTGACTCCCAACAGCTAATGCTGAAGTTTTAAGCAAAGATCTTATCTGTTCAATATCTGTTAAACGACTGCGTTACAGCCATTTTTGTGTTGGCTAATATCGTTTAGTTGAGTTGAATTGACTGCAAAAGTGAATTAGTTGTAGACGTACACGTAATGATGTTCGGAGAGGGTAATTTAAATCCATCCAGTGGTTCACGGTCTCTTTTGTTAACAGCCAAACATGGTTGACTCCCAACAGTTGATGCTGAAGTTTTAAGCACAGATCTTGTGCGATGAGAAGCACTTGGAGTATGTGATGTGAATGAGCCTCAGCTGCCACCAAACCAAATTTTAGCGCAATATCTGTCAAATTGTGTGTGTGTGTGTGGGGGGGTTAAAGCCACTTGGTACCCATCGACTACAATATGTCAGGTGGTTCATGAGATTTTTTGCGAACAGACATAGACATTAACACATAAAACAGGCAAAGACATTATGACACGCTTTTGCCTTTGGCGCCAGGCGATAAAAATCAGATAGAGCATTAGTCTGACATGAAGTAGATCCCTCCTTTGCCCTGTCAGGGTATGAACAGCTAAACATCTGGAGATGTCCCATGTCTGGTATCTGGGTGTTGCCTTGAGGTTTTTGGAGTGGGGAATTGGTGGACTGCTGAAATGTAAACGGTCAAAGCAGCATGGACATCACAACTCCTAATGTATTCTTTAAGCTTCTAAAAGTTTGACTTTTTCTTTTACAGAATGCACAAATGAAGATTTGAGAAAAAATGTCCCAGAATGCATCAGTGAGTATATATATATATATATATATACTTTCCTTCTACACTTTGTGGCTCAAATGTTTATTTTGTCTGTTTGTGCTTCTACATTACTAATTTTGTTGTCATGTAAATTTGGAGCAAACTTTCAAATGTTGCCAAAACAAAAATGGTTTCATGTTTGTTTCCATCACCTGGTTGGACAGAATTGTGAAGCTAACAGCATCTGCAAAGTTTCCCTTGACATAAATAACGGGATTAGACTTAAAAAAAAACAAAAGACATTTTAAAGAGTAAGGCAAACAAAACCAGCTGCCTTGGTCATTCCCGTATGCGAAGTCTTCTGGGTTTGTTTTTAGCTGGGTGGGTTGCAGTTAGGCTTTCATCAGAAAATTGGCAAGATTTTACTGTTGTGACAGAGGTGGTGGACCTAAAGGAAAAAGGTCAAACCGTTAAACAAAACAAATCTAAAAGCTTTGCAGATGGCATGTCTAAAGACTCAAAACACCAAACAGAGGACGCAAGACAGAACTTGACTTGGCTTGAATAGAGTTTTACATGGTAAAAACCAATAGAAAAGGTGTGACTGATGACAAACCAAGCTCAGTCTATTTAGAGAAAGTGTGACCCTATTCGCACAGGATAAGCATTATCTGGGGACCCCGTGTAATAAATAAATTACTCCCCAACGTCTGCTTTTTATGTGGCGCATTCGCACTGGAAGCCTGAGATTTTGCTGAAATTTACGGACATCTTCCGGATATGATGTCAACGCGCTTACGTTCTGTGTTCAAAATCGACAGTTTATTTGTAGCGAAAAGTTATTCTCACCGCACAGAGCGAGGCATGATGTCAGCCACCATTTGCATGTCATATTGCTCCTTCTCTTCAGCGCTAGTGTGTCCTTGGTTCATTTGTGTGTGCCAGTGTGTATTTTGTTTACTGTTTGCCAGTGCGAACTTGGTTCACACGCACCCCGGGCAGGTGAAACGTTCAAATAGCTTGTTTTTACTAGTGCGAGCTCAGCTTGCTTGTGTATGTATATATTTTTTTTAATTTCACAAATACCTGAAGGGGTGAGCCTGTTCTATCAATCTGACAAATGTGCACCACCCTGCTGAAGAATCGGGTGGAGTCTAATAATTTTTTTTTTCCCGCTCTCGTAAACCGGCTGCTTTGAACAGAACTATGAAGTGGTGATTAAAAGTACGTCGTAGACGTATCTGTGATCTTTTGATCAAAACGGAGGTTTTAAGAAATGGAGCGCAGTTTTTAAAATGCCGACACTCTCCTCCGATTGTCCGGTTTCTTGCAGCTGGAAGGCTGGCGTACGGCGTGGACGCCAAGAGGAAGGAGCTGAAGGTCGACGTGTCAGACATGCTCGAAGATCGAGACTACCACCTCCGCCTGTGCCTCAAGGATTTCATCTGCACGGGCACGGGAGTCCATACTCTGGTTAGACACTGTTTGATACAACTGACTTATGCTGTAAAACGTCTAATCTGATCCAAGTCTCGCCAAAAGAAAACTTAAGATTTAGATTATTTAGGAGATTAAATTACTTGACGATTATTTCCTTTATATAGTGTGTATTCTGCTTCTTTGGTGTTGGCAGATTTCCGTGCCACAACCATTAAGAAACGGTTGTGTTCGTTTTAGAATGCCCTCATCGTGACTCATTAAATGAGCACTCTGTAACCTGCTTCGCTCTCCTGCTGACTCACTGTAACTGTATGAGGAAAAGTGAAGGACCAACTTTAACTAGCTGACTAATTAGAGAGCATTAACTGGAATGTGTAAACACAACATGAGTACATTTTTGCCTTTCGTTTCAGATAAAGAAGGAGCAAGCCCTTAAGAGCGCCGTTCTTCCATACTCCCGACTTTTGCCCTGCCTTTGCATCGAGGTACAGTTCTTCTTTAGCATCTGTCTATTAATCAGTTTTGTGGAGGGGATTAAGGCTTTCATGCTCACGAGGAAACTCTTTCTAGGGTTGGTCAGCTGTGACAGACGCCCCCAGAGTCCAGGTCTGCCCTTTTAAAGAACGTGAGTAAACAAAAATTAAAGTTACATAATGTCGGCAGTTAAGAACCGATACCTTATCATGCCTGCTAAAAAGATTGTGGTTTTCCTTCCCGACAGGTCAGGAGGAACTGTGGTCTGGAATTACTTTTAACCCGCTGGAGGAGACGTTGATATGGGAGCCTGAATGTCCCGTTACAGCTGTGGTTGGGCTGTGTGAGAAAAGAGAGGATGGGAGCTGCCTGGATCTGCCTCACTCATCCCAGAATGTCAGCAGAGGAAAGGTACAAACCTTATTAAGACCTTTATCATGTCCACACAAGGCGAGCCACCGCTAAAAGGAAATAGGACTGCCTGGTGTGTTGTTAAGTCTCAGATTAGACACAGCTCCTTACAGATTACCTGCCGGTGGCACTTTATCCCCAGGCGGGTCATATTAGTGATCAAGACAACAAGTATCCCATGGGTGGAAAATATTTTGTTTCACTTATGTAAATACAGTTATAACATCAGGGCAAACATGATACACGGTCAACCACTTCCTTCTCGCACGCCTCGCACCGCAAATGTCAAATGACGTCAAACAGTTATACAACTTAAACTGTCATTTTGCGTTTTGCCAGAAAAGTGGATCATAGTTTATTCTAACCTTCTGCTTAACTCTGTCTCATAAACTCTGTGGTACAAAAGTAAACCCAAACTTGTGTGTATTTAAAGAACTGAAGCAGGGAGAAGTAATCCTCGCTGGCTTCCAGCCCAGGGTTTGTCACTTGAGAAGGGAATTCTCTGTTAGTATAAAAATAGCCTGTGACGCACTGAAAATCGGAAGAAAACGGACCATTTTATCACCATTTGTTAGCTCAGTAACAAAAGAAATCAATTAAACATCCCGGTTTATGTGTAAGAGCTGCTTAATGAGTCTCGTCTTTCTGTTGTTGACGTTTTTCAGGTGACTTTAGCTGCAGTCGATCCACACCCTCAACTGTGCATGAAGGTAAGGCTCATTTCTCCCCTTCAGGGGTTAAACACTACAACAATAAATTACAGTGTGGCTGGAACGCTGCCAGATTCACCAGAAAATTTTAAAATGCAGAATACATGTTTTCTGACAGATGCTCAGAGAAGCTACTACTGCACCAAATTTCAGCTTAATATTTGTAAAATTGGGTTAATAGCCATTTTTTGTTTCAGCTAACGTCAATTAGCAGCGGTTGCCATCTTGAATTGGGTTGATCCACCCAATGATTACCATTTTTCGATTTCATTAAAATCCATCCAGCGGTTCATGACATTTTGCTAAAGCTACGGACAAAAACATTATGATGTACATAACAGTAAAACAATCAATTGGTACCTAATTTTTATGTCTTTGCACATAAAGCTAAACGCTAACTTAGCATGGCACGCTATTAAAGAACTATTAAAGGGAAAACAAAACCTGTGATGGCATTTCTGCATCTTTTTAATTAACATTTTATTTCATTTAAAGTGGTTAAAATGTCAAGTTAAGAGGCTAATTGCCCCTTCAGGTTTAGTTTTGCAGGTGGTTGGATTTAGTAACTTTTGAGCAAAGCCAGATTCAGTGATGGGAGTAATTATCTGTGAGTTCACTCTTCGTATGTCGTAATCTACAAAATTATTTCCTGCGTGAGGAGGGTTTGGGGTGACATTCTTCTAGAAAATGAGTCATATTTAAAGAAAAAGGCTGAGAATGAAAGCAGATCAGCCTTCAAGCTACAGAAAGCAGCGAGTGTGAAGATTTAATTACAGTGGCTCCTTTTGGACATTTCAGAACATTCAAGGTCCGCTTTGTGTGTTGCTCCGCAGCATTTGACTGATTTTTCACGTTCAGTGACACGCCAAATGGTTTGGATAGTGCACAACATCACTGTTGCGTTATTGCATGTTTATAAAAACTGCTGCATAAAACACAGTTTATATAAATGTATGTATTTTTTCATCAGTTTTCTGTAGAATCCCAGTCCTGGATCCGGTGTCCCTTTGCAGACAGGCTCAAAGGTAAAACCTTTTCCTCATGTCTACATTATGGTGATTTTAAAACCCCCTCCAGACGGTGTGAATTACACCATAAAGATAAGAGACGTTCTTATGTAATTTAATGTGCGGCTGCTCATAATAAACGTGTAATATTTTCCAGTCTGGAACGTGGTTTTGACGAGGCAACAAGGACACGAAGAGCTGCAGTTGCTGTCGCAGACCAAGGCAACGTTTTCCCTCGGGCTGTGTGTGAAATCTGCAGGGTCTTCAGAGTGCCACACCACCAAAACGCACATGGTGCACGCAGTAGGTATCAGGCATTCAACACAGAGTCATCTAAAGCAGATTAATGACAGTTTTCCTATTCAGTGGAAAAGCTGCATGTAAATGACTTGTTCTTTAGAGTGTACTCTATTAGGGAACATGCAACAAGGAAGTGTTTGGTTTGTTTTGTTTTCTCTTTGTTGCTATAGGAAACAAAGCTTTGCATATATTGTTACTGTTATCATAAAAAGAAAATAAGCAATAAAAAGGAGATTACACTTCCAAAATGATGTTATGATGTGTTTCTGCCAACACAATGACCAAAATAAAATGTCGTTCCACCTTGATTTTGTTCCATCGAAGTGTAACGTGTGATCAGACAGCTTTCTTTGTTCTGAACAGTCACGGCTGATTTAAAGAGATTTAGGTGAACCGAAATCAAGGAAATGTGAAAATGAGCACTGATGACTGCGCTGAATATTACTGAACAAGCTGGAACTAAGTTACTAAAGCTGAAAGGAGCAGAAGAGTGTCCAGGAGGGGCTGAAGAGTGTCCAGGAGGGGCTGAAGAGTGTCCAGGAGGGGCTGAAGAGTGTCCAGGAGG
>JAOXNZ010000074.1:15777211-15791538 GCA_028566095.1 Kryptolebias brasiliensis
TGTCCAGGAGGCGCTGAAGAGTGTCCAGGAGGGGCTGAAGAGTGTCCAGGAGGGGCTGAAGAGTGTCCAGGAGGGGCCGAAGAGTGTCCTGGAGGAGTGTCGGGGAGGGGCTGAAGAGTGTCCAGGAGGAGTGTCAGGGAGGGGCTGAAGAGTGTCCTGGAGGGGCTGAAGAGTGTCCTGGAGGGGCTGAAGAGTGTCCGGGAGGGGCTGAGGAGTGTCCAGGAGGGGCTGAAGAGTGTCCACGAGGGGCTGAAGAGTGTCCACGAGGGGCTGAAGAGTGTCCGAGAGGAGCGGAGGAGTGTCCAGGAGGGGAAGAGTGTCCAGGAGGGGCCGAGAAGTGTCTGGGAGGGGCTGAAGAGTGTCCTGGAGGAGTGTCGGGGAGGGGCTGAAGAGTGTCCAGGAGGAGTGTCGGGGAGGGGCTGAAGAGTGTCCTGGAGGGGCTGAAGAGTGTCCTGGAGGGGCTGAGGAGTGCCCGGGAGGGGCGTAGCAAAACACAAATCAAAAGTACCAAGCTGCTGGCCTAAAGCACAAAAAACACTGGCTAAAAGTAGCAAAAGGCTAGTTAAAAATAACAAAAATGTACAAAAATAGAACAAGTATGCTGAAGCAGATTTTAAAGAGAACTATTTTTCTGGAAAAATTAAAGTAGAGATTGTATCGCATTGCTATGGGGAACATTATTGTAAATAGAGGTAAATATTTGGAGATTACAAAACTTACAAATCCCAAAAGTCGTAGCTGGAATGTCATGAATGAGCCGAACATTTTGACCTTTGAATGGTTGGAAAAAGCTCAAAGTCTGCAGAGGCGGTTACACGTCAAAGAATAAAGAGAAACGGGATCCCTGTTTACACATCAGGTAATTAAAGGATCTGTGATGAACTCCAGATCAACTGCAGGAAATGATTTAGTTTTTATTTTTGTATGTTTCTCAGGAGAAGCAGAAAGCTGTTGATCTGAAGCTGACAAGGCTACAATGCGGTTCGTGCCTTCAGGTACGTTTGTGTATTTTGTCAAAGAAAACCGTTTTATCCTCTGCTTTCATTCAGACTGCTGACTTTAAACGCTCCCGTTGTGCAGGTGAAGAGGCTCGACGTGACGTACGCTCCCACGGTCCTTCACTGTTTCAACCCGTGCTGTGAGTGGACGCATGTCTTTCAAAAGCGAGATGCGTTTCGCCTGCAGGTTTAAAATGGAATAATTATGCATAGACGGAATTTGTAAAGAAGAGAGCTTAAAACGTCATCTTTGAGCGTTCTGATAAATACAGAAGGATGATTATATTGTAGCCACGCTAAGTTCACAGCATCTGAAATTTATATCAGGGTCCGATTTCTCTTTTTAGTCTCCAGATCCTCTGCCGCCACCTGGGACTTGACCCGGGTCATTTTAACCACAGCTGTTTGCCTCTCCAGCATCATCATCGTCACTCTGGTGCTCCACATCCTGTTAACAGGTAATAATAAAAAATTCCGTCCACTACATTGAAGGAATGCATATCGCCCGCCTCCTTTCATGCCAGAGTTTTAGACTGAAGTCCATAAATGACGTCACACACTATCTCATTTGATATTGTGAGATCTCGTTGTGCTCAGACATGCTGTTAAGGATGACTCTCAGCTACTACCACTCAGAAATTTCGCTCAATATCTGTAAAACTGAATGCGTTATTGTCTTTTTTGTGCTTGCTGAGTTCGATTAGCTTGAATCAGGTTGACTCCAAGGGTTAATCAGCTGTAGACGAACATCCAACAGTTGCTTTCTGAGGGTTTCATTAAAATCTGTCGAGTGGTTCATGAGATATTTCGCTAACAGACAAACTCCAACAGTTATCGTCAAGACTTTAAGCCAAAATACAGAGCAGTGTGATTTGCTCAGGGTAGGTGTTGGGGCGTCACTTCCAGCTACCAACAAACCAAATTTTAGCTAATTATTTGTAAAACTGTCCATTTTTGTGTTTTCTAAGTTCAGAACCCCACTTCCAAAGATCCGAACCATCCCTTTAAAGTCCTGCGTTGACATTTGGTGACTTTAGCACATGATGTAGTTTAGCCCAGTTCCTGTTTCCACCCTGCAGACTCACTGACTTTGTTAAAGAGTTACGTCTGCCTTCGCCCGTTTGACGCGTTCGTTTGCACACATAGTTGGGCTCGCCGGCGAATGGGTGGACTGAGTGACTACAGTAGTTGTAGTCATTTTAGGTCATCGCACGTTTGAATAAAAAGCAGCCGAAGAATGTCACTCTGCTTGTCCACTTCCTCATCTGTCTTGTCCCTGTTCTATTTTAGTGTACCTGAGGAGGAAACAAAAAAGACAAGCTGTCTGTGTTTCAGGAAAACAAACAGGTACTGCCATTTCATTTGTTTAACTTGCGGTTTGTACTTTTTAAAAATTAAACCTAACTCTTTCTGTCTCTGTCTCTGTCTCTCTCTCTGTGCTGCTGTCGATCCGGCTCTCGGCTCAGTGGTCTCAACGCTGCAAACTCAACCGATGCTCACCCGGAGCGTTCTGGTTCCGGATTCGCCGCAGTGCGGAAACAACGAGAAAGCCAACCTCATCTCCTAACTGACCCCCAAAATGGTGCTCCGTCGTCCAAACCACTACTTGCATTGTGCAGTATATATAAAAGATGTTACAAAAACAATTAAGTTCTCCTTTTTTTTAATTTTTTTTATTTTTTTTACGTTCCTTCACGTGTTCTTTGACAGATATTTCAATCATGTGTTTGTTGCACAGTAGGTCTGCTGGTTAGTACGCTTTATTAAAACAAAGGCTGCTTTATATATATAAATATATTTGTGCCATATTTGTTTTTTGGGAAAATGTACTGAATATTACTTTTTTCATCCTGTATGAATGTTTTTGTTCTTATTTAAATCTGTATTTACAATAAAAACTTGAAAGAATTGGGAAAATTCTCATGTAGTGTTTGTCAGCAAAATACTGCATCTCACCAACCAGCCGATTAACTTTTGGAGTTGACCCAGTTTAAGATGGCTGCCACAGCCAATCACAAAAATGCGTATAACTCAGTCGGTTTTGCAGATATTGAGCTCAAATTTGGTGTGGTGGTAGCTGAGAGTCAGCCTTAGCTTGTGGCACGATCCAATTGGTCATACCCATTATTGACACTCCTAACGGGCGCCTGGAGACTCTCCAACAACCGTTCACATTCTGGCTGATGTCTTGCATCGTAGCAGGGTTGTCATCCTGTGAAGAGGGCCTCAATACTGTTAAAAGAAAGAATGATCCAACGCTGAGCTTAATTCAAGGCCTTGTGTTCCTTGCCAGGCTCTGGGGCGTGCACATTTGATGGGAAAGCAGCCGAACATCCTGAAAATATAAGATCTTGTGCAGTTTCAGCTCAGCAGAAGACTTGTTCGCATCCCAATTTTCCCCAGAAATAGTTTCCCCAACACTTTGCTGTCCTGGGAATGATAGCCACTTGTTTTACATACTGTAGGCAAATGACAGCTTAACAAACAGTACCGACCCGGTAAAAGAACAGAAGCCTCTCTATGCAGATAGTTCTGCAGTAGGTCGTCAGACATGTAAAAGTACACAATACCATCTGATTACCATGCACTTTTGCACACAAGGAACTTGTACTGGAATACTCTGAATAGGTTAGTGTCTGGATTCTGGTACACTGAAACACATTTCCTTGTTAGATTAGTTTTCAAAAGCGTAGCAGGTTAGCATGTAAAATATCAGGTTAGTCAAAAAACAAAGATAAACAAAACAATGTGGTCTGGAATAAATGCTCTACGGAGGAAACGGGGAACGAGACGGGCTTTCTGTTTTTGCTCTTCACTAAAGAAACACGTGATTTCTGGGAAAAAAGATTGCGATGATAAAGCTGCGAGTGTTCACATCACCTGCATCTTCAGGGAAGACTTCCTTGTGTTAATCATAAAATATTCCTTCACGTGTTTAGGGAGGATGTGTAATAAATATCAATCTGTTACGATATTGGCTTTTATCTGGGGCTGTATCACTGTGTTATTATCAAAACTTCACACACTGAGGAAATAAATCCCTTTAATGAATGACAAAGCTAAAAACACTTGAACACAGGTGTGTGAGTCCTTATCTTCCTTCTCACTCTTAGTTTAAGTTTGCCAAATGCATACGAGATGCTGATCAAATCTCCAAAATCAGCTTAATCTCCAGATTTGGCTGCAGGCGTCACAAATACAGACAATGATAAAACATTTACAAAAAAGTGTCCTGCTTAGCAAAGCTGTTCCAGTGGAATCATTGGATTTACAATATTGACACTTGTGCAATTTTTGGTTATGACATTTTGCTCCAAGCCCTCTGTATCAGACTTTATAAGGTATAATAAAACTGATCACTCTTAGATTGTTTTTTTTTATGTCGCTCTGCCTTGGTGTAAAATCACGACATGAAACATCAATTTCTTCCATTTTCTCGTTTCTTTACTGTCACAGATTGTGCTCTCAGTTTGGGAAGCTGGTTGATGGCAGATTCAACAGAACCAATTCATGACACCACCAAAAAAGTTAAGAAAAATAATTGTTTTTTTAAAATCCAAACAACCTAAACCTGTAGTGTTGCAAGCGACATTAAAATGCTTCACTTTTGTATCAAGTCTTGCTATAACCGGGGGCTGTCCCGGGAACTTTTCAGAGCCTTATCTTGAGTTTATTTATATAGTAAGTGACATGAAGGGTTCAGTGACTGAGCAAACCTGTCTGAAGTTTGTTTTTCAGCTAAATGGATGTTCTACATTTCCTATGAATGACTTGTTAGTTTTTTTGGGGGAGGTTTTCTTTTGGCTAATTTCTGTTTGTCTTGGCATTTGGTTTCTGGATTACAACTCATATCTGGTGTGCTTAAAGTGGTTAGGGCGTGCGTTCAGATGGTGAAAAACTGTGCTCCCACACACATTATTCATGAAGTGAAAAATCTGTTTCTCACCAGAAACATCTGTATTTATGGTGAACTTTTTTTTTCTTTTGCTTGAATCCTATGAAAACAACTTGAACTTAACATAGCCCAAACTGCTGAGTCATTTTGACATTAACCGGTGGGGCAAAAAAAGGGGTCAAGAGTGATACCACGAAAACTAAATGTTTCCACTCTGTCTTCATATGAAACAGTTGGGCATCTTTTTCTAATGTTTCTGCCTTTGCGTTTTTTGGCAGCGTTATGGACTTCGGTAAAATCTGTTAGCTTAACTCGTAAAATGGATGCAAGACATGTTGAAAGCAGGTCAATTAAGGCTTTGTTTGGACACGTTTGCTGAGTTTGTGCATGAACACCTCTGAGGGTAAGATGAGGGTACTGAGAAGAGAACGTCTCATTTCAGCACCACGGAAAAAAAGGATGACATTTGTGTTGACGTTTGCCTTTATTTGCTGGACTATTTGCCAGCTTTTATCATAAAGTGACGTATTTAAGCAAGTCTTGTTTAGTTTATGGTTTACTAACACATGTGTATAGAGGTCAGTGAGTGATTTCACTGTAATCTTCTGTACCGATGAATGATGGCTGCATTTTTAAGCGACTGTGGATCAAGCCACCTGGTTGCTGCTTGGTTGTTGGGTGGAGTGTTAAACAGACCGTGTTGCTAATAGACACCATACTTCTTTGTCCTTTCCTTTCACTCAAAATGTCAGAACAAGAGCAGAGGCTTGTGGTTTTACCTAGAAGGAGCCTTTTCAGGCTTCTCTGCATCCACGCTGGACTTGAACGTGTCCAAAGTGGATTATGGTAGTTTTAAAACAACTCAAGTCTCAAAAAATTCAAACTATTTCATGCGAATTGTGTTTGACAGACCTTTACAGCTTTGTCACATCACTCAGTTATACACGGAGAACTCTACGGTGATTTGCGAAAAGAAATAGCACCAGCACCAGCTCGCCGTAGCACTTTTGGTGCAGCCTTAAAGCTGGAATTTTATAATGTTTCTGCAAGAATACGTTTTACGGCAGTTCACGCAAACTAGTTATTGTTATTTAAACCTTTACACGGCTGTCAGTTTTGCATTTCACGAGTATTCCAGCAGAAATTTTCTGAAATTCCAGCTGGAAGTTCTCAAGGCTACACAGGAAGTGCTGCTCCTACTTTGGTCTTGCATTTGTCGAACTAAACGTTATCAGGTCAGAATTAAAGTCTATTCCTCCAAAGTGAGGTCGTTTTAAAAAGCGATCTGCAACAGATAAGATATTAATTGTTCATAACCTTCCCACAGAACCCCACTTTAAACGTCTGAAGTGTCCCTTTAGGGTCTGAAGCTACAGCTACTTGTCTATTTTACACTGGAAACTTATTTAAGAAAATAGCTACTCATGTATAAATCAACAACAACAAAACCTATTAGAAAACATATTTGTGAGACTATCTGGGAGAAAAAAGTTGAGACATACAATAACTTTTCTAATAGAAGCATTTATAGGACGGCAAACATTTGCCCTTATAAATGTTTTTGGGTTTTTTTTAATGAAAAGGACGAAAAAGCTACACATATAGCTTTACTATTTCACTAATTTTTGCTTGCGTGAAATCCTGTATTACTGTCCTGAACAGGAGTGATTCGTTGACTTAAAATACTTGGGAAAACACCAAAATATTAAGAACTGCTGCCTTCTACTTAAAGGAAGTTCTGCTGTTTAGCGTATTCCACAGAAGCACCAGCACTCAGTTTTCTGCTCACTTTTGCGTTTAATTCTTTAGATTTTATTTACCTATTGGTTCCATAAAGTCTAAGTTATTGGATGTTTGTCATTTTATGTGGCAGATTTTGATTAACCTTTAGGCTGGAAGACCGTGAAGCGCACGTCAGAATCTAAAGTGGATTTTGAGGTGTGTTTAGAATGATATATTTTTGGCTTTTTAGGATTCTTGCCTCCAGAATTTGCTGATGAATCGATCATTTATGTAACAGGTGGAAGTTCTCATAACCAACTGCTGCAACATGACCATGTCACGACAGGCGGAAAGCTCTTCTTTTAAATCAGACTCTGCAGAATATTTGCTCCAGTTGTGTCTTTGCATGTTGCAGCCAAACCTTTTAAAGGTACTCACTGCAAAGTAGGAAATCAAACATAAAAAATATTATCCTGAGCTACATCAAATGGGGAGTTTGAAAGAGTTTACTCCAGTAGTTTTCAAGATAGATTGAATGCTGTTCTGAAATATGATTTTTGTTTTGTCCAGTCTTCATGACATAGCGGTGAGTACCTTTAATTAAGTTATTTAAATATTAATTTACAGTTTTGTGCTGAACTTCTATAAAGGTAACGTTTGCATACAGAGCTCACAGTCTGAGACCAAAGTTACCTAAAAGCTTGAAGCTCTTTCACTCTAAATGATCTAATCGCACATCATCTTTATATTCACACATGGTGTAATTGGTTCAGTGTGGCTCCGACAATATCAGACAATCTGTATGTGTAGAATACCAATGAAAAGTACCAAAATAGAGTTTTTCCAGCTTCGGTGGGAAAAAAAAGTCAAATGAATTCATCCAAAAACCACAGAACATAATAAGAAAATTACCTGATTGTATCACAACTTCATCAAATCACAGATAAAAACACACCCGTACCTTTTTAAGTCCTTTTGTTCTGTCTGAAAATAGAGGCTTGGCTGACGTCAGTGTTTCTGATCTGATTATGTTTGATAAAATGTAAAAAAATAAAAACAAATATTGATCTGATTCAGCATTTTAGGTACTTTTTAGTACAAATCATAGTGCCTCTTGCTTATTACAGAAAAAAAAAGAGACAAATTCAGCTTAATGCTTGATTAAATAAAAGGAGAAACTGTCACAATAATCTTTTTTTAATAAAAACTATAGAAGTCAAGAATAAAAATCTTACATTAAGTTCAGAAATGCTTCAAGTACTCAGATCAGATCAAATAAAAACGGAACACTGCCATCTTCTGGCTTTTTACCTACATTAGTTTGTTATAAATCAAAATAATTGCTGTTTTTTTATTTATTTATATCTAACAAAAAGAAGGGTGTCAATTAATTCCAGACAGATTTCTTGTTTTGATGTACAACCTCAATTCCAATGAAGTTGGGACGTTGTGTAAAACAAATAAAAACAGAATAAGATGATTTGGAAATCGTTTATTAAATTCAATACACTACAAAGACAAGATATTTTAATGTTCAATTGAATAAACTTTATTGTTTTTTGGCAAATATTCACTCATTTTGAATTTGATGCCTGCAACATGTTCCAAAAAAGCTGGAACAGGGGAAACAACAGACTGGGAAAGTTGAGGAATGCTCAAAAAACACGTGTTTGGAGCATTCCACAGGTGAACAGGTTCATTGGAAACAGGTGAGTGTCATGATTGGGTATAAAGGGAGCATCCCTGAAAGGCTCAGTCGTTCACAAGCAAGGATGGGGCGAGGTTCACCACTTTGTGAACAACTGCCTGAGCAAATAGTCCAACAGTTTAAGAACAACGCTTATTGCAAGGAATTTAGGGATTTCATCATCCACAGTCCATAATATCATCAAAAGATTCAGAGAATCTGGATAAATCTCGAGCTCATCTGAGATGGACTGATGCAAAGTGGAAAAGTGTCCTGTGGTCTGACGAGACCACATTTCAAATTGTTTTAGGAAATTATGGACGTTTTGTCCTCCAGGCCAAAGAGGAAAAGGACTGTCCGGATTGTTATGAGCGCAAAGTTCAAAAGCCATCATCTCTGATAGTATGTGGGGGTGTTAGTGGCCATGGCATGGGTAACTTGAACATCTGTGAAGGCGCCATTAATGCTGAAAGGTACATACAGGTTTTGGAGCAACATATGCTGCCATCCAAGCGATGTCTTTTTCAGGGACGTCCCTGCTCATTTCAGCAAGACAATGCCGAGCCACATTCTGCACGTGTTACAACAGCATGGCTTCGTAGTAAAAGAGTGCGGGTACTAGAGTGGCCTGCCTGTAGTTCAGACCTGTCTCCCATTGAAAATGTGTGGCGCATTATGAAGCACAAAATACGACAATGAAGACCCTGGACTGTTAAGCAACTGGACATCAAGTAAGAATGGCAAAAAATTCCACCTTCAAAGTCCTCAGTTCCCAAACGCTTATTGAGTGTTAAAAGGGAAGGGGATGTAACACAGTGGTAGACGTGCCCCTGTCCCAGCTTTTTTGGAACGTGTTGCAGGCATCAAATTCAAAATGAGTGAATATTTGCCAACAAACAATAAAGTTTATTCACCTGAACATTAAATATCTTGTCTTTGTAGTGTATTCAAATGAATACAGGTTGAAAAGGATTTGCAAATCATCTTATTCTGTTTTTATTTATGTTTTACACAACGTCCCAACTTCATTGGAATTGGGGTTGTAGTATTAGGATTAACCATTTGCAACAGTTTCATTAGTAAAACTGCTTAACTCGCTCTTATTTAGACAAGATAAATGCAGTTTTGTTCCATGAGGTTTTAAGTGTCACTGAAATGACAAAATCCTGGATCCAAGCAACTGAAATGAGCTTCCTTCTTAGGGCGGCTGGGCTCAGCCTTGGAGAGAAGGTGAGGAGCTCCGTCATCCGGGGGGAGCTCGGTGTAGAGCCGCTGCTCCTTCTCATCGAAATGAGTCAATTGAGGAGGTTCGGGCATCTGATTAGGATGCCTCCTGGACGCCTCCCTTTGGAGGTTTTCCGGACATGTCCCGCTGGGAAGAGACTTCAGGGCAGACCCAGAACTCTCTGGAGGGATTGTGTGTCCTCTCTGGTCTGAGAACGCCTTGGGATCCTCCAGGAGGAGCTGGAGAGTGTTGCTGGGGAGAGGGAGGTCTGGGTTTCCCTCCTGGACCTTGTTTCTCTGACGGTACACATGTCTGTAACTCAGCCGATTTTGCAAATATTGTGGTGGTAGCTGAAAGTCACCCTCAACACATACTTCAAGCTCCAACAGATCAAGTGAAATATCACAATATCGCATGAGATCACACAATACGTTATTTTGAAGGGTTTGATCAAACTGGATTTTACTACTTTTCACTCAGTTCTGTTTATGAATGACAATTTTTCACTGGATATTATTGTGGCACCTTTGGTTTTGTTAAAAGCACTTTGGCGTAGCTTATGTTCAGTGCTTCAGAAAAAACTTTGACATTCGTCACACACGGTTATTGTCTCAGATCAGTCCTAATTCAAGAACTGAGCCAAAACCAATAGTGAAAAGAACATTTAGCCATGTAACACTGTGCCACAAGATGGCAGCATCCACCAAGGCTTGGTACACACAGCCAGGATGGGTTTTGTTCCTGTGATTCATGTAACAGATTACAATCATGCTAATAATAAAAGAAATTACAGAGAAAATTAGCAGAGTTGGAAGAAAGGTGATGATAGAAGTGTGTCTGATACGTGGCTGAAGGTGGGTGGCTTTAAATCTGCCAATCAGTGCGATTCATTACATGAAATTGTTCTGCTTGTGAACTTAAATTTTTACGGTTTAATCAACCTTAACAGCTCAGTCAAAACAAGGGTAAGTTTGCTAAGAAAAACTGCTTTTTTATGTTTGTTTAGTCACTTTATCTACATTCCTTTGTCTCCTTTATGTGGTTTTACTTCCTTGTGATCCTGAATAAATTATTGACAACTCATTGCATCTCACTGAGGTGTATATTTGGTGCTGGTTCTGGATCTGGCTCTGTGGTTGTAACATTTCTTTAAACCAAACAGTGTTGTAACTACGCCGGAATTATCTAACGATGATGTCACGCTGTCTGAGCCTGGCTGGGCAGATAAAAAAGCCTGGTACAGCTCCAGCAGCTGTTTCCTTTAAAGTTAATAAAAACAAAGGCAGAACCACAAAATAAAAAGAAAAAAAAAGCGTTTTTTCATCAGGCATTAGCATTTAAAACAGTAAGTAAGGCCTTCAGATGAAGCATTACCCTTTGTTGTGCCTCTTTATATTGTCTCCATCTCTGTCTGCTCATCTTTGTGTCTAAGCCCAAAGTGATGAAAGAATGACAAACATGGAGAGCAGAGACAACAGACAGGGATGAGCTAATCCTTGTTGTGTAAAATTCCAGACATTCCGATGGGGTGTTGTTCCCAGGAGAGCCCGGCGCAGTGCTCGCGCCGAGGCTTTGCACTAAAACAAACAAACACAAGGCCTTTTAGGGCCCCTGCTGTGTGGAAATTTTGATGTCGAAGCGCCAAGAGGTGCTCCCACCCTCAGGTATGCATGGAAAAATACATAACCGGACACAAAGGGGGAGAACTGGGGTTAGTGGAGCAAAGGTGAAAGGTTCAAGAGCCCAAATAAGACCGTAAAAAAGAAGCGAAAAGAATGTCTGAGCCTTAGCATCACTTTGGTATTTTAAGATGCAGGCAATGGATAATGATCAAAAAGGTTTTAGGGATAGTCTGGTCATTTTAAAAGGGAAATTCTGTCAAATAGTCAAATAGTACTTTATCAGCTGTGATATCAGTCATACAGCACAGAATATAGAGAAAGGGACAGAAGTCTTCCTCCAGGCTAGGACCAGTTTTAAATTGTTTTTCAGGCTTATAAAACAGATATTTATCAAAAACGTTACACTGCTCTGAAAAAACCCTACATTAGCTATATTAAACCTCTCCACTTTTGCATGACACTGTTTTCTAAACCTAAAGTCTGTGTTACTACGCGAATGTCTGTGTGTTGAGAATAGACTATATTAGAGCAGTGGTTCCCAACCCTGGTCCTCGAGGAACACTATCCTGCATGTTTTCATTGTTTCCCTGCTCTTCAGCAGGTCATTGATGTCTGCAGAGGCCTGTTAATCACTCACTCATTCAAATCAGGTGAATCAAAGCAGGAAAACAACTAGACTGAAAGAAGTCATCATCTAATTTACATACCTGACCATGTATATGCACGCTGTAGGAGAGAGGAATAATGTCTTGGGAGAGCCTAAAAGTGAGTAAAAAACACCCTAAATATGTTTAGAACTACAAATGAACTTTGTTTTATTTAGTTTATCATTTGTCCGGGGTCAAGACTGTTAAAACTGACTCAAAAGAGACACTCAGAGTTATCTTATTGCAGTGATTTATATTAGATGAAGAACATTTTACAGCTACTTGCCAACATGGATCAGTCAGCAGCTCGATCCGTTTGCATGTTCTCCCTGTGCACGCATGGGTTTTCTCCGGACGCTCCGATTTCCTCCCACAGAACGGCCAAGACAGCAGAGTAACGGTTCCAGATTAAAAAAACACCAGAATCGCAACAAAAAACAGACCAGTTAAAAACATTTGTTGATTCATATGGAAGCAGCATAATCACCAGCAGCTTTCGGTACCAAGACTTGTGCATTTAGTACTCAAATGTTCCTTAATCCTACTTTTAAAATAATCCATTCTCTGCAGGTGGTCCAGTTTTAGATGTCTCTGCAACTCACAACAGGACACCGATTTGAATACTTTTAAGGCACTTTTGCCTAAAAACAGTTTGTGTTTGAGAAATGTCTTAGATGGTTTGTCCTTCTAACTGAAGATTACGTCTCCTGCTGACTGGATATGTTTTCACTTGTCGAAATCTTCAGAGATGAGAAACTCCACAACGGCTCCACTGTCCTGGTCCATGAATGTGCGTCTGCTGATAAGACATGCAGGAGCATGGACAGGAGACGACGCGGTAGATACTAGGCCAGTACTGACCATTTCAGCCACACTGAGCATGATCACTCCTTCTTCTTTTGGGATTAAAGCCGACGCGTTGACGGAATCCGAGTGTTTCTCCATCTTGTTCAGTAGAATCAATCTAGCGTTCTGGGGCCTCAAATGAATCTCCTACATTAGCTAATGAAGTGTTCTTTCACACCGCAATGTAGTTATTGAGAAGAGAGTTGTTTTATAAGCCTGAAAAACAATAACAAAACAGGCCCTCGTTTGACTAGCCTGGAAGAAGATTCTTGCTCTTTTCCTCATACGCCATGCTCTGACTGATGTCACAGCTGATGGGTACTAACTACTGAAAACTATTTGACAGAACATCACTTCAAACATGGCCAGACTATCTCTTTAACTGTGTTTGATGAGTTAAAAAAAAAAAAAAGACAAAGAAAGAAGCAGAGCAGAAGGAGGTCTGAGCGGTGATACACGGCAGGGTGAAGCACCTCCTGTGGATGGGAAGATAAAAGACTGAGACGACAACAAGCTTATCACGGGAGGAGAAAGACACGAGATCTTTTGAAAAAAAAAAGAAAGAAAGAGAAGAAGTGCGCTACGGTGGGTCCTGCTGATGAGAATAGGAAAAGCTCTCCTGCTCACAGAGACCTCTTTGTTCTTTTTTTTTTTGTGAGTCATTCTAGAAAGGCCACAGCTGTAAACAGTCGAGATCAGTCCATTAGGCCTCGAGGTGCCGGAGCTCCAGTGTTGACTGTGTATCCGGAAAGACACGGCAAGCTTGAGTCATCAATAAACAGAACAGTCAAATCAGTGTGTAGCCGTGTGTATGTTTGTGTGTGTCGGGAGGATAATAGGAGGCAGGGAGAGGAGGAGGAGTGCAGGGTTTAGGGGGATAATGGTGCAGAGTAGCACAGGGCTATGATCTCATGCCTCTTGCAGCTGGCAAGCAAGACCATTTCCATGGGCTCCTATCTCTCTGTCACCCCTCCACCACGTCTCCAAAGCCCTGCTTTTTCTTTTGGAAACTCTTTCTCACCATTCATGTCTCACTTCATCTTTTTTTTCACCACCGGAGTGCAATATTTTGTGGCGTTGATCTTTGCTTTTCCACTCCTCCTCTCCTAACAAATGACTAAACCCTACACACCGCAACACACAGAATTACCACCCGCTGCCAGAAAGGTAGTAATGTATTTGTTTGTGTGTCTCTTTCTGTCTGTTCGCAAAATATCTCATTAACCAGCGGACTGACTTTAATGAAACTTTTAAGGAGTAATCACTGGATGTACATCTACAGCTGATTAACTTCTGGAGACAATCCAGTTACATATGGCTGCCACAGCTTATTGACATTAGCCAACACAAAGTGAATTTTACAAATATTGAGTTATTCACAACACATCCTCTGATCATGATGTCTCATAATATCGCATGAGGTTGTGCATAATGTTATTTTCAAGGTTTGACCAGGACAGCTACAACTGCATCATTTTTCAACATTAAATGATCCTAATCTGAAACTCTGGCATAAATGGTGGCGGGTGATATGCAGTCCTTCAAGAAATGGTAGGCCTTTAATGAAACCCAAGCTTTACATTTACGCTTTTTAATTAGAAACCATAACCCCCCCCCCCACGCACACATCCACCCTGCACCGTGACGACATTCCTGTGTGTGTGCACGCTGCCGGTCTCCTTCCT
>JAOXNZ010000074.1:15799543-15821869 GCA_028566095.1 Kryptolebias brasiliensis
GCCCCAGGCCGGGTTTCGAACCTGCAACCTTCTTGCTGGGAGGCGACAGCTCTAACCACTACGCCGCTGTGCCACCCTGGAGTCTAAACATGTCATATTTAAATTATTATGGCTACACTAACAAGAATATTATGGTGGCTTTGATAAAAGGGGAAAAATTTGAAAACAGTGATTCTTCTTTTTTTTTTTTTTTCTTTTTTGACAGATTTGTTGGCATTTTGAGCACATATTTCAACACGGACTGAGAGATCTCAGAACAGTTCCACAAATTTTGTACTTGATGAGAATAAAACTTTGTATCTGCTTTGAGTCTTTCAAAGTCATGGGGGGGCTACAAGCCTTTTTTCAGTCATGGGTGGGCAAAAAAAAAAAAAAAAAAGGAAGTCACTCGCCGACCCAACAAATTTGCAATCAATCATCCATGCACACACTCACTCACTCACTTATGTCTGAGGGCAAATTATAATGTAACCAAACATGCATGTTTTTGTACGTCACGGAAAAAGCAGAGTTCCTGATGACACCCGTTCATACACAGGTAGAACATGCAAATTGTCAAAAGGATAGGATTCCCTCCCCCTCGTTTAACAATTATCTCTATTCATAAAGACATTTAGACCATTATTATTCCTGTAATGTGTTTATCTGTGCTCATGCTGTCATTTATGTTTTAATATATTTCTTGGATATTTAATCACTATAGAAGAGGCTCTGGCGGAGATTCCAATCAGAGCCGTTCTTGCTGTGATGTCGACGGGCATGATTTTTCTTTTTTTTGGCTGATGCTGATCTTTAGAAATCAGGACAGTCAGTTGCTGATATAGAGCACCTTTTTAAATGTATATATATGGTCAATATTTAGTTTTTGTTCAACAAAATATATCTATAGTTAAATGAATGTAGCTTTAAGAACCCTTAGAAGAACTTGCACACCAAAAATATATTAATAGCATTCTCACCTAAAAAAAGACTAAATTATAGGCTACAGTCTTTGATCCCTACTTACCTTACTATATAGCTATACACTACTATGTATGTATGTATTTAATTGGTAATATCCCAATTAAAATACTATCAGACACATCTTAGTTTGTTTCAGTGTGCAGTAAAGGATTTTGTTTTAATGGTAAAACCAGTGGAACCCTATTTTATTCTGAACCAGTTAGAATTTAACACTTTGAAACCAAGTCACATTGACAACCACATGTCAATAGCAAATGAATGGCTGCTCTATAATGGAGCGTACACGTGTGTGTGTGTGTGTGTCCACACGTCCACACACACACTTGCAGCTGGGCAACCTATTTTCAAGCTGATCCACAATTCGTCTAGTTGTCAGTCACCAGCCACGACAGGCTGCCTCCTTCTACAACTGGAACAATACATCAAGACACAAAGAGCGAGACACTTGTTACCGCTCGCACTGAGAATCCTGTCTCCCTGTCTTACTCATCCTCCCTTCCCCTTCTCTTCTCCTTCATTCCTGCTTGTGCATTTTACGATTTTTAATTTACTGAATGGGTCTGATTCAGCCTACAATTGTCATGTGGTTCACCCCTTGCTATTCTCCCACCTTACGCAGAGAAACAGACGAGCCGTGCAACAAGTATGTGACTGTTTCTTCGAATTGTTATGTTGGATCTTTTTGTACTAATGAGCGTGCCTTATATTAACCACACCGAGGCACGTGTGCCACATTTGTAGTTGCCAATTATGTGAAAATGTAATTAGAGGGTGGTTCGAGCTTGCTTGTATTAAAGAAGGCGCACATGCACAGAAGCGTGTGCACGTGCAAAGATTTCTATTCTCTGCTTAATAAAGGAAACAATCCCCCAGAGGTCCATGGAAAAACGGCGGGAGACATCGATGTTCAGAGTGTAGAGTGGAGCGCTGTTGGGGTTGGGGGGGAGGATGAGCGTGGTCAGGAGTCGGAGCAGATGGCAAACTGTGCAGCAACCCCTCCTCCTCTCCTCTTTCTTTCCTCAACCCCCTCCCTCCCTCCTTCTCCTCGCTGAAGACGTCTCAGCAGGTTATCGAGAAGGGGCAATTAACGGCAGAGTAAGAAGGAGGTACTCCAACACCTCCTCGCAATCATCCACATGTGTGTATATGTGTCACAGAGGACCACTCCATCAAGATGCACACACCCCGCACCCCCTCTGCACATGCACACTTACTCCACCTTCCTTGTTCATAGCTCCATTAGTGATGCTAGAGACAGGTGAAAAGAATCTTGACACGTGCCAATCAAAAATCCACTTCTTTCCCAAATACTAGGTTTCCTACTCAGTCTTAAAAATATGTGGATTTTGGTTTTAGTGACTTCTAGGTCTGAATAAGTATGGCGGGAAAAAAGAGAATATAGTATGGAAAAACAGTTTTTTTCTGTTCCCTGTTGCATTTTCTGAAAAATAAAATCTAAATTTCTACAAATTGCTCAAACAGGCAGAATATTTTTCAAAATTGATGTATAGAAATGAAGAATATAGCCATCATGAGTTTTTAAGGCCTTGAGTTTAAGGTTTTAGTCAACAGGATCTTGTTTTTTTTAAAATTCACGATTGAAAACTCGTAGATGCGCGCTAAGCTCTACAGATTTCATAAATGAGTGTTCCTCAGGTGTCGTGTATTGACGAGGTTTGCAGTCTGCTTTACAGCTCTTCTATTTGTCTTTGGATCAGAGAGTAAACCCTGAGTTACTTCTAATGGTTTTATGGTATATGATTGTATAACTGCAGAGTTTTACAAAAGTTTTATGTATTTTATTATAAATGGGAACATTGTTTTTTCTTCATGAGCATAATTTTGTATTGAATAAGACATAAACCCTGGTATTAAAATGAAAAATTAATCAGAAAAAGCTTAATTTTCCCTTTTAAAATGTTGTTCCCTGGTGTCTATCTTTTGTGATAATAATACCACAGGACACAGTTGTCAAAAATGGCTTAAAAATGTAGAGAAACTTGAAAATCTGAGTCTGGAAAAGTATAGTATTTCAAAAATGGAAATGTGTAGGAACCCAGAACAGCAGTTGAAGACACATAACCATTTATGGGCACCATACATTACGTGTGGCCACTTGATAAACACTCAGGCACGGCACACATCTATGCAGACAAAATCACAGTTATAGCCATATTTTCAATGCATTTGAAAAGATGACACAAGCATAGACTTTCCAATCTTCAGAACGACCAATAATAGTCGTTTTATGTTTGCATTTATGTCAGCATCCTTTAGCATCTTTTTGTCTTCCCTCTCTTTTTCCTCTTCATTTATTCCTCCTCCTCCTCCTGTGGCTCATCCCCTCCCAGTGGCACGCCATGTCATGTACAGCCTATGATTAGAATAATAAAGCTAATTAATTCCATATCGCTGATGCTCTCAAGCACATCAGCATGTGTCTATGTGTGTGTGTGTGTGTGTGTGTGTGTGTGTATGTGTGTGTGTGTCTGTGCCCTACAGTTTGAGCCTGTCTCCACACATGACAGTGGGTTACTGTGGAAGGCCCTTTAAAACATAAACAGACCATTATAAATGCTCAGCTGTTGAATGGAGCTCTTTGGGCTTCACAAACAGACAGCACGTATAGACTTTCCATTTAAGGCCGTGTCCAAGAGTGAGAGACCCTTAAAAGAGCCAAGAGGGGGAACAGTGACGCTGTGTATAAATAGAGAAGGAGAAAGAGCTGCGAAAGCCAGGAGGGAGAATGGTAATATTGTGCATCAGCAGAGAAGGAGACAGAAAGTTGGATAGATGAGTTGGAAAGCTAAGACAGTGTTAAGAAAAAACAGCCTGTGTAGTAGCTTTGCATAAGAATATGAGGTACATGTGCTTGATTTCAGCCTATATTGTACTTTGCTGCATTTTAGAATTGCATCCCCTTTTCTTAGTTCAAATTAAAGAGCCGCTGCCTTTCAGCCTGGAATTTTAAACAAACATCATCTTATGTTGAGAAATAAGAGTTATACTGTTGTTGTTTTGGTCACATCTTCAAAAAAACGTTATATCAATCTCAAGATCCCGATTAGTGCTCAGAGTATGTGATGGTAATGACTCTCCACTACTACATCAAATTTTAGCTCAATATCTGTAAAATTGACTGAGTCAGAGCCATTTTTTTTGTTGGCTAAGGTCAGTTGGCTGTGGCAGCCATGTTGATTTGGGTTAGCAGGTGATAAAAATACATTAAGTTGCAGTTTTGCTTTTTTAACCAAAGCAATAAATATTCTTCTAATGTTAATCCAATCAGCTAAATTGCTAAGTCAGAGCAAGCTTTCAGTCAAAACAACTTAACTCTTACTTTGTTCTGCACGTTACTGCAACCATTCTTCATATTTTCCAAGAAACGTGCACTTGTTGAGAGCAATCATACACACTGTCTGTGGGAATTAGCTTTAAAGTTAAGACTCTTTAGTTTGTTTCTGTCTGCTAGCATATCGATTCCTGTGGATCCTCTCAGTTATTTGGTTGTCTCTTTTGCAGCTCACTGTAAAACAGCTCCTCCTTAATAACGAGAAGTCTATAATTTTCACAAACCCTTCAGTGTTGGTCTTGATTTGCAGCAGCAGCTGTTTGTGTAGCCAAAATTTTGTGCATTTCTCCAGACCAAAAGGCTCAGCCATTTTTGAACACGACATAGTACAACACAAAACAAAACTGAGACATTAACGCATTTCTTAAAGGAATGCATAAGACCTGCAACTTTGCATGCCAAAGTTTTAAAGAAAGACTCCATGCCATCTATTGGTGCTCGTAATATGTGTTGGGAGTGACTTTTGCTACCACCACACCACATTTTAGTTCAACATTAGTGAAAATGTCGGCTTTATAGCCAATTTTGTGTTTGCTAAGGTCAATTAATTGTGGCGACTATCTTGAATTGGGTTGGCTCCAAAAGGTAATCAGTTGTAGGTGTGCAGTACATCCAATGAATACTTTCTAAAAGTTTAATTAAAATATGTCAAGTGGTTCATGAGTGATTTTGCTAACAGTCAAACACATACAGTCTCAAGTAATTACGTGACCACCCACTTTTCATGGCAGAGGGCAATAAACGTCTGTTTAATGGTTAACATCCAGTCCTACAAAAATATGTGAATTTTACAATTTACTTTGTGGCTTCTTTCAGACTTAATCATAGTATAGTTTTATACCCACTGGATTCAATGATGTGATTTTTGACGCTATTGCCTAAGAAGCACGGTACACACTGGACAGGTCACCAGTGGTATAACATCAGAGCTTTTTCAAAAGAACAAATTTCAATTGGTTCCAAGCATTTCTTTGTTTGCTTTTGTTCAAAATCTATAGTTCTCTGCTGAAGTTAGTAGTGGCACAGCTGGGATTAGGTCAAAGCTTTTACAGCACCATTACATGTAATAACTTCCTACATTTATATGTTGGAGTTTTGTACATACTGTACCTATCCATTAAGGCAAATGCATATGGTTCAGACCAACCCATTCTCTTTACTAGAATGACAGATTCTGCTATTTTCTAAAAAGCTATTAGTGTCTGCGTGATACACAAAAACCAAGGATGGCTGTTCTTTGCTTCTGGTGCCAAGAGATGTTCCAGGTTAAAATTGTGGCTTTGGGTCAGGAGAGGGGGTAATCATCCAATTTAATCGGAAGGTAAGTGGTTTGATCACCAGGACTTCCAGACAGGAAGTGTTCTTGGTTAAGATACTGAACCACACCACATGTTGCTCTATGTTGAAAAATCCAGTCAGTGTATATTTTTTAGAGCACTTAGTAACATGACAGGTTGACCTAACAAGAAAAATGGTACATTTACCTTGTTCTGTTTTGCTTTTAACTTCCAGTTGATTTAGTTTAGGCACCAGAAATCCGTGGTTGGGATAAGGAAAAGAACACTGCTTGTATTGAAATACACTCTTCCAGAACATTGAGCCCTTCGCCAACAAAGCCCCAATATGTGACCAGTCAGGAGCAAGACCAGGCTTTTCAGACCTGATGCCAAGTTAAGTGATTCATTAAATGTCAGATTTAACTGACAACAGGGACAAAACCAGTGCTTTACTCAGATGTTGAGAGTTTAGAGTGGCTCCATAAAAGGTATTATGTTCTGATTAAAGAAGCTGTGTGCTTTCTACCAAACCAAGATAATAAACACCAGGTTTAGAAAGCACTAAGCTAGTAGAAAAGAACTGGAATGGCAGTTGGGGTGCAACCAGTACAATTTATGATACCACTCCTTTTAGATGTTGTTAGAAGGCACATTTTATGACCGTGGTAATGTCAAGCACCCTGAGCTTGGAAACATTTTGACTTGATGAGTTTTGAACCATTTTGTGCAGTCTTTCTTCATCATATTTGGACTCTTTCGGGATTTATTCCTGCTTTTAAGGGTGTCTGTTTGAATATGGTGTGGATTTATCAATGAACACTTGTATGACCAATCCACTCAAAGTTGGATTCATTGTAATTGTAGCTCTTCCAACTATAGCATACATTTCATTAGTAATGTTAAGTCTTATATTTCTGGAACATAATGTAACACATTTACCTTATAACCTTTAAGTAGTGACTTTATCACAGACACGGAGTAGGCGAGACAGACTTTAAGTCCTGAGCTGCAGGTCACAGAGGACTCTTTCTGTTGAACAAGAAAAGCTCACCTTTCCGACTTTCTGCTCCTTGTTCCCTGTTTGGGCGAGTTTACGTTTTCTATTAACCATGTGGTAATGACAGGGGCAACTCAGGGGATCCCCTACCCGATATAAGACACAGACACACACACGCATACGCACACGTACGCGCACACAGTGGAGTTCTGTCAGTGTTGCAGACTGTCTGTCTCCTTGTCGATCCAGCGGTGACTGTAACTAGGTGTAATGGCCAGTCTGTGGTTTGGGACTCTATGGGCCTATTCACAAGCCCCCGCCCCAGCTTCTGCCCCTTTCACACACAGACGCCACACACACGTACACACTCACTGTTTACAGTGGTGTATTTGGACAGAGCTACTAATTAAAACATTTCTTTTTCCATCCAAAAAGGGTAAAGGGCATTCCTTTTTTTTTTTTCCCCCAGCATGTGTGTTTATACGTGCGTTTGTTCCATGCTCAGTTACAGCATTACCTTACAAATCCAAAGGGCACTGCACCTAGATTCTCTGCCAATTTACACACAGATACCAATCTGCTGTTCTGTACATGGCCGGAGTCTTTAAATGTATATTGGATTTTTTTTTTTTTCTGGCAAGTCAATATTTATGTATGGCTCACATTTATTTCCAACTCTGCATATGTAACAGTCTTGGATATGTGAGGCCTATAGTACACAGTTGGCCAAGACCTAGGAAACTTCACATAAATTAAAATGATAGTTCAGATCTTTTGAGCTGGGGTTCTGTGGAAAGGTTATGAACAATTAATAGCTTACCTGGTGTACATAGCTCTTTGAATGACCTCAGCTTGGAGATTAAGAGTGCTGACAAGCTAACTGTTAACCTGAGTGTGGCCAATACCAAAAAGGACTCCAATCTGAAAAGTTTTATAGCAGTTCAGACAATTATTATTTTATAGGCTTTTATATTGTTGTCAAGTTTTCATTACAAGTTTGTATCTGTTGCAGTCAATTATTACTGAAAGAAAACCAAACAACAAAAAAGCAGACTATTGTGAACAATGGTTAAACATCATCCATGAAAAACATCTGATCTTAAAAGTGAAACTGACTGACGATGATGAAGGAATTTTCTGACTTTTGACTTGCATCTGCTGTTTACTGATGTCACATCAATGTTTGATTTGCAGTATGTATGGAACAAGATTTAAAAATGAAAAGAAAAACATCTTAGATTCATAGTTTCCCCCTGAAATCTTTGGTTCCAAAGCACCCAAAGCCTGGATATTTTACAGCTGTCTATGCTTTAGTTTTTCATCTTTAAATTTGTTTTTCCCCTGTACGTTAACTTGTTTTCGGAATGATTATTTAAGGCAAAATCCCAATGATTCAGTTCTCTTCTTTGATAAACTCCTCGGTGACCCCAACTTTCCCCTCCTGCACCGACTCAGCCAGCCATGACAGCCAAAGTTTAATATTCAGTGGAGTTCATAACACTGTTTGTGCATATGAACATGTTATGTAAAAAAATCTAATCTTAGCAATAAGATTTATTACCTAAGACTGCAGTGGTTGAAACTGTAGGTGTAATCTACAAATTGCATTTTAAAATAAAGCTATTCAAACTTGATTGTTCTGCTTGAAGTACTGTGTTTAGCCTGTTAATTGTGATGCCACAGTTCTTTTGTGATTATTTCATTGAATATGTAACATTCATTTTTTTAACCATGATTTCTTGGAATTAAAGCTACATTGTTGATGTTATCTGATGAAGTGGCAGGCATGAAAAGTGTCGAACACCTACTACTATAGGTGTCCGACACCTGTTTAAAGCTGAACTGAAATCAAATCTAAATAAAATTGACATTTCATGTATGTTATTTAGTCAAACACATCCACACAACGTTGCAGGGACCAGTTCTTTGACCTAAAAGTTAAATTAACAGTTTTTAGCATTTTAGTCAATAATTGCTGAAGTGGGTGATTTGTTGTGTGGAGTTCCGACTATGAATGGTTAGGAGTGACAAAATTAAATAAATAAATATAACTTGAAATACATGTGTGTAAAACTCCCATTAATTAAATGTATCATGAAATTATGAAAAACATCATTAAATAATTAAATAAATATATCATTAAATAATTAAATACATCAATAATTAATTAAATATATCATGAAATTATGAAATACGCAATTTAACAAAGGTCCCATGAAATAATTAAATTTACCTTTTTAAGTAGTGAATTTAAATAATAAAATGTCCTTTAAAGAAAACTTTTATTTAAATATATATTTAATTATTTCAACATGTATTTATTTATTTCATGGCTCCTGTGCGAGGAGCTGTTGTCATGAAATAATTTGAACTGTCAAACCCAGCCATCAAACTCTGTGGGCGAGACTTGTGTGGCTCCTCCATAGACCCTGACGTCTGATTGGCTGCTCCACACAGCAAGTCACGACAAATCAACTACAGATAATGGATTGAGCACAGCCAGAATACTCATTCCAAAACATTAGGGTTGTAATTGTCTTTATGTGGATTTGGAAGAGACTGCAAGAAAACAAACAAGAATGTGTGCTATTCCTTTCAAACAAATAACTTTGTCAAAAAAGAACAGAAGTTTTAATTTTTTTTCAGGGTGACATTCTGTCCACCTTTCTTACCACTGGGTGGCGGTAATGCATCTTTCGTTGTTTGCCAACCTCCAATGAACAAGAAGAAGAAGCAGAATATGACCTTTTGAAACTTAGAGGTTTTAAAAGGTGCTCCGTCACAGTTGAGTCGGCTGTTCTGTCAGAGCCAATCACCGGGTCACCAGTGGTATTTTCTGGCCGGTTTTGAACAATTAATTCCAACAAACTGAACTATATTGTACTGGTATTCATCCACTCACTGATGAATTGCAGAACCTCAGTGGCTCAGTGGACATCTTGCTTCTGGGGTGGTCACGGAAAAAGTCGAAAACACCCCAGTGGTTTTTTTCAATATTCAGAATTACCAAAAAATATAGTATTTTTATTTTTCATTTAAAATTTTTACAAAAAACAAACTTTATGCCTATATTTTCACTGATGTTGGCTTCAAAACAGGTTTCAGTTCATCTTTAAGCTAACTTTTATTATAAAATATTATAAACAGGACATTTTTAATTTGCTTCATCAAGATTTTGGGATTATCCAAGTCTGTCTTTGTAGAGAACAGGAGTTGTCTATCTGAATCCCCTTTCTCCAAAAAAGGAGCCATCTGTAGCCTTTGTCTTAGACAGGGATAAGCCAAAGTCAATCCAGGCCTCCCAGGACTGATCTTCGTTTGGGTCAGTGTCCTCCTAATCCTATTAGGAGTGGGTGATTTCTTCAGATGCAACAGTGGTGTTTAAGGCAAATCAAGTGAGCCCTTTTTGGACAAGATGCACATGATTATCAGTCTACTAGTGGAAATTGAGCTATATATGTAAAAGTTTCTATTGTTGACATTATGGCAATTGCACTTTCTGTTTTCAAGTGGACACATTTTGTTCTGGCTGCATATAAATCTGAGTTATTTGACTGTAAATTCATCAAAATGAATCGTAGGTGTCTAGGCTGTGATATGAAGAGCATATTTAAGGGTTTTGAAGGCAGGGAAAACTGAAGGTTACATCTAAATTCTGTTTTAGAAATTTTAATGGTCCTCTGGCATTTTGATAAGCAGTCCCGTAAAAATTCCTAAGGAGATTTGGAGCTTAGCGTGTTCCCTTTTTGCTTGTCTAGATGAGCACAAGTGCTATCACACAATCAGGGCTTTAATAGTGATTTACTACATTTAGTGCTAACAGAATAAAGAGCACAAGGGGGATTCAGAAAAAGTAGTAAGCTCCTCAGCATTCAGATCAAAACCATTCCTGGAACAGATTATAAAACCTTTAAAAGCAATATAAAACTGTAACATACTTAAAGGGCTAATGTTCACAAGGACAAGATCTTAATCTGAGAAAAATGGACTGCAGCCATAAATATAGACCACAATCCTCATATTGCGTACATTTTTAATGGCACACGCCCCTAATATTGATGAATAGTGATGTATGTTCCTTTAAATGTTTGGACCAAAATTAGAACTCTGATCTGGAAATGATGTTCCAGTCCCATGTTGGAAAATTTATTGAATTTTGCTAATTGATATGCTTAGTAACCACGCTAACTGCTATTACTATGACAAGCTAATGATATATTTCTCAGTATTTTAGGTTTTCAAAAGTAGTACAGCACTGTGTGTGCGTGACTGATTTTAATGAGAAACAAACTGAACTCAACCATCAACATTTTTGATGTGCGTGTTGAATTTTGAGTTTTAGGCTTATGAGAATTGTAAGAAACATTTGACTTTCCAAGTAGAAAATCCAACTTCCAACTTCACGGAGTGTGTCAGTTGATTTTTTTCTGACTTGAAACTTCAGATAATTGTGTTAACACCTCTCTTCCACTTGCAAATGGAGATTTTGGTGGGGAAAACAAAAGATTTTTATAACCTATTTTTTTGGTGGATCCACGTTGACTCGAGCTTTCAAGAATGGATGACATAGCAGCATACTTTGCTCATTCCTTTGTGTCTTAGAAACAACAACAATGAGGCAGTTTTTTTGTGGGTTTTTCTAGCTTTATTTTGATCCTGTCATTGTCAGACTTTGATCCTTAAAAACTGAGAGAAAATTAGAAACAATGTCAAAAACACATATTGTAGTTTTGGGGGAATCTTTAGCCATGTGTGGCTAACATACATATATACATATACATTTATTGTATAACCTTTGATTTCTGAGTACAAATGAAACATTGTTAAACAGCAAGTGAGTCCAGATGATCTAAAAACAGAATAAGCCTTAAATTTAGACAACATTTAGTTTTATATATGATTCACTAAAAGCCCTTTTTCAGTAGAAGAGATAAAAGGGAAATTAAAGAGGAAGAATATTGAAAAAGGGTTTAAATTTTGAGCATTAAGCAACGTTTTAGTCATAAACAGGATCTCAAACTTACAGTAAGTCATATGATGAAGTCCGTAACTAAGAACCAGTGGGTGAAGATTTATTTAGTCCTTTGTGCTTCTTTGGGCCTGGAAGATGAGCAGGTCAGAGACAGCAGGTGCACCAGAAAAAAACAGATCAGATCCACTCATATCTAAGGTCAGTGAGTGCCAAAAAACAAGAACATCTTCACATCAGGTGATTAGTGACGGCTCATATGATGCATAACCATAGTTTACATGTTTTCCTTTTATTTTCTCTACGTGGAAATGTATAAAATACAACAATTGCGAAACACTGTGGATACACTCTGAATGTACAGCATGTTGCTGAATAATTTCTGGAAAGGGGATTTAAAATGTTTTGACATGCAATCAGGGTGAAAGAGGTTGTTCTTTGAGAAAACAAAGGCAGTGAAACTTACAAAAGGCCAGCTTTTGACAGCTGCGTGTGAAGGACAGTGTTTTTCAAGAAAAGAGCAGCAAGGTGGCGTGTTTGTGTGCAAGGAGCGAGCAAGCACAACGGAGGCCTGTTATTATTTTTGATCAGGCTTTGGTGTCACCTGATTCCTCTTTTTTTTTTTTTTTTTTTTCTTCTTCTTTGCTCATGGAGTTTCTATCACATGTTGCTCCTCATTTAAACTTTGACTTCTGCTCCCCCACCCAGGGCTTCAGCTGTTCACTGTAAGAATAAAGGCAAGTGGAAGAAGATAAGATCAGAATAATGGAGTTAAAACAACAAATAATTCTGTTTAAAGGGAAGGTTGCTCTTCTGGGAAAAGAAGAAAAAAAACGGTCAGACTTCCTTGAAACTTTGTTTACTACAAAGTAGGAAGAGAGACAGAAATAAAAATAACCATTTTATGAAAATGTGTGTAGGCTCTAAGTGGAAAATAGCATTTTGAAGAGCTTGATAGTTGAACTTGTACAATCATATTTTTTTTTACTATTCTGCAGCTGTTCTGTTTCAACTATTACCATCACATGTTAGAAATTACATTTAGTGCAACATGGTCCACATTTTTGCTCTGTCTGTGTATCTATATGTCTCTGTCTTCTTCTCCAAAAAGTTTAAATACTAAATGATTCTGACAAAGACGAAGAAGATGAAGGTAAAGAACAGTGAGACAAAGGCAACTGTGACAGACTAGAAGAAGACAAAGACAAGAAGATAAAAAAAAAAGATGTAAAGGAAAAAGTTGAAGATGATGATGAAGACGACAGAGACAGATGATAAAGATGAAGAAGACAGAGATGAAGACAATGACAGACTGGAAGAAGAAAAGACAAAAGATGATGACAAAAACGAAGACAACAACAAAGACAGAAGAAGATAAAAACAACAGATGAAGACGACACAAAAATGAAAAAGACAAAAGACAAATAAAAAGATGAAGACGAGGGCAAATAAGACAAAGGTGAAGTAGGGAAAAGATTTTTTTGTATGATTTTAGTTAGTATTCCAAATATAAGTTCCCAGTCTTAAAGTCTTTTTTACTAATGTCTTATTTAGAAAACAGTTTAATCTAAACCTTAATTTATGTAACATCTAAAGCTGCAACTTCCAAACCTCAACAAGCACTCAGATTGTCAAGTATGATTTAGGAAAATGCCTTTTTAGATAACCGCAGCTGGAGGTAGGAGAACAACTGGAAGCCATGTGTGGCGAGTGTGGTGGAGTGTGAAACTTGACACTGATACTAAATCTGTATTGACACGCTGAGGTGCAAGGCAGCCGGAGGGATGGCGTACCTCCATGCGAGGTGTAGCAGGCGCACACACACACAAACATTGCAGTCAGTGCATTTACAGAGTATGCAATAATCTGCGTGCTGTTATCCATCTTCAACCAAATACACCCACTCGGGTACAGGCATGAATCAGAACACATGCATGCAAAAACTGTCAGTGAACGCTTACAAATAGAAACAGGAATGTGTTCAAAAACACACATCATGTCAGTGTTGGGTTATAAAATAAGGAGCTGTTTACCATAATATAGTAAAGTACTCAATCTGTACAAGGGGATATGATTGCTTATTGTTTAGGCTGTTTTCTCACTTTGTTGATTTGTTGGACTGAAAACTGGGTTTGATTGTTCTCTCCTCTTACCTTGCGGTTTGTCTTTGCATTTGTTTACTACTGTTGTGATCTGTAGTACATGAACACAATATTCTCATCATCAAATCGTAGGTGTTTGCCGCTTATTATGTAAATGGCAAATGTTGGAAACCACATGCGCTTGATTGAAATGAGAAGAACCACCTGTGCTATATGATTTGAACAGTGTTCGATTTATGGTTCCTGTCTTGGCGGAAACATTGTGTTACAAAACTTTGTCTGGTATATTTTGTTAAGATTTTAGAAGGTTTTGCCGAGCTCTGCAAAGCTTGTACACATTTTTTGACCCTAAGGTAAATTAAACTTTGTGACTACAAAAGACTAGTAAAGAAAGTCAAATAAAAGCTCAAAAATCGCAAGGCACACTCTTTTTGTCTGCCGGTTTCCAAATCAGGACTTACTTTTGGTAATAAATATTTCTGATGACTTAAGTGAGGAAGTCAATACTGGATTAAACACATCCAATAGGACAAAAAAGAGAACTTGTACACTATTTTGTGTGATGTGTGGCAGTTATTATATGCTTGATGAAGTGTATATACCAGCATTTATTAGAGTTATGAAGGTGTTTATAAGCGTATCGATTAAATCCTTTTTGGCTTTCCAAAGTTCCACCTCTTGCTCTCCAATGCTGCCGTGGAACTTAAAGCATTTGAAACAAACAGGCCGGTCTTCAAGCTCCTGTGTTTCATCTAAACCGATCATTTCTTGCTTTGCTTTGGTGTAGAGTGCTTGTAATATATTTTACTCTACTTCTTTTCTGATGTGGTTATTAGAAAAAAACTATTTAAAAACATATACACCCTCTTCTAAATGAGATTAGTGATGGCTTGTAACTAACATAGTCATTTAATTGCTTCGGACCTTGATGTCAGTACTGGGATAATTCGGTACAAATACATGTACCGTTGCAACTCAGTAGTTATAATCACTTTAGGTTTAAGCTGAAAGAACTACTGTAAAACTTTTTACTCTCTTGCTAATTGAGTGACCCCCACATACCCATACTTTTTTGTTTCTCTTACACATATATTAATAAGGTAATCAAGGCTGATTTATAAAAATCAGCCTAAAAAACAAGTGGCCCCAAGACATTACATTTCTTTAAAATATATATCCCTCAAACTGGGGAGATAATGAATCATTGCACTGCAAAATAGGCTTTAAAATCCATCACTTTATCAGTCATTATCTTTCCAGCAAAACTGAAGCCAGCAATATTGTAAGTTTCTTGTATGAAAGAAACTATAGAGCCACGTTATTTGCATCACTTAGAAAACAAAAAAACCTTTCAACTGACTTTGCCCTAATGTGTTTTAGCTGTTAATGTGTTTACGCGTGGCCAATGTATGTACTGGCGGGCAGATGGGTGGGCCGTCAATTGAACTGATTGACAGAAGCACAAATAAAACCAACACAGACACTCCCCTCTGAGAGTGTCTGATTGATGGATAAATACATGGCCAGAGGGGGTCTTTGTTTTTAGTATTCTCTATCACAGCTGTCGCTTCTAAAACACTAAGTACACAGATATCTGCAGTGTTAAATGTATTAATAGACAGTGGATAGACTCGCACTTACATGCGCACGTGAATAGTTTACAATCATGCTTTCATCTATTTGGCCATCGATATATATTTCCCATGCATAATGCAGTAGCCTCTCTGTGTTTACACTTGGCAGTCAATTAATCAATACGTTCATAAAACGCTTCTACCTTACCATGCCTCACAGATACATACATCAGCAGAGTAATCACATGGACGAGACCTCATGTAAATCTGTAGAATAACCTCTGTAGCCTTGCAGATAATTGATCAGGTTCACGACCGTCAGGTGGAGTCATTGTGTGTGTATATGTAACCATCCCATTTTGAACACACACGTACACAAACGCACAAACTGACCTTTGACCGAGGTGTAATAAGGTCCTATTAGTGGAGTGGGAATGGGTCATAAATGCCACTAAATGCTGACACTCTTCATCCTCGGAGAGGGTTACCAAAAGGCCACAGAAAAGGAAGGGGGAAGATGGCAAATGACAGGAAGTGATGAATAGGTTATTGGGTTGAATAGTTGAATGGATCGATGGATAAATGCATGTAAAGATAGTTTGATTGACTTTTTAGCATGACAGCAGCTGTCCTTTGCTGTAAACTCACAGTATCATCTTAGCCTTTTGCATTGCAAAATCATGACACCAGCCTTTAACAGCCACTTTTCCACAAAACAGAACTGTTATGGTTAATTGTTGTGCTGGTAAAGACGACTTTGAATTCCTGGCAACCTCTGGAGAAGGAGCATGCCAAGGGCCGAACTGACTTCAAAGGATGGTTTAAAGGTCTAGGTTAAATTTGAGGTATATTTTATTTTTCTGCACATGAGAAATTCCTATAACCTTAGAAACCTTTCAACACCAAGGTGACTGCAGAAATCTTAACATCATTTCAGGGCCACTAAGTCCAGGCAGGCGTGAGTGTGCTCTAAAGGGTTATTGGTAGTATTTAAAGTTGTCAAGGGAAGTTTAAATCACTGACACAATCAAAAGGATCAAACATGGACCATAAATATCCATCTGTTCATTCATCCAATTTTTGTCTTGTTCAGGGTTGCATATGACTATTGCCAAAGGCCTGGTAAGCAACGAATGGTTTGACAGTTTATCACAAAATCAAGACAACCAAACTCAAAAAGTCAAGGTTCAAGTTGAGAACCTCATTGTTGTGACCAACCACTGCTCTGTTAAGTTGTCCCAGAACCTCAATTTTCTGTGCAAACAAAAAATACAGCTTCAAACTGGCCGGGATGCACTAGAAAATGCTATATTACTTTTCACAATGGGCTCAACTGTTAGTTACATAATTTTTAAAAGACTAAACATGTTGCGGTTGTACAACCATGTTCTACAACCAAGATTGAGTGTGAGACTTGATGAGGGTGGTTCTTTAACACGTTTGTTCGCTCGTTGAGCAGTGCAGATGGGCTCTTGTAACAAGTTTAGTGGTTGCTGATTTTGATTTGTGCATCAATAATACTTTGTTCATGTACAACTTGGTAAAAAACAAACAAGTTGTACAGACCTTGATTCTGTTGGACATTGGGCATAGCTAGAAAATACAAAAAAGACAGATGAATACTCAGATAGCTCAATGTTTGCAGCAAGATATAGTCTGAATATACATTCATTTTCTTTACCTGCTTTCCATGCATAGTAGCAGTGAATTGGTCCCCATCTCTAGTGATCATTGGGCAAGAGGCGCGGTACACTCTGCATAGATCGCCAGTCTAAATTGCAAATAAATAAAATTCTGCTCTGTTAATCAATATTGGAAAAGCTTTGGAAGTGTTGTGGGTTTTTGGTCTTTATAGCTTGTGTATTAAAGCTAACTGTTGCTACTTGGTAATAGTTTCCTAACTTTTTCCTGATTTTCTGCTTTGCTGACTACCTGTTGGTTCTAATTTTGTATTAACAAGACACAAGATATCTTTCTATGCTAATTTATTCAATCACTAGCTATTATGTTAGGCTACTTTTTACAAAGTATTTTAAATTTGTTTTTCTTGGGTATTTTATACATGACTGGTTACATGGTGGTCTAGTGGTTTGACTTGTTGCTTCAAAGATATGAGGTCTATTGTTTGAATGTAGTCTGTTGCCTGTGTGAATTTTGCATGTTATCCCTCATGCACGAGAGGGTTTCCTCCCACAGTCCAGACACATGCCTGTTAGGTTAATTGGTGATTCTAAATTGAGCCTGTGTGTGTGTGCATTGTTGCTTGTTTGGCTTATCGCTGTAATGTACTGGCAGCCTGTCCAGGGTGTACCCTGTCTCTTGCCTTTAACTGCTGGGTTAGGCCCCATCCCTCTGACTGTAAACAAGACAAAGTGGATATAGAAAATGGATGGCTGGACGTACACTTGTTTCTCTGCAATGCAAAAAGCTAATCTAAACACAACTCCAAACTGACAGGCAGTTAATGTAAGCTCTAGCAGCTGATGTATTGCAATCTCCTCAAGACTGTGGCAGACCTGTGTAGTCGACAATCATCTGCTGCCACTAAGTGACAGACTGCGTCTAGTTTGCTTGGCAGGAGGAAGAGCAGATATGGACGCTCATATCTCACTGCCTGCCAGCCACACTGCAGGAGTCATCTGCTGTAATAGGCTTGAGCCACGCACGTTAGAAAAAAGCCTTTCCACGTGCAAACACATAGATGCAAGTCGCGTGTGCACAGAATTTACACACATGCAATGACAGCCAGAACACATGTAAGAAAACCGCTTGATATATGACACTGCTATATATGCATATTTAACAAGTGCGTGAATGTATGACATACACACACACGTAGATTTGCACGCTCCACAGGGGCTGTCTGGTGTAATAAAGGCTCAGTCACGCTATAGTGTGTCTACTACAGTGTTTGGATTAGTGTTGGCTCATGTGGCTGGATCAAGGTCTTAACTGAAATGACTTAGACTTAAGAAATACAATATTAAGATGGCCTTAAAAGGACATCAAACCTGGCTGAGGTAAAGGACCCACCAACCCATCACTAGAAATAGTTGAGCTTTGTATGTGCTGCTGTTTGATCTTTACATGAGCATCACCCACAGTTCTAGAGGAGTCAAAAATGCATTTTCATTTTGTAGCTTTTCTATATTGTTTATGTATGTTTATTTTGCTACATTCCCTTATTCATTAAATTAAAGACAACTTTGTACAAAATGAGTGTATGAAAAATCTACATGAATGTAAAGTTGTCGGATGTGGCATCACAATGTTTTTTTTTTTTAAAGCAATATTATACTGACAATACAGGCCCATAAATAGAAGCACAAAATGGTAAACGTGAAAAGAAAAGAACCATATTTAACTAAAAAAACTGATTGTTTTTTAAAATGAACAACCCTCCAGTTTTCAGGTTTTGACCGATAAGCTTCACAAATAAAACTGGGGACCAACTCAAAATCAGTAAAAAACCAATGATCGAAGTATTCAAGAAGTATTACTAGTTAAGTATTACTGATCAGGGTTCTCATCTATAAAACTGGCAAACGCACAAAGCGGAGCCTGAAACTTGTGTATGTCACTTTTTATGCAAAGTTTGTGATCTATAAAACACAAACTTAATGGGAAAATTTGCGGTCCCTCACACAAACTCTGACCCATGCGTACCGTATACGCTCATTTTAGAGACGGGGGAAACTGGCAGCACAGATGGTGAAGTGGAGAATTGAAGCCACACTGCATCGTGATTCCTCTCAGATATTTAATATATAGATATTTAAACTTCTGTATGATCCGAGGAAGGTGTGCAAGATCGCCAAGGCGTGTGGTGTGCTGCACAACGTGGCGCTGAGGCACGGCATCCATCTCCCTCCTGGCCTCCCTCCTCCTCAGAATGACGACCCTGAGCCACGGCCCCTCTCCCCTACAAGAGGAATTTCAACACGGAGCACGGCTCCATGAGGAAGTCATGCAATGATTAAGACAGCAATAAGGTTAACTTTTTAATGAGTTCTTTTAGTGAGTTTGATATGTCACACATAATGTTACACAAATTGCTTAACACTGCTTGGATTTGTCTCAATTCATTAATCGTTTCCCTCTGATTTTCCAGAACAGCAGTTGTCAGCACCCGTCCTCCTCCAGACGCACCAAGCGCTTGGGGCGCACTGGTGCTAGGGACAGCCGGAACCTCTGTGCCCATTGCCCCCTCGCCCGGACTCTCCTCGCCACCTGCTGACTCGAGAGGACCTGAGAACACGAAGACATGTCCCACTGTGCTTTTACCTCTGATTTATACATAATATAAATTAAACTGTGTTTTCCCTGGCTCATCTGTGGTCTCAGCTAAATCAGTGTCTCCCTCCTTTTCTAACACAATGCCACACAAGCTTGTCTCTCAAGTATGTAGGCCATCCTTCTTTCAAAAGGTGTCAGTTCAAGTACGCCCTTACCCCCACCTGTGGCTGACATGCTCTGGGGGTGGCTGGTTAGTCGCTTTTTTTGCCTCCACCCTTAAATCTGACCACTTTTTCTTCATCTCGGCCACGGTCCCACTCACTGAATTAACAGTAGTAACGTGTTGCTGCTCACAGCACTTCCTTTTATTTGTAACGCCACTACTGTGGGTCCCAAAAATGATGTTTTTTCTGTTCTCCACCTCACTCACCAGCACATCAATTTCTGCCACGGTGAAATTTTGTTTCTTCGCTCTTTTCTCCGTGTTTGCCATTAGTAACCATGAGGTTACTAATCAAAACCTCAAAATTTCACCGATTAGTAACCATGAGATTACTAATCGGTGAAATTTTGTTTCTTCGCTCTTTTCTCCGTGGTTGCCATTAGTAACCATGAAATAACATTGATCAGCTGGTTCATTGAAATACACCTTCACATTCATGAGGTGCTTTGCATTGACCATTTATGGTTGATTGTGGGTGTGTGAAGGGCAGAAGGCGAGACATTGTGCGCAGACTTTTAGGTACAGATGTGATTTATAAAGAGAAATCTGAATTTTATTTGGCGAACGCCATTTTTGCCTTTTTGGCGTACGCACACTTTTAGTATGAATCCTACGCAATGTTTTATAAATGAGACCCCAGAGCTGCAGAGGTTGTCCTCCTGAAATGATGCCTCAGAATCAATCTAGATTTGAAAACAGACAGACAAAAAGAAGACCTGATGAATAACCTGAAGCTAATCAGAAACCGCACAATGATTACATATGCATTAAAGCATGGAGGTGGGAGTGTGATAAGGGGCTGCAAAGTGCAAAATCTATTGTGAAGAAAACTTTTGCAGAAGGCATGTCTGTGGATGCACTAAAACACTGACAGACAAAAAAACTATTTACAAAATCACAAGAATAGTTGTAGAGTGCCATAAAACAAAACAAACAAGAGTTTCTATTTAGAAAAAAATTGGAAATTATACTGTTGCACTGGTTGAGCTCATTTAAACACAGGAAGATAAACTGGGAATTATTTCAGAACTTTTCTCAGGAAATTTCGCATTTCTGAGGATCGTTGCTTCTGGAATCGTATTTGCAAAGTATTAAAGAATGATGTTTACCAAAAAGAAGGAATTCCTATTTTAGTTATTTTTTTTATGGTAAATTACATTTTTCTTTTCTTTCTTATATATGAGATCATGCTGTATAACATGGAGGTATTGCATAGTATGAATAATTTACCATTTAAGTGATGTACAGGAGCATATTCTTTCCTGTTGTGCATCTTCCGCCCTAAAGGCTGTATATATTGGCCTTTGTTCTGTACATCAAAAGCCAGATCCACCTGTGTTTGTCATTTATTTTTACATCATTTACAGGATTACAGGATTCCTTCAAGCATTAATAATATTACTGACAGCATCAAGTTCAGATACGTCCTGCCCCCTCCCCACAAAACCACACACATTCACTTACCAGAAGGATGACCTGCTTTTCTTTTAATAATGAAGGCTAATTTATTTTTTATCCAACCTTTGCCTAACAAGCCAGGCCCATTCAAGTACAATTTTTTTTATTTAAACAGACAGCTTAAGAAGACAAACAAGCTGGCACCAAAAAAAAAAAAAAAAGATTTGGCTGAGGGGGATATAAAAGAAAATGGAAAGCTAAAGTTAAAAAGGGAAAGTTAAATGTCGCCAGCGTGCCTGGTTGATACAACTGAAATCACCGTTGGGCCTCAGCAGGAAGCAGTATGACATTTTGGAGAACAAAGTGAATATTTAGGCATTTTAGAAGCATGAATAAGATGAATATTTTTGGTTTTATGTTGTGATATTAGGGGGAAAAAAAAGAGAGGAAAGAAGTAGGCTTCACAAATTGTTGGTGCTTTTTAACATACAACTAAACCTTGAGCAAGGATTGCAACTTGAATTCCAGGAAACAAACAGATTTTACCTAAACACTCCTGTTACTGGAACTGTCAATACATTATAAGAATGAAATAACTGATTTATTTTCTTTACTGCAGATGGCATCAAGAATTTAATCATTGCTCAAAAGACAGAGTTTAATTTGGTGCTTTTCAAGGCCTGGAGTTCCCTGAAAACATCCTGTTGTGTTAGACACTCCAGAATTCCTCGAACTATTTGTTGTTTTATGGTGTGAAAAAGTAAAAAAACAACCCTAAAACAATACAGCTGTCTCTTAATTTCAGTTGTCATAGGAACCTGGTCAACTAAGAGGTTTTGTTAAACACAATGATGTACCTGATAGTGAAAACAATAATCTTGTGAAGGAGGATTTGAAGAATTGAACGGCATAAAATAACCAAAGCTTTCAAAGCACACATCGAATGCTTTGAATGGCACAAAAGTCAAAGCATCCAAATGCACACATTCACTTAAACACATAACGAGAACTTAAAACTGATGATTGAACCCCACCTTTATACTTGGAAGGCCAAAAAATAGTTCCAACTTTCCGAAGTTTGGTGGTCAAGGTTAACATTTTAGAGCTTTCAGAAAGGTTTTCACTCCTCGCTCATTTCCTATTTCTTGCATTACAACTTACACTCACCGGCCACTTTATTAGGTACACCTGTCCAACTGCTCATTAACGCAAATGTCGAATCAGCCAATCACATG
>JAOXNZ010000074.1:15835192-15847779 GCA_028566095.1 Kryptolebias brasiliensis
TTTAAGCAGCATAAATAACAGTAGTTTCTTTATTCTAAATAAAATCAATTAGATCATATAATACATAAAATTATACGGTCAGAATATCAGAATTGTAGAAAAAACGATGAAAAAGCTCGGAAAGTGTTCAGGAAATCTTCGATGGAGAGTATTTTTAACATTTAGACATGAATAAAAGTAACTATATTTTTTGAAAGAATAAAATGTGATGTTTGACGGGATTCTGCTGTTTTGATTGGTTTAATTAAGTCAATATTGCCCTCTGGGAGAAAAATGTTGCCCATCCCTGGATTATCTGTAGGTTGCAGTTCTGTTTTTGGCCACCAGAGGCTCCCTGGAGTTTCTGCAGCAGCCCTGAGGAGGGGCGCGGCTCTGCACTGATTCAGGTCAATGAGTTCCTTGTGGTGAGGGGAGCAGTCAGGCTTCGTGCCAGTAATGCGCACATGCAGCACACATACACACTTGGACAGGCAGAAAAATAGAGTGACAGCACATTCAATCGTGGTATTATTAGCAAATGTAATATTTCCAGAACACTTTGCCTTGTCCATGTTACAGAGTGAAACACACTCATAAAATGCACCAAAATACACACGGGGTGTTCAGTACATGCAATGTGACTTACTGTAAATTCAAATGAGTGTTTGAAAAATGAGAAAAATGCACACTTTTATGCACGGCAGGTATCTATGTGCCCGTTTAGGGTGGCAAGGGGGGGTGTTTTAGGTGAGGGCTGCTGGGCAGCAGTGAGTATTCAGTTACATGTATTAAGTGCAGGGTGGAGATCCAGGAGCTGTGAAGTGAGCCAAGCTGGCTATTACTGCTCCAGTACTGCTGTGACTGCAACACACACACCGAGCGAGGGAAACGAGGTCGACTTGGCACTTTGTCAAATTTTTCTCTGCCACTTGCTCTCGCCAAATGCTGCGTAGGATACTACACTACACACAGAGGGGGCCCTGCTCCACTGCACCATTTTAGACAGCTTGGAGCGTTGAGTTGGTTCACATTTAACACACGCTGCAAAAATGAGCACTGAATAAATGAGGACATGCTCTGTGGATTCACCTCATGAAGTGTCCTTCAAATTTTGCAGGCCAACATCCGCGCAGTGGTGCTTTCTTTTTTTCTTTTTTGGTCTGGAAATTTGGCTGTAATTGCCAAATCTCCAGGGAAATACATATTTTATTTTTGCGCGAGTCCCAACACAACGTAATCTGCCGCCAATTTGTTGACAATTTGTACATTGTAACACTCAATAGTGAAATATACTTTGAAGGGTTCCTCCGATCGTAGCGCAGAAGCCTTCTATTCCCCAAGCAGCTCAATTACTCTTCTGATGTGGCTTTCATTTTTCACGGTGACGCCCCCATCCTGACAGCTCTAGTGCAAAAGAAAAAAGGTTGTGCAGCTGTAGCGGTGGGGGGAAGAAAACAAAACTAAATCTATTGTTTGTTCAAATGCACACATGGGGGCTTCAATAAACACTCCTTGACTGTAGGTTCGGTTTTATAAAACCATCAAACTCAATGTGAGTGACATTTAGCTGTGAACTGTGTGTGCGTCCTCAACTCCCACTTCCCATGCACACCTTGACAGTAATCTTTACACCTGCTCTGATTCAATGTTTTTACCCGTTTTCAGCCTTTTTGAATGAGAAAAGCAAAAGAGAAAAATGCAGTTTGGCCAATGTAATCCCATTTTAGCCCTCTGTGGTATTTTGTAAAGACACTGTCCCTTCACAGAAACTAAGCTGCTTAATATTAATACACAGATTTCTTTTTCTTTCCCGTGTTTACCATTAATATGGCTATATTTAGGCTAAGTGGGCTAATAAACAAGGATTAGCCAACTCGTTGGGGCTGTTTTTAAAAGAAAAAGGAGGTGTGTGTCGGAATGAATGGCAAAAGGGACATATTACACCTCCAGTGTGGATTATAGCGGAGCAGTCAGCTGATATAAGAGGAGGAGAGGTCATTCAGGGAAAAAACAGGTTCAGTGAGAGGTAATGCTGGGAGATAAAGGGGTCAAAGATGGGTTAGGAAATGATTTTGGTTTTTGAAACTAACAAACAGGACAAAAAAAAAACATGGTGAAGTAAATGTAATTTGCTTGGATTTACTAAAATGCTTACAGCAACTGAAATAAAGATACTGCAAAGAAATCTGACTTTACCCTTCAGCAATTAGACGAGGGAAACAGCTTGATTTAAAGAGTAGCATTCATGAAATTAATACGTCACATTTCATGTCAAAGCGTTAAAGATTTTGCGCTCAGTTTGCACTTGGAAGTATGTGATGGGGATGACTCAGCTACTACCACGCCACGTGTTTATAGGTCAACATCTATTTTTATGTTTGCTTGAGTGAATTAGCTGTGGCGGCAATCTTGAGTGGGGTTGACACTAGAAATTAATCAGGCAAGACAATTACATGATCACCTGCCTTTCATGGCTGCGGGCAATATTTACACGGGCTATTAGCGAAGTCCAAACACCTTATTAAATTAGAAATATATTAGTCAAATTGTAATAACTTTTATTTGTCTGAATCATCAATAGATGAAATTGGACTTGATGTAATAAGGTTTGACAAAAAGCCGTTAGTTTTTTCCGTCAAGTTCCCTGAATATGTATGAATATGGAGAATATGTTTAACAGATGATACACTGAAAGATATTGGCTTATTTATTTGTTTTTTTGTTTTGTTTTTTTTTCTTTTTCTATGAATCACTTAGTGTTCCAAATTAAAATTAAGTTTGCTCGTGTAAATTAGACAACATGGCTTTTGGACTTTTCTTGCAAACAATATGCATGCTCACCAAGAAACCTCACATAAATGTGGCTACTGATGAATATTTTCTGAGGCATTGGTGTTTAGTTTTTTTTTTTACATAATGTAGTATTCTTCAAATACTCCAGTTAGCAACATGTTTGCTCTGTTTTTTTGTTATCCTTTATGTATTTTTAATATGTTTTTGGGTTTGTAATCCCTGTTTAGTCTCTTGATGTCCTCAGTTGGCCTTAGTTTTTGCTCCCAATTCCCCACCTGTGCTTTTCACTAGTCAGCCATCCAGCACTCTTTGGTTTCCACAGTCTATTTTCAGATCCTGTGTTTATCTTGTCAAGTTGCCTGTTCACATTTGATTTAGCCTCTTGGGTTTAGTAACTAAAGTCTTGTTGGATCTCAAACTTATCTCCAGCGTGCCTGTGTTTGGGTCCCTTTCACCACATATCATAACGAGGGGTATTTTCCTGCTGAAACTCTAAACCTAAGCAAAATCATGCGTTACTTTAAATATGAAAATGGGATCCTTAACATTTTTATGTAAATCACATCAGTTAAGTTCCCAGTAAAAGGTAATGTTGCATTTATTTAAATAGATCAAAATCTCAAGCATTAAATGAATACTAGGCAGGTTGGTTGGATTCGGTTAACCCAGTTATATCTTCATCATGAAGCAAATTGAGATAATGTACAAACAATATGAAGAATTACTCCATGCCCCCCGCTACTCTGTCCATGCACCAGCATACATACATTATGAGATGATTGATGAAGGATACCATGAGAAAAATGTTGCAGAACATGAAATACTTGGTTCATGTCATTGGTACTTAAGGGAGGAGTCAAACTCTAGTGGCAATAACACTCATCGCAGCCATAGATGCTCTAAAGACACATCTGTCAGTCTGATTCAGCAATGAAAGAAATGCCAAACCTGAGAAGATTTGATGCAGACCTAAAGTGGCCACTGCATTTTCTCCAGAGTTTTGGTGCAATGCCGCTCCCTGTAATTTACCTTCTGTTGGAGCACGTAGAGCCGTTCGCCCGGCATTCTTCTGCTGCCCACCGCAACACATGAAAGCCCCGGCCACAGCTGTTCTGAATCGGAGGGGGGGGAAATGAGTCCCAGATGGGGAAGTGTTTTGTGTGCATGCATGTGTCTGGGTTTCTTGCCACATAAGAGGGGTGATTTTACTGTACAAGTGGCCTGAGTCACCTCCCTAGGGTAATGTGGGGAAGACTACTGCAGGATGGTGGGGGGCATGTGGGTGTAGCCAACTGTATGTGAAAGCATGTTTGCTGTCCACAGAGCAGCTGGTATGCACAGGATGAGTTTTCATGCTTGCACGTGTACAGTTCTGATTACTATTTTTTTAATTGAGCTCCAGACACTTGCAGAATTTTACATCCTTACAAACAAGGAATTGCCAGCTTTGCCGTGTATGTGCTACACCACGAAAGAGCAAACAATATTGATTATGTAAACTGCATTCAGCGTCCATCCTGCTGTTACATTATGTATGTCAAACCATAAAGGATATCCTTTGGAGGATGGGATGATCCTAATGGTGGGAAACTAACAGTCCAACCATTAATAGTTATAGATTTTAAGCCTGGTTTGTTAAATTCTTCACTTTTTTATACACCGTAGCCTCATATGATGGAAAATCTTTTGAAATGAATGCCATTCAAAAGATGGTTGAGCTACATTCACAAATTGCTGCAAATAAATCCCAAGAAACTCCACTATATTATATTTTTAAACAGCATTTATGCAATAAGCCTTTATATAGTGTTTTATTAAAAATTGTGAATACAAGCTTTGGGAGCTGAAAGCTGAACAAAGGGTCAACAGTGTTTTCTTGTCTTTGCCAGACTGTTTCATGCGTGGGTGAATATTTCTATGCATGAAGTGTGCATGCCCGAAGATAGCACATTCATGTGAGTGCTTTTTTTGTATGTGTATGCCGTTTCACGTGTTACATGCTGTTCTGCAGAATATAGTAACAGTTTTCCTTGCATTGAGTCATGTTCCTTTTATTGTGCTTTTGTACGGCTGGCTGCCTGTATTTGCATGCTGAAAAGTTTATTTTTTAATTCTTTCAAAAATTAAAAAGGGTGTTATGTTGTATGCCTTATTTTCAAGAAAATACTGTAAAATCACATATATGACAAAAAATATAATCAAACTAGAAGCACTTGGAGTGCAAACCTCCACCAAGGCCATAGCATCATCAAAAAATAGTCTGATCTGGATCACCACCAAAATTAAGTCAATTGTTTCTTGTGACAACCCCAACATTTCATGAAATCAACAAACCAACAATACCGAAAACATAACCTACTTGGCGGCGGTAATGACATTCAGAAACTTTACTGGGAAGGCGTTTCAGCACAATGGGCCAAAGACGTTGGTTGTTCCCAATCACCTTTGTTTAAAATTCTAAAATTTGGAGCAAACAAAACAAAATGTGGAGGTTACAAAGAACATACAGTATAATTGTGAAAAAATGTCAAAGCGTCAAGACGATTCAATTTAAGTGACTCGGTTCCACAAGAGAGGAGCCTGATAACTGAAAGCTCTGCCTCCCACTGCACTTTTTAGAAACTCTAGGAACCACAAGTAAACCTGAAGTCTGAGTGCAAAGTGTTTTGTTGGCAAAATATGGAGCAATAAGATCTTTAATACCAGATGGAGCTTGGTTGTTGAGAACTTTGTATGTTAGAAGTAAGATTTTAAATTATGTTCTGAATTTGACAGGAAGCCAATGGAAGAAGATGTTTTTAATTTTAGTGATATTGCGCAGGTGGAAGAAAGCAGTCCTGGTATCATTTTTAATGCAGTAGTTAAAAGACTGTCCCTGTCAAAAATCATACCAAGGTTCTTTACACTTGTACCGGAGGCCAAGTTAATGCCACCCAGAGTAAGTTGAAAGGCTGCAAAGTCATGTCTAAAAACAACAACCACTGTCTTGGCGAAGTTTAAAAGCAGAAAAATAAGAGTCATCCAGGTTTTTATGTTTTTTTAAGCTTGTAATCTAAATGACTAGGGGGCGGCAGTGGCTCAGGAGGTAGGGGTTTGTTCTGTAACCAGAGGGTTGCCAGTTCGAGCCCCCGCTCTGTTAGTCTCAGCTGTTGTCCTTGGGCAAGACACTTCACCTTCCTTGCCTACTGGTGGTGGTCAGAGGTCTCGGTGGTGCCAGTGTAATGGCAGCCTCACTTCTGTCAGCCTGCCCCAGGGCAGCTGTGGCTACAATGTAGCTCACCACCATCAGTGTGTGAATGTGTGGCTGAATGGGTAAATGACTGATTGTAGTGTAAAGCGCTTTGGGGTCCTTGGAGTAGAAAAAGCGCTAAACAAGTGCAAGTAATTTACCGTTTAACTAATTGGATTCAACAGCCTTCATGGAGAAATATGAGTATCATCAGCATAACGATGCAAAGTTATGTCATGCTGTCTAAACATTTTATCTAATAGAAGCATTTATGAAGTACAGTATTGGTCCAAGCACCAAACCCTGAGGAACTTAAGGACTAAAACGGAGACTAAGACAGAAGACTGAAAGCAATTTACCTTGAAACTAGAAAATTCACATTTTATAATACTACAAAAAGAAACCCATTAAGAACCATGACTGAGTAAATAAGTTTGCTGGATTATTTAAATTAGGACATTTTGAATCCCCTAAAGTTCACGTGCATTCATTAAGAAACCCCCCCATCAATGCTCAGTTGTCATTAATAAAAGACAAACATTTAAAAAGGTGTTTTATTGGATCTTAGATTACTGTAAGCATTGGAGTTGCCAACTTCTCCATCTAATTAAGGGTGCTTATGAATAAGCATTAAAGCATCCTTATTGCTATTCAACACTTTTCTGTTTTAAATACTGAACTCATATTAAAATCACATGCTGGTAGATTTATGTCTGCGTCACATCTATGAGTCATACAAGAATCTCTGTCTCCACTTGACTTTATCACTGGGCCAGAGTTCACGCCACATGAGGTGTTCCCTTACAACCTACAGTACACAGGTCGCTTGTTTTATCTTAAGGGAAAACAGAGTGCTGGTGAGCAGGACTTCCAACATACTACAGAGGTCAAAAGTCTTACTTATGTGCTGGGTAATAGAGAAGGAACTGGTGTGAAGAGGAAGGAAAAGAAAAAAAAAAGAAAACACAAATTGCACTTCAGATCTGTCAGAGGTACATCATTAGGTGAAAGTTCAAATCTTGAATCTGATGTCTGTTTTTTCTTTGATTAAGGGTGAGCCTCTATCTTTGTGAGAAAACATGAAGGCCGATAAAGAACCTACGCTTGAGAAAAAGCATAATTTATTAGCATGCTTTTTATTTCAGTTTTCATAGCTTAAAACCAATAGTTCAAAAACGTCTTTACACTGTGGCCAAACTCATTAATAAATCTAAGATGATATAAGTGTTGAATGATTACTTTAAGATAATCTACTAGAAGTCTGCTGGAACATCAAACTGCCAGAAGAACAGAAAAACTCCTAATTCTCTCTGGGGTTTTTTTTTGTTGTTTTTTTCTTTTTTAAGAGAGCGAATCTAGGCCTCTTGATTTTCTTTTTCCTCCTCTGATTTAGGGTGATTTTCGCTAAAGGCTATAAATCTGTTGGTACTAAAGTGTTTTTCTGTTCCATGTGAGAAAAACTCCTCCCACAAATATGTAAATTTCCCCTTTATTTACATTTTTTAAATGAGTCAACTGAAGTTTAAGTTACCCCAAGGGTGCCGCATTCCCCCGACCTTAATTTTTCACAAAACAGATCCCTCTACAACTAAGTTATTACACATGAAGTGGTTGTAAGAAAGATGACCACCAACCAGACTATTGAAATCTTTGTGCGGGGCGTTCTCACTTCTGAAGCACTCAGACAAAACTATCCTCCCCTTTCCTCCTATGTGACCTGTCTGCAAGAAAGATGCTGCTTGTTCAGGCCTAGAGAAGTGAGACAGTCGGGCGCCACGTTAGTGGCTTCTACGTCTAGACACATCCAACAAGCGACCTTTTCTCCGCTCTGTAAAACGCGGAGTGAGAAAAATAAAACTTTGGACTTTATATTGCACTCACACACAGTGATGTCACCTCACTCCTAGCAAGAAACCAGCAGCTCTTGTTTTGTTTCAAGCTGACAGCGTCTTTTAAAATTGCTTCCGAATAAAAAAACAAAAAAAGAAAGAAAGAAAAACTTGGCTAGGTTTGTTATGTTTTTCTTCCTCTTCCGTTTCTCTCTTTATTTTCCTCTTGATTAGTCTTAACTTTTATCTGCACTTGTTACCCCATAGAACACACACACAAACACACGCAGACCAGAGAAAGAGGCCTCTGTGTTCGGGAGACAAAAGCTTCTCTTTCTCCGAAGAGGGAGCTGAGTTTCCGGTTGAAGGCTTACTGTGTCAGAGGGGAGAGGAAGGGCAGGCGATGGGCCATGAATACGATACGAAGTGAAGTAAATGTGCAATTGTGTTACCAACATGTGCATTTCTTCATTTATGTGTTTTGACCCTGCGTGGTGTGTATGAGCTTAAATACCTTAAATCCCTTAATGCAGTTGTCTCTTCAGCTCATTTTCTGGCGCTTTCCATCTCAGTTTATGTGTGTGTGTGTGTTGTCCGGGTGGTCCATTGGGAGAATGAGGGCACTGAGTTTGTGTCAGCCTGGTGTGAACCGGTTAACCACCCCCCACTTCCAGTAAGACTGATTGGTCGGCGGGGAGCCAGCTCAGTTCTCACCCTTTATTGTGGAGATACAAACACCAGGCTCTTTGCTTTTCTTTCCCTTCCTCACTCGTTCGTTCACCTCTTTTACTGCCAGTGAGAAACTTCCCTTTTAAATTGTTTTTCTTCATTTGTTCTTTATTTGTTGCCTTTTTAAGTATTCCTGTCTTTCTTTCTTTATTAAAATTTAACGTTTTTGGCCTCTCTTTTTAACAGTACATGTACATGTACTGTTAGCTCATTTTCACCCAGGATACAATATAGAAAATATAACAGAACGTGGTTGGTCTTTGCAGGATCTTGGCAAGGTCTTTACGTAAATATTAATGTAGTGGGCTCTCCATTAGGCGTAATAGGTCGTTAAAGGTCATGGAGGGTTTATCATCGCATGTACAAAACTTCCTAGCAAGGTCGTGTTTGCTTATCATCATGGTGGCAGTGTTTTTGGGGTTCTTTGTGTGGTGGTGGTGGTGACGTATCCATGATGTGGGGCTTGCACGCACTGATGAGCAGGACTAGCCTCGCTGGCCTCATGCCTTTGCTACGACCGCGATCATGACAAGGTCATGGAAACAGCGTAGTGGAGGTGTGACACTCTTGGCGGTTGCATTGTGCTAAAGCGGCATGATCATCCATTTCGTAGCTGTATCCTGACAGTCTGAGAGTCCCAAGGTAGTATCTCACTGGGCTGTGACTGTTGGCGACTAATGGACAAACCGCTTTCATGAGGGATTCTGAAATGTCTTAAAATGTTTGTGGGGGTTCTTGATTTCCTGCAGTTTTGTTGCTTGAGTTTTGGACATCTTCAAAAGATTTGTGCAACAAAATTATTCTCACAATAGTTGCACTGTTCCTGGGGGCATCTCAAACCCATCTCAGTTTTTTCAAGCTTGTCTCTAACTCTTAGGAGTGCTAGAGCTGTATTCTGACACCTGCATGGGAGTACTTCTCGTAAAGAAAACATTTGAGGCTAATGTCCAGGTCTAAAAACCATATCGATGATAAATAATATTTGTTACAAAACTGGTCTAAATCTAACTACTTTAATGTCAAAAGTGTACTCCAGTAGATTCAATCCTAAGCGTGGAGGTGGCTGCAGAGGTAGGTAATGAAATAATGTGCATGGCCTAAAATACAGTTTTGCTGTGCACACAACAATAAGCTGTTTTTCACATATTGACCGGTCAAAGCACAACCTCGTTGCTTGCTTGTCACGCTGTCGCAAACACTCAGAGTTCAGTGAAACTGCAATGGAAAATTCACCTATTTTCTTGCAATTTTGAGTCTCCAACAGCCACTGCCCAGTGAGTATAGTCTTTATGTTAACAGATTACCCTTTACGCTTTTCCTTGTAGTTCACCATGTTTCTATGGCAGCAAAAAAAGGACAAAAGAAAGATTGGCTTGAGTGTGAGCCTTTGGTAATTTCAGGTAACATGAAGTTTCTCCTCCAGTCTTTGAAGAATGGGAGGAATCTTTAATACTGTAGAAGTGACAAAGTAGTCTGAACGCATCCCACATTTTTTCTACTTATGTTTCTGTGCCTAAAAAGCACAACAAATATTTTACTGACTCAGGGGTTAAGGGAAGTGCATTGTTTACTCTGCAAATGCAGTGCCTTGTTCAGTCTTAATTGTTGTACTTAATCCTGAATGCAATACCAATACAAAGTGCTATATCAGTTCAATCTATGGAACTCATCAATGTAAAGACACTGTATAATCAGTCTGGACAACAAGTACTGTATAGAGGCTTTAAAATCATAATGCAAAAATGTACAAATTTTAAAAAATAATTCTTCTTGGCATGATGCATGCATAGTGCACACAGGGCAATGTATGCATACATGTTCACCAAATATGATTAATATATGATTGTATTCACATATCATACATAAAAATTCTTCCAAAGCCCATATGTGTTCACACACACACGTTCATGTTACTCTAATACTGTTGGCGGCAGTGACCGATATGTTCCTTCCTGCTTTCACTCCTTTGCTCTCCACTCATTGATCTATGTCTGGGGCTCACAATAAATTTGCTTCTGCCACAAGAAAAGAAGATTGCGGGTGGTCAGCCTAGCACAAATATAACCCAGTCTGAACCAATGAATCTAATATCACACCAATACTTGTAAGCATACAAAAGGCCACTGGGTGGTTGTCATATTAGGTCTTGGACAAAATTATATTAAAAAAATGGTTGTTTGCATCGGCCAACATATGATTATATGAGTTTGAGGTTTGTGGTGACTGCATGTGTACAGTATGTTCCCTTTACTACTGTGTGTACGTGCTGTACATCCACAGTTTATCTGGCACATTTGCATGAATGCACATGGAGTGTGGGCACACTTCACTGTGCTTTGAATATTCACACAGTATCAGCTTTTCTTCATCAGATGCCTGTCAAATACAGACCAATAAAAAGTTAGCAAGAAAGGAGCACACAGTACGTGCATACTGTATGCATATTAAAAGCCCTGTGGCTCAGCTCTAACGCTTGTTCTTTCACTCACATGAACAGACACACACACTCATAACACAATGACATTTTCCACAATTAGCTTGTTCCCTGCTGATTGCACAGAAAGCTGTACACTAGTGTAATTCCTGCTCTTAACTGTCTGAACACCTCCTACGCAGCTCTGCTTTTAGCTCTACATTTGTATTCTAGGATTAACCTCACATGTAGAACAGAACACACACATAGACAAGTCTGCTATGAATAAAATTCATGTTTTGTGCACTGTTTAATAAGAGTGCTTTTTGGTGTCATGCAAACTATTTATTAGTTTTAATCATATTCACAAGGTGATGAATACAAAATTTTATACTTTTTATCCATCCATGTTTAACCACTTATTTGAAGTCAGGTCGTAGAGGCAGCAGGTCAGGTAGGAGACATCCCTCTTCCCAGCTCCTCCTGGGATGCCCAAGGCGTTCTCAATCAAGAGAGAATATGTAATCCCTCTAGCGAGTTTTGGGTCTTTCCCAGGGTCTCCTCCCAGTTGGATGTGTCCAGAAAACCTCCAGAGTAGGGCACCCTGAAAGCATTTTAATCAGATGATGGGGTGTATCTGGTGCATTGTCATTTGCTCAAATTAACGGAATATCTTCAGAGATGTACCATAAGCGGTTTTCATGTGGGGTGTCTCTGAGTAAGGAAGACACTTATGTAGTCGTCGAGGTTGAAGAGAAGTAGTGCATTAAAGCAAATCTAATTTGTTTGTGATTAAACTAAACAAAGTTGGTCTCAGAAGAGCCGTGAACACACACAGGGACTCATTATGCGTTTCAAAAGATTTGCTTTCTTTAGAAATATTTAGTACTTCTGGTTGTTACTCATGCATTTTTGTTTCTTTTTTTCTACAGTTTATAACGTATCTAATGCAATAAATAAATACTTTAGTGGGAAATTACCTGTGAATGTTTAACATGATTCAGGAACTTTGGCTCTTTCCCACCCATGTTGTTTGAACTGATCCAAGTGACTAATTGTGAACATGTTCTTCATGTTATACATTACAAAAGAGACGTGTTCAACAAAGTCTCCCCTGTGTTTTGGTGATGGCATAATCCCACATTTTAAGCCCAACACTGTAACCCTAGAAGTCAAACTCTCCACTAACAGCCTTTATGAAAATATTTTCTTAAGGTCAGCACCTTAATGAAAGTGTGAACAACTACCTATTCAGGAGGAAGGGACAGGACTACTTTTAAATACAACATTCTCATTTTAATGTTTGACTTGTTTTGTACTTTTTTTTTTTTGAGAACTCATATTTGTGATGGAATATGACATCTTTGTGTTCAGAAAAGACTGGTTTGCTGTTTGTGTACGGAAAACCAGAATGCAGTTGTTTGGCAATCATTTAAACCCCAAATAAAAATAAAACCAAAGCAGGAATTCAAAACTAAGAAGTAGTTGTGATTGTTTGTAAAGTAATTTCTGCCTTTGAATTTGATCTCAGCAACAAGGGAAGTTGGTGTTTTTAAGAAGACTAAATAAATAATATTAGACAAAAGTACATCTAATTGTCTAAATTAATATGCAA
>JAOXNZ010000074.1:15860471-15873464 GCA_028566095.1 Kryptolebias brasiliensis
ACTGAAAAAGTTATCTGCAATGGATAAGACAATAATTGTTTTTAACTTTTCCACTGAATCCAACTTCAGAAGATCTGAGCCACCCCTTTTATACAGTACTTTTTTATGGAAAGTGACAAAAATGTTAAAATTCTAAAGAAAAAATACTGAAACAGTATTTCTGTGGAATACATGTTGATTGTTGGTTTGGTGTCATGGCAGTACATATGTTGTTTTTCAGATCATATGATCAAAAGTGCTTTAAAAGAAGCCAAAGACCCAATTATATTCTTGGGTTGGTTCTTCTGATCCCATCAGGTAATTGTCCAAAGGCAGTACACACAACACTGATCACAGTCCATTAGAGACATCTAAATTTTGGTAAACTCAAATCCAACCTGGCCATTTAGCAGCTCTACTATCCACCTCTGTGTTAACCTCTCTTGTACTATTGAAACAGCTTCCATAAAAGCATAGTTTGGTCCCTATCATCAACCTCCAACTAACAAGATCAGCTGACTTAAAAAAATGTGCTTATGTGGTTGCATTAGTGTTTGTATTGAATTAAAATGACTAAGACGCTCACACTGAAACCCTTCTGTCTTTTTAACATGACTCGGCACTTAGTCAATGTTGAGAATGATTCATTCTCAGTGCACCACAGTTTTTGTTTGTTTGATGCCCCTTTCTTTCTTTCTAAACCTCAGTGACTCACTGCGCTTAATTAGCGGTGAGAGCTCTGAATAGATTTTTTTTTTTTAATGTAAGAAACACAATGCTGTTAACCTGGTGTTTATCACAAACGGAGACCACGGACCAGAATGTTCTATCCCTGGTCGTAAAGACTAAGCAGATTTGCACACATTAAATTCTGGGTACACTCTGAAGTGGTTTCACACTCTGTACTTGATACTTTACTACATTGCATTTTGTCAACATTTTGTGCAGTACAAATGAACACGAGCATGACTTCTCTAACATTCATTCATCTATATAAGTGAAAGCCAAAAGTGTACAATCACCTTCAAAAATTGCTTAGGATAAAATTTTGGAGTTCCTTTTCGTATGAAGTGAATACTTCCTGCGCTTGACTCTATTTCTTCTACTGCTACATAGTGAAATTCCCTCAGTAGTGACACATTTTGTTTTAGGAGAAGAACTGCAATGAGTACCACACGTCTGATGTGCTCAACTCCTCTCTTTTGGTGTAAATGTTTGCTTGGGGCACCATTATCATTACAGCTCAAGACCTGATTTATTCTTTGCCCGTTCTGCCGTACACTCAACCAAGAAGCCAGACATAAATTTTGTCATCTTTACTTGTTCTGTGATGCCTTCTGGGTTCGTCAGTGGACAAGCGTTTACAGTCCAGATGTTTTTGACCTTGCTGATTGTGCGTGCTGCAGTAAACTCTTTCATCTAAAGAAGAGACTCCAAAGACACAAAAGATTGTGAGTCAAACCATGAGCAGAAGAAGACAGCTATCTGGTCTTTTGTCACCACTTCCTGTGTCCCACCCACTCTCTCATTGGCTATTGGTAACATGTGTTTGCAGATGGATCTGTAATCAGTTCACACTACTTGATTATGTTCAGATTTGGCTCCAGAAATTTTTTGATTGACTGAGGTCAGGCTGGGTCTGTTCCCTTCACACACTAACAGATTTTTGTGCCAAGTAGCCATGCCAATGGTCCCCAACTAATACAGACTGGTGAAGACTTTGCCCAACTACGAATTGTGGGTAAAATCTGGCAAAAAACTGTGTAGTGTGTCCTCAGCTTAAGGAAGATTTGCTGATATTTACATTTGGATAATTTATCACTCAGTGATTACAAGGAGACACAAACTCTGCCAGATTCCTTGTGAGAAATGACTAACTTTGTTTCTTCTACTTGTCTTTTGAATAGAAAGTTGACAAACCAGAGCTTTAACCCCACATACTGCCCTTGAGCTAAAACAGGCCGATAGAAAAACAACATGTATACAAGCACATGCAAGTTGTAAAGGGCTTACAGATAAGAATGATCATTGCCTTATCCTTTAGTATTTTTTATCCTCTTTTGACTTTAAGAAACCAGTCAAGAAACTGGGGCCTTCCTACATTAACCATCAGTATTCCTTATTCCCTGGTTTCCCTTTGAATAAAACTACACCAAATCCAACTACTATTTCTATCCCTTCTCAACTCATCCTTCCATTTCAATTCTAGTCTTCAATAAATGTGTTTCACTGTCATGGCATGGCATTTTGCATGTGGTCAGATGTTGAGACTGACACAACTGAATAGGTTTGAAGACGATCAAAATGAGTGTCTTCTTTGTACACCTAAAACAAAAGCAGCAGCCAAGATTGAAGTACTTCAATGTACAATTTAATTTAAAGTTTGTACTGATTCTACCCATTCAGATGTTTAGATTCAAGCCATCCTTCCATGTTGGAAACATTCCCATTCATACCTGTCTGACTAAATTTGATTTGGTACCCATTATGGTGATGTAAGTATGCTTGGATATGCATTGATGGGTTGTAAATGCTCGCAAACTGGGTGTTTTGGCAGGAGGCACAAGACAAATTCTCGGCAATCTGGGTTTAGGCTATATCTCGCATTAACTCCGTCTCGACAGTTGCTGTGGGATGTAACTGTTCAGGGGGAAATACTGGTGTGAGACACTCAGGCTTAGCTGCTCCATGGTTGGGCAGTCAGTGGTGCGCTGACCTCATGCCATGCTTCATTTCCTGTTTTCCCCAGAGCCTCTGTCAGTACAGGCAACTGGGGGACTACTGTATTTGTGCAATTATATATGGATGCATTTAAAACACTTCATACTTTTGGGTAAAAATAAATACCTTCAGACGTCACATCGTTGACTTTAAAACTAAATTTATATACCAGTTTTTTGATAGCTTTTTCCATTTGTAGTTGCCTACCTTGTTCACATCTTGTTTGTTCTTTGACAATGAATTGAACCATAAATAGAGAACATGATGCTAAGGAAGGCTATAATTAGGCAGTGGAAGTTCTTGATGTGCATCTCCTCCCTCTGTGAGATAAAGAAAAACAATTAGAGTGACTGATGAACAAAGGAGTAGCAACGATGTAAATGGCTTTACTCACTTGATGTGTGTTTAATTGACATACTGCAAGACCTTGCTGTTATCTAGCACATTCTATCGGACTTTCTAGAGGAATCACTTTTGTTTTCGTGAAGCGAGGGGGTCAGAAGGCCACTGAGGTCAGCTGAAAGTTCAATAGGTACACACCCACCAACCCATGCACACAAAAACAGGCTCGCTCTAAGCTTGTTCCTGTTGTGGCCTGTGTTCACCTTGTGACGTATTCAACATGTTTTCCTTCCATTTGAGTTTCAACACTCCTCGGTTAAAAATATAGATGGTCAGTGAAGTCTTACACAAACCCAAGCATAGACTGAACAGGGTGTCCTGTGAAGTAAACATTTCCTGGTCTTGTCACATCCAAAATTTCCCTGCTAATGCAATAGAACATTAACACGTAAATGAAAAACACAGCCAGATTTCAGGGTCTTCAGCTTACCTTGGAGAGGCGCCCTTCTGATTGTAATCAGCTGCTTTTGCTTTTTTTTGCACTGTGCTTTCTGATGATGCCGTCAGCACCATCAATGTCAGACCATTTAAGGAAAGTGACTGTAATGTGGCTCTGACTTTTTCAGAGGCTTTGAGGTTTAACTGTTCAGAATGAGGAACTCAGCTGAAATGAGTGAAGTAAAAAAAATAAATAAATAAATACCCAAAACATTTTAGTTATAATTGTCGAATGTTGTGTTTTAAACTACAAACCAGTTAAAGATGAGATGTAAATCAGCTGAGTTTATTGACAAGTCATGGGTCAAAACTCATTTTTAGGTAGTTTGGCAATCTTTACAGTCAAAGTAGAAAAAACAGCTCAATAACATACTGTTATAGCATGAGCAAAGTTTAAAAAAAAAAGAACGGTAACAGCCTGAGGTTACCCACCTACCAAAGTTCCCATGAAGATATGAGGCTGGGAAGCAAGTCACAGGGAACAAGACAATCGGGCAACAAGTTACTTACTGTAACTGGGAAAACACAAGCACAAGTTGAGTAATGACAATGAACAGCCAGGTGTGTGGAAACAAAGCAAAGACTAGAAGTAAATTGGCAAACAAGTCTGAAATAAAATAGGAAATTACATAATTTCATCAATGTAGACAGTCCTGTTTAAAAGCAGAGACATTAAAGTTCCCAATATACTGCATGGACAGTGCATTAAGTTAATGTTTTACAAAGGTGATTTTTTTTTAAAAACAAATGTGTGAAACGTCTCACAATTTCAAGTTAAACATGGATAGCAGGTTAATCTGTTTTCTGCATGTTGAACTCTAGAAATTAGAAAATTTTCATTCTGAAATGTCATATGGTGATAGTTGACACCAAAAGTGCAAATATGGAACTATGATGATATTAAAACCAATCACCAAGTCCCCCCCTCACACCTTTGAGTTGGTTCCGTCCAAATCAGCTAGTATATTGGAGTGGGTAGCTCACCAGTCAGAAAACATTCAGCCACAGAGATGAAAATAAAAGCTAGAGTGTTTTTTTTAAATTATTATTTTATTGTAAAAATCATGTTTCATCATTTTCGGACTGTGAATCCGACAAAACACTAAATACCAACATCACACTATTTACATAGCCGCACAAAATATTCACACATATATTAAAAATGCTGCTCTTATATTAAAATCTTGAAACCCATGCAGTTATGTGAGACCCTTTTCGAGCATTTTTGGGTTGAAAAGACTAGAAGTGGACTAAATTTGGCCAAAAAGTTAGTTTTGTAAGTGTTTACATCTGGTTTTAGACCTGCATTTAGCCAGGACTGGTTAAAAAAAGAACCCATTTCTAACTCAGGCCTCCTGTTAATAAGTGCTCTGCACATGTATTGTTACTGTCATATTGCTTCCTTGTGTCCGTCATGTTTTCCTCACCGCTCTTTGTTCAGTTCTCCACACCTGTGCTCCATCTGTAATCAGCTCACCTGCCTCAACTCATTAATTACCCCTCCCAGCGGATAGAAGCTCCTGGATTTTAGCCAACTTTTTTCAGATCCTCGTTATATTTTCATGTTATGTTCCTGGCACTAAGTTTACCCAAAACTGGTTTATAGTTAGTCTTCACTTTGGATTCATCCATGTGCATTGGGTTAGATTTCTTTACTACATGACATTCTTGGTATTTTAGAGCCAGAAGTGTCCATATTTGGAAAAGTAGGTGTAGCTGGAGTCGTTCTTTGAAAGATGATTGGACAAGAAAACACTCTTGCATAATATACACTTGCTTAATATTTGCTTAAATGTGATCGTATGTGCACTGATTAAAAGTTCATCGTAATAGTGCAAAGACATGTACTTAATTAGTCTTTAAAGAATAAAACTGATCAGAAATGTCTAATGAATGTTTCAAAGAAATGTAAGTTTGTTGTTTGTTTTATGATGAGCATGCATCTTACACTCTGAGCAAGAATTTGCTGCAAATATGGGCATTTTTTCTGTACAAAATCTCCATCTTGAAACATTCATTAATTTCAACAAAGATGCTGTAACACATACTTGCATTCATACAGTGTAGAAAACATCAAACGTCTATAGGTGTCACTTGCCCTTGAAGCTAAAAGATAAAAAATTTAAAGTAGACATTTAGTCCCACAAATAGCACATTCATGGAGCAATGTGAGTAGGCGCTCCTGATGAAAAGCCTGAATTTCTTGTTTTAGAAAGCACAATCACAGTTTCTATTTAAGGGGCTCTGAGTGACTGCAGCGGATCAAAAATAGCTCTCGCTTTTGTTGAGGCGTCCTTGTGAAAGATTCTGACTCAGCGCCTGTGAAGCTCTAAGAGCTGTAGTTGGAAAAAGTCAGCTCAGTTTAAACAAAATGCTCTGGAGATGTCAAGTAAGGTAAGAAAAAAAAATGATACAGACATAAAGTTGGCCAAATTTTGAATTTGCCCATAGTAGTAGGTTTTATACCCCGTTTCACCCTCAGTATTGCCTGGCAGGGAGGCAGCAGCTTTACTGGAATACTACCCTTGTATAAAATGGGCCTTTTTGCTGTTTGTTCTGGGATAAGGTTGATTTTTACTCACTGGGTGAACATGTGGACAAAAGGTTGGAGGTCAGTAGTCTGAACTGATAAGAACCTTTAAAAAAAAAAAAAAAAAACTTAAATATTGGTGCACATTTTGTAGTTTTAAAACTTTTGTAAGCCAGCCTATGTCATAACCTCTTTAGCATGAAGAAGCACCCCTTTTCAATGACCTCTGACCTACTGTCATCTTTCAGTAACTGTTCTCTCTGAAGTTCATTCTGACCTGACTGAATCTTGATTGTTTTGGGACACGTGTATACACTTGTGGACATCTAATCAGTTATTCACAGGTTGATTACATGCTTTCCTAAGGCTTGTGAAGAAAAACATGATTCATTGCTGAAATGAGATGCACTATATTGCAAAAGGTTTTCGCTCCCCTCCCTTCACACGCATATGAATTTGAGTGAAATCGCATTCTTAATCCGTAGGGTTTAATATGATATTGGCCCACCCTTTGCAGCTGTAACTCTTCTGGGAATGCTTTCCACAATGTCTAGGCGTGGGTTTATGGGAAATCTTGACCACTCCTCCAGAAGCACATTTGTCAGGTCAGACACTGATGTTGGACAGAAGGCCTGGCTCACAGTCTACACTCTAATTCATCCCAAAGGTGTTCTCTCAAGTTTAGGTCAGGACTCTGTTCAGGCCAGTCAAGTTCTTCCACACCAAACTCGCTCATCCGTGTCTTTGTGGACCTTGCTTTGTGCACTGGTGCGCTGTCATGTTGGAACAGGAAGAGGCCATCCCCAAACTGTTCCCACAAAGTTAAGAGCATGAAATTGTCTAAAATGTCTTGGTATGCTGAAGCATTAAGAGTTCCTTTCACTGGAACTAAGCGGCTGAGCCCAACTCCTGAAAAACAACCCCACACCATAATCCCCCCTCCACCAAATTTTACACTTGGCACAATGCAGTCAGACAGGTACTGTTCCCCTGGGAGCAGCCAAACCCAGACTCATCCATCGGATTGCCAGACAGAATCGTGATTCATCCCTCCAGAGGACACGTCTCCACTGCTCTAGAGTCCAGTGCCGGTGTGCTTTACTCCACTGCATCCGACGCTTTGCACTTGGTGATGGAAGGCTTGGATGCAGCTGCTGCCATGGAAACCCATTCCATGAAGCTCTCTATACACTGTTCTTGAGCTAATCTGAAGGCCACATGAAGTTTGGAGGTCTGTAGCTGTTGACTCTGCAGAACGTTTGTGACCTCTGTGCCTCAGCGTCCTTTAAGCCCACTCTGTGATTTTACATGGCCTACCACTTTGTGGTTGAGTTGCTGTCGTTCCCAAATGCTTCCACTTTGTTATAAAACCACTAACAGTTGACTGTGGATTATGTAACAGTGAGGAAATTTTACAACTGGACTTATTGTGCACAGGTGGCATCCTATCAAGGTACCATGCTGGAATTCACTGAGCTCCTGAGAGAGTGACGTATTCTTTCATAAATGTTTGTAGAAACAGTCTGCATGTCTAGGTGCTTGATTTTTTTACACTTGTGGTCATGGAAGAGATTGGAACACCTGAATTTAATGATTTGGATGAGTGAGTGAATACCTTTGGCAATATAGTGTATGTTTATTTGATTATGAAACCTGTTGAAATATGAGAAATTATTCATTATTATTTGTGTTCAGATATTCAATATGAGAAATTATTTAATTGTTTTTAACAAACTATTTCTCTTTTGTCTTACAGGAGAACTTTACTGAGTTATAAATGAAATAATCTTTGGACAGAGTAAGATAAAGCTTTTCAACACCCCAAGGTTTTTTTTTTTACCCAGCAACCTGAATGTCTCAGTTGTTATCAAACTTGGTTTGATAACAAACTGAAGAGAAAGCCTTGGCGAGTGACTTCAATTCAGTTCGGCTCTGGGCCTAAACCTGCCTCCTTGTCGTGGTTCCGTTTTAGGCCTGAGAAGCCTCCAAGTTCCTAAAAGACGAATTGACGACTTGCCCTCCACAGCTTCTGATCTGGTGAGGCACCTAAAACTCTGTGATGAGAAAGATAAAAAAGTGATTTTGGGTCTGGCTATTTCATTTTAACTGATGCAAACTGATAAAAATAAGCTCTATTTCCATTCTGATGTTTCATTAAAACTAACCTGACAACCTGGCAGAATTACTAACATCTTCTGACCAACTTCCTAAGTGAACTATTTTCCAAAATAGTTTATTCCAAATTCTTGCGCGAATAAGAAACTGAAACATCAATCCTAAAATCCAAACATTCTGTTTAAAGAATTATTTCGGTTTGAACAAACTAATAATCATCATTTCATCTTAGAATAATGAAGTATTACTTGTTGCTGTGTTTTATCTTGAGAAATCCCCATTTGAAGAAATGACTTAATTGTCATTACTTACAGAAGATTATTCCCTAAACTCTTAGTGTTAGTCTTATATTTGTTTTTGTTTTATTGCTTATTATTGAATCTATTTTCATGATTTAGTTTTATTTTTGTAATAAAACCTTAAAGAGAAAATTTGGTTTCCTTCTAATTGGGTGTAAATATTAAGAGTTCCCTGTGATTTACGAATTCAGCTCCAACTATTAAGATCTGATAATAAGAATGAATAGATTAAATAATCTAATGATCGAGTTCCTATAAGGTATACTCAATCTGTTGTTTGGTCACTCTGACCCGGTGCCACGCTTGATACGTGGTTAGTTGATGAAAGTTTATAATCACCCTTTCTTATCCCCATCTATCTGCTACACCTCAATCCATAATATTATCTCATTTTATCATACATGGATCTGAATACATGTGGTTTGAAAATTACATTCATTCAAAAGAATTTTACTCATGTATTAGGTACTGAATGCAACCCTAAGCTGCACACACAAACAGCATTGATCAGATCACTGGTTCAAGCACACAAAGTCCCAAGGGGTTGCTATGGAAACTAGAGCAAAAAACAGCAGCCGTCGAGACGGCAGTGGCAGATTTCAGCTGGCACACCTTCGACACAACCCCCTCCGGCCTGGCACCTAGAAACAGACACAAAATAAGCTCTGTATCAGACTGTAGAAGGATGAAGGAGAAACACAGAGACAGAGCAGCAGAGGATGGTGTTACCTGGTACAACCCAGGTTAGGTCTGTTTGATGGTTCAATGGGGACACAAGAAGCCTTTCTGACACCTAAAACCGAGACGCTAGTTTAGCCTGACTTCCATTTCCTATAATTACTCGTACCCAAACATGTGCCCCTACCTTTACTCCTTGGCCTTTAACTTGAAATCATAAAAAATAGTGAATAAAACAATTCCACTAGGATAACCCTTCAAGAAGTTGATACAAGAGGTTGAATGCTAAGAGTTTTATATGGCTAACGCAGATGCTAGGCTTAAGAAACCAACCCGGTCGAGGTCTGATGTACAACACAGATTTTTTTAACTTTTGGGTCAATATGTATTTTTTAATTTACCAAAATATAACAATAATTGTTTACCTTAAATAAATGGATATTTACTAACCCTTAGAGAAACTTGTTTTGTCTTCTAAATATTTGACCTGTTTAATCCTATTGCTTTACCAAAATGCACTTTGTAACATTGTTCATCAAAATGCATAAAATAAGCATTTAGTTATAAATCATGTATCTAAAAACATTTGTAGCACTGTTTCCCATATGAGTCTTTGCTGATTGGCTGGTGTTCAGAAAGCATCCCAACTGTACAACTTGACACAATGTTTGTTAAATTTTCTTTATACTGTTCTTGGTGTTAAAGGTTGTCTTGTTATCTCGCTTTTTATTGTCCTTATGTGGACAAAAGTATTTGATTGCAGGCATCTGACCATCACGCCAAATGGAATTGCATGGCGTTGGTCCCCCTTTTGCAGTTCTAGCAGCTTCCACTGTTCTTTAAGGATTTTTCACAAGATTTTGAAGCATTTCTGTGGGAATTTGTGCCCGTTTGTTCTATAGTGCATTTGAGGTCAGGCACTGATGTTGGACAAGGTGGTCTGGCTCTCAGTCCGTTTCAGTTCATCCCAGAAGAGCTTGATGGGGTTGAGGTCAGGGCTCTGTGTAGGCCAGCCAAGTTCTTCCACACTGAACTCATCAAACCATGTCTTTATAGACCTTGCTTTCTGCATTGGGGTACAGTCACCTTGTAATCAAAATGTGGCCTTCCCCAAAGTCTTGCCACAAAGTTGGCGTAAAAGTGTCCAACATATCTTGGTATGTTAAAACATTAAGATGCCCATCAGCAGAGATAAGTAGTCTAGACCAAAAACCCTGACTGAAACACATACATTTAACAATTAGCAGGTGTGTCCAAACACTTTTGGCTCTTTAGAGTGTTTGTGTATATATAAACTAAATTTATCAACAAATATGCTTAACCTGCCTTTTTGGCTCCATGAGATTGCTCAGGAAGCTTCAAAATACGTCAGAACACTTCTAATCAATTCTTTTTTAAATATAAAAAGGCGCTAACCATCCCACTCTACTTTCGGCAAAAAAATAGAAAAAGTCTTTGTGTGTGAGTGTGAAACTGCTTCCTTTAGATTTAAACACCTGACAACTGGATAAAACTATCCTTATTACAGTCTTGTTTCCTTCTTTCGTGAAATGTTTTATGACAGAAGGGGGGACTCCTTGACCTCGGCTGGCCTCAATTACAAGAACTGTAAGCGATGACTAAATGTTGAGTGTTACGTATTCATTTGACAGTTAAAATAAATGTACAGGAATGTTTAGCCTTGGTTAGAGAAAAAAATAGCTTGGTTTTTATAGTTATAGTTCCAGCAGGAGCCTGTAAGACATTTAATAGACGTAGACTATACATATCATCCCACACTTGCGCAGAACATTTGCCTTTGTTTTTTCATTCGTTGGAATCTAAACACTACGGTCACAGTTGTGGCAAGGAGTGGTGAGAGTCCAACAGCACCAAGCTGGGGAATTCACTCTGAGTCACTTTAAATGTACTTTTCAAGCAGATGCTGTGATTCAGAGCGGCAGATGCAGCCGAACGCGCCCATGACAAGGCACAAGAATCACATGTGGCTGGTAAATAACCCATACACTCTTCTCATGTCACGCTGCTGTAGCCGCCTGCAGTATGTCAGATAAATCTAGACATGTGACTTGGATTTGTAATCTTACACGGATTAACTGAAATACCACATGTTGTGCTTTTTGAGTCGAATAATTGGAACATTCTAAGTGACCCTAAAAATACAATGGTATATTTGTGTTTCAACCACATAGCAGCATTCTAAAGTTGTACACATACAGGATCAGCTACAATAATCACAATAACTGTAACACTGTTAGACAATTTTTTTTTTTGCACAAAAACCACAAACTTAATTTTTAATGTATTGTGGACAAGTTTTTAAAGTCACAAATATGCTGGTGTAGATTCTCATCCAGGACATGGTAAATAAAAATAAAAAACGTTAAACAAAATCAATAGTCAGGGCAGCCCCACGACAATGTTGGCTTTTATAAATGAAGTCGGCATCACAGAACAAAGTATAACTCAACTCAATAAAATATGTGTTGGACAACTCCCATTCTAAATCCTATGCCTGGCTGCCGGTCACAGAGACTATCTGCTTTCAGTGCCAGCTTATCCTTATATGTATCACAAGTTACGTCTCTGTGACTACCTCACTTGGTGACTTAGAGGCGTAACAGTGGCGGGTTGACTTTAATCCCCCATGCTGCCTCTGTGCTTTTTTTATAAATCACATTAAGGTGGCAAGGAGGCTTCTCAGGCTCCATTTGAAGTCTAATGACATTTATTGTGTCAAGTTGTCAAAAACAACCGGGGCTCATTATATTGGAAAAATTGAAGCGTATAAATGGTTTAGATCCATCTGACATTTTAATTATACCAACATAATAAACATAATACCAGAATATTTTCAGCACAGAAAAGTGTTTGGTAGCTACAGGTAACCTGTATCCTGCCTTTTTGTTCATGACTTTTTTTCACATTGGTCAAAACACAAATGAGACAGAAACTTATCATGAAGAACCTTGTGATTATGTTACATTCTACTAATATATGTAAACAGGCATGAACATCAGTAAGACAAAAGGCTGATTGCTGCTTGTTGGTTCAAAAATTTCCTTTACCCCTCTCTTCACAGCATCTGCTATTGGATGTTTTCATAGTGGCTCATTTTTCTTCAAACTTCATTGAAACCTTTCTCAGACTTCAGAAAATGCCTTGATATCTAGTTACTGAAGTGGTTTCGTAAAACAGCACAATTCTAGCAAGACGTGATTAAGCTGGAAATGAAAAGTGAGAAATGCATGTTTGACAGCCTCCGGGAGCTGCGGGGCAGTTTCAGGTCAGGAACGTGTGAAATAAATGTCAGCGCGTCATCAAAATGAATCAGAGGTTTGCTTCACATGTTTGCTCATGCTACTTGAAAGGCATTACAACAAACTGAAACACATATGGCCAAATATTTTGGATCAGGTCTTTCCTTAGATTGTCAGAGCAGATCCATTCAAATTCTGCATAGCACTTATAGTACTAGAACAATGTTAACAATTTCAAGATAAATATTAAAGTGATCACAATATATTCAGTGTTTGCTTAACGGTGTGTCTTTAGAACTCTTAAGTTCCCACATTAGGTCTGTCAGCTGCATAAAACTGATGAAATTTAGATTTAAAATGTAAGAGACATTGATGGTTTGGAACATAAGCTTTTATGCACTTGCAAACACACACCCACACACACACACACATCTAGACAAAAAAAAGACAAGTCTGTCAAAGAAAGCCTCCAGAGAGCTGTGGCTTGTAGTTTGGTACTGCTGTACCTGAGCTCTGAGCCCTGACACACACACACACACCCACTCACACACACATGCTTTCTAGGGAACAA
>JAOXNZ010000074.1:15873564-15884072 GCA_028566095.1 Kryptolebias brasiliensis
GTACTGCTGTACCTGAGCTCTGAGCCCTGACACACACACACACACCCACTCACACACACATGCTTTCTAGGGAACAAGTGAGCTATCTAAGGAGAGAGATTAATATTCATGGACATATTCCAGAAATAGCAGCACACACATGCTGTGTGTGTGATGGGTGTGTATACATGTTTGTATCTTTTAACCTATTGCATGGCTGCTGTTTCCCAAATATCAAAGGAAGCTTGAAATTATCTTTGTGTCACATATTCACATGCATAAGGAGCCTGTAAAGATCCCCCACCCCCATCTCATAAAGACACAAACACACTTATACAGAGTAGCTGTCTCTCAAGGGGTTGGATAACTTCAGGACTCTTGTAAAAAGATACATTCAAGGTTCCCATCACTGACAATAAACACGAACAGGAGCCAAAACAAAGTTCACCACTGTATGAAGTCACTACTGCTGATAGTTCTCAGTGCACGTGATCATCTTTTCAAAACTTGTCTTGTGTAAATAACAAAAACTGTTATTACTTGTTTTATGCCTTGTGATGGACCAGAGGAAGCACCAATGTTAGCCTCAGCTCATGCTCAAACCACGTACAGCTGAGTAAAGCATATATGTATACAGTATTTATGCATATTATTAGGGGACTTTTAAAACTTCTGTGCAAACGCATGACACGATAGAGAAGAGCAAGTTCCTCAGGTCAACATTCAGCTGTCAAGGTTTATAGACACTACTTTGAGGTCATTAACACCCACATTTTGGACTGAGAAACCAAATGGTTTGAGAGAAGAGTCAAGGAAGCAATCTTGAGCCTTGTTCAGACCTGGCACTGACATTCACACTGGATCACAAGTGAACACATTCAGATGTGAACTGTCTCAGAATTAATTAAGATTGCATTCATATCAAATAATTCAGGCCAAGTTTTGATGTGGTTTACGTTGAATCCGTTCACATTTTTTAAGTCTGAACACAAATGAATCCTAAGCCATAATAAAGGACCGCCTAGTGACCTAATATGACTTAACAAATTACAAAAATACATTCAATAATAAATAAATGCATATCGCCCGCCACCTTGCATGCCAAAGGTTTAAACAAAAATCTTGTGTGATCTGTTGGGGTATTATCTCACTGAGCTCTGACTGTAGGAGACCAGTTGGAGACTTGTTGGCGACTTAAAATTGTGAGAAAATGAACAAATTATCCGTTGCAGTCTCACTGAATTCTGACTATTTGTAACCAAGTGATCAGTAAGTGGTGTGGCCACAGTTTGAGCAGCCAAATTTAGCAAATCTCAGCCTCTTTTTGCGTGAACGAAGTACAAAACTGTATTCTAGGCCATGCACAATATTTTGTTGCACTCCTCCACCAACAGTGTACTTTCCTCAGCCCACTTTGTGTTCACTGTGGCAGCACACTTTTGAGATGAAGATGGGCAAATTTGAACCAGCTTTTTAATATTTATAACTGATGTGGTTAGACTTGGACATTCAGGGCTTTAGCCTCAGATGTTTTTTGTCATAATACAGCTGTAGAATTTACAAAAAATAAATTGGGAAGGTTTTGAGATGCCCACAACAAATCGAGGAGAATGTTTAAGAATATGTTCAAAATTCAAGCAACAAGGCTTTGAGCCCATGACTCTCGCAATGCAATTGAGAACCCTGCAAATGTTTTGAGACATTTTGGAGAGTCTCTCAAGAATACCGTTCAGTAACTACTCTCCAGCCCAGTCAGATATGACCGTTGCTGCTTGGAGTATGTGATGGGGATGACTCAGCTACTATCACACTAAATTTTAGCTCAGTGTCTGTAAAGTTGACTGAGTTATAGCCATCTTTTGACCTTTAAGACTGCCAGGTCTGAATGGGACCTATGTGAAACAGGAATAATCAACTGTAAATAGTGGGGGTGGCCTCGGGTATCACCTATTCAACAATTACAATGCAGCCTTATCTTTCCTTCCCATGTGGTTTCACAATCATTCACAGCTTGTGAGTGATTGTGACTAAACACTACACATTGTTGGTAAACATCTCACAAGTGACAGAGATCCAAACAGCTCTTAGGATGGATGTGTGTGTCAGTGATTCATGTGACTAATGACCTTTGTAGTCTAATTGTCCCATCAAAAATGAGCCGGAAACTCCCAATCCATAATCACAACCAAAGAAGCCTTTCAGAGGAGAGGCAAAACATCTTCAAGAGGCTGGAAAGGGCGTCCATTTGCCTTCTACTCAAGCACTTTAGATCGACGTAACTTGGAATCTACACCAACATACAAGAATGCATCTGATAGGATTTTAGCCGTCCCTCCCTGTGAGTTATAAATATGTAAATGTGCTTAACTGCGCATAAGAAGGCTTGTACACAATTCCCAAGGGCCAAGTGGAGCATTGTTAAAATTTTACAACACGCCAAACCACTTCCAAACGTAATGGCCGGCTGTCCTCGTCACAGTGGGGAAGGAATGCACTTGATGAGGCTGTAGCCCGCTGAGACCAGCAGGAACTCGGGTCAATTTCTCTCTAATGTTTTCTCATCCAGTAGCTCTAATGATAAAAAATGAGGCACAGCAGCGGAGAGAAGGTACACTTTAAAGAGGAGATGAGTGATAAATGGGAGCAAAGGATTTTATACTTCTTTTTCTCGAAACGACTTCAGAACAATTAGGTGGGAAAGCAAACCACGAGAGGTTATACTACAATTAATTCACTTCTGTGATTGCATTATTAGTAGCTTTATTGTAGCTACACTGTTGTAAAACCACAGCAGTAGCTTTTTTGTAGCTTATTCCACTTTTCACCAATGTGTATTTGTTGTGACATTTATACGTGCATTAAAATTTAGCACTTCCTGTATTTCTGCTAATGCGTGCGTTTGTGTGTTGCTGACCCACTTAAGTGTTTTCAGGTCTTGGTGTTTGTGTGTGCGTGACAAGAAAAATACCTGCTTCTCACACCAACACGATAACTGATACTTCCAGGAAAGCAGTAAATGAAATGAATTTGCTTTTTTCTGCTGACCTGCTAGTTGTGCATCAGTTATGATTTAGGCTTTATTTTTGACTCTGGAAATGTTGCAGAGGAAACATAACGCAAGTGTCTTTGTCAGCGGGCCGTCACATACACATCAAACTTTGATTGGGTGTTTAAGAATTACGATGCTGATATAGTCTGAACACAGTTTGAAAACGTTACAAGAGAGTTAGAGATAAAAGATGGAGGCCTAAATGGGAGTCGGCTGTTTCCATACTGAAAACATTCAAGAAAATTAAAGGCCTAGCATCCTTGAAGGGATGCATGCCACCTTTCATGCTGGAGTTTTAAGATAATAAGATAATCTTATGTTGCGAAGTGACAGAGTTGTAGCAGTTTTGGACAAACCTTGAATTTAACTTTTTATCTCATGCAATATTGCGAGACATCAAGCTCAGGGGATGTGTCGTGAACGACTCTCAGCTACTACTACATCAAATATTAGCTCAATATCTGTAAAATTGCCTGAGTTATAGCTACTTTTGTGTAGACTAAGATCAGTTGTCAAGTTGTTTCCAAATAGAACTACATCCAATGTTTACATTCTGTACGTTTCAGTAAAATTTGTCCAGTTTTAATGTAACAGACACACGAACACACATGCAAAAACATTATCGTCCACCCTTTGCCTTTCGGCGACAGACGATAACAAAGACTTTAAAGGAATGAAGATGACTTCTCCTCTACTTTCCTTAACTGAGCGAGTTTGAGCCAATAACTTGACTGCAACCCTTTCTTCTCCTGATGCATCAAACACTCTGAGCTGTAACTGTAAATATGAATTTGCTCTGAGTCATCTCAGCCTGTTGAATAAGGCTTTTTCTAGACTTAGCCATAACATAGTAAATTACCATTATTGTGTTGCAAAACAAACATTATCATCGCTGCCACTGCTCCTGCCTGCATGCGCTTTGGTAATTACGCTATCAACAAACTGCTCACTGTCCCAGCAGATGCACAGCTAAAAATGGTTTGTCAGTCTACAAATGTTAAAAAAGGCAAATAATTCTTTTCACTGAAAGCTTGAGATTGACTGACTGAAATTTTATCTTTCACTTTTTTTCTTTTTCTTTTGTAAACTCGGCAAGGTGCCAGCCTCTCAGCAGATCGTAAATTCACCACAGCAAAAAAAAAGACAAGAAAATGAAAACAGCTGATGAGCTCAATTTTCTGGTCGCTTTAATTTTGTTCCAAGAGGAAACAGTCGCACTTTTTGGGGTTTTCCAGCAGGCAAATGGCCACCAAAGCTCTGTTATATTCATCTGCTGCTGTAGTTTGGGAATATGATGCCGTCTCATGCACAACTGAGTCATGAAGGGGTTTGCTGCCCTTATCCGAGGTGCACCTCCGAGCCTTGATCCCTGCAATCCTTCATCAAGGCTGTGATACAAAGGCAAGGCCAGCCTCAGGCTCTGTGGAGTGGAAATGTTTCCAATCAAGCTTCACCAAAAAAAAAAAAAAAAAAATGCACTTACTTTGGATTCAATTTCAGCAACAGGGCTCACAGCAAAGTTCTTTTTGAGTTTCAAATGATAAAATTCAAAAATATTCAAGTAGTCATTAACACCTGAGTTAAAATGGGGAAAAAAACAACTTAACTGTGAGAAGGAATGAGGCTTCAAATTTGAATGTGTTGCAAAATGCCTGGTTGCTTTGAAACAGATTGAGAAAACTTGCTTGACTGTTTTGTAAGTTCTGACAATAAACAAAGTTAGTACCTTTAGAAATGAGCACTCCAGACATGAAAGGATCATTATAAATCAGCTCAACTTTGAACTTTTCCTAAAATGTAAATTATTTTGGTTAAATGGCTTGATAGTTTTACATTGCAATGAACAGTATTTATTGTTTTTATTCATATACTGTATGTGCACACTTTTTGTCCATTGTCCATACATTTTAATTTTAAGAAACTATAAATTCAAGTTAAACTGGAGTATTTCAGCCACGTTTCTACAAAGATATATTGCATATAAAGACTTCACAACCTATTTATACCACCCAGTAGTGGGTCAGTCAGCCAGTCTGCATGACAATTGGAGAGGGAGACCTTTAGGAAAGGTCAGTGGTTGAAGTAGGGTGGCTAAAGATAACACAAGTTTGTGCTCATGCACATAACCATTGGTGAAAAACTTCAGAGAGCAGCAGAAATGCTGAGTCACTGAAAGAGCAAAGGTAGGAAACTTGTGGCTGATATACTCACGTGTAGCCCACACACACAGAGACACATTCTTTGTGAGTTTTTCAGATGCACAACTCTGTAATTCCTAAATGTCTCCGGGGTCACTGTCCTCACTGACGGGGATTAAACTGTTCTGTTCTATCAGTTTCAAACCTAATGTGACCTCTGAGCTCTGCTGCATCCTTAGATGAACCTGTGGGTCCGTCACTCATTCTTGCTTATCCAAAGAAATAAAGGTGTAAATAAGGGTTTTACCAGCGAACATTTAAGTCATTTACTACAGTGGGTTAATTTGTGTATTCTGCCAAATTTCAAAACTTAATCCATGTACTTTTTAAGTTACTTTTGTATATAGTTTTTATTTATTTTTCAGATTTCACAATTGTAGATGACTGACTTTTTTTTTTTTTTTAGTTGTGACTGCTGATGAGCAAATTAGGTCTCCAACTTTCTTCCCATTTCCAAAACATCCGTTCCCCTTTAGCACAGTTTAAATTCTGATTTCCTTACAAGGCCACAAAGATAATCTCCTCTTTAAGTTTTCATTGGCTGTTCACATATGAACCAGTCAAGCTGAAGTCCTGCTACAATATGTGCATTCAGTGTATCACACCATCAGTAAATCACAGCAGGTGTGGTGTAATATTTCCAATAAACTGGGTCACATATCGCCTTCATATCATTTAAAAAAAACAAAAAACACCAGGTGAACTGACTGAGGTTTCTTTGCTGGTCAGTCAAATATACACTGCTTTAAATACAAGAAAAGTCATTGTGCATAGATGCAAAATCTGTTAGGATCGATCATGGTGAACCCAGAACGCAGACTCATGGTTTAGAAAATAAAAATTAATTTATTAACAAAACAAAAAGCTGACGTAGCAGTAAAAACAAAGTAAACAAAACTCACAGAGGTGGTGGGGAAAACGAGGAGCAAAGGCTGACTGAGGAAAACCGAGCTGAGAGCAGGTGAATAGTGACAGGGGACACAGAAAGCAGAACTGCACACGAACCATAATATTAAACTAAACACAGGGTAAACAAGAAATAAAACAGAATTACAGAAAGATGAAACAACAATGAACCTAAAACAAAATAAACTCAAAAATACTTAATAAATGTTTACTCTTTTTAATGCTATAGCCAGTTGGTTGCATGCATCATATACAGTGTACTACATCACTACATTCCACTTTCACAATTGTCCACAATGCCAACTCTTCAATTTCAGCTCTGTGACTACCTCCCTTGTTGACGTCTTTGCCAGAAGTCTTAAACTTGTATCTCAGTGGGTTAAGATGGTTGGTGACAAATTGCGAAGGGCATTCACGAGGGAGTTTCTAAAATGTCTCGAAACATTCACAAGTGTTTGTTCAAGAGTCACAGGGCCTTGCTCTTGTGTTGCTAGATTGTTAGACGAAGGTTGCAAATTTGTATGTACGCAAATATGTCTAAGTACCAAATCAGTGTGATTTTAAGTAAAAATTTTCAGATTTTCTCACATTTGTGTCTCCACCTGGTTGCCAAGAGTTGTAACCCACTGAGATACAGGCTTTAAAGTGTTGCATGTCTTTCTCATGAACTTTTTGTCCTGATTACTAACATTACATGTTGCTGAGCCCAAACTCTGATTTAATCTTGCCAACAAGTCCCACATGTTTGAATGTAAGCTCATTGTTTGTGTTTTTCATTTGCTTTGATTGATTTTATAATGAAGATATTAAAGTTCATTTATAGAGGCAGTAAGCAGAGGCCATTGCTTTTCACTGAATGAAAGAAGAGAAAATAGCATTTTCAAACACCTTTTCTTAAACATTGATGGTAGAAAAGAACTTTTCTCCAATTTGATCACCTTGATTGATCTTCTTGCAGCACTTTATGGGTTTGGGTGTTGTTACTGTTGTTACTGTTACAGCTATATTTACATTCTTAAGATGCTTAGGTGTACTTTTTCTTGTCTAGGTGCTGCCTTCTTTATTTAACAATGGGTAATCCCATTCTCTGTATTATTCACGTGCATGTGGGAGTGTGCATGCATTTAAAGTTTTGTGTGCAAGCTTGTGCACTGTAAGAACATTCACATGACAATGTTGGGCTAGTCCATGCCCACGCCCGATTGCATTCCTGTCATAGTCTACATTTTTCCGGATGATTATCAAAGAATGCTGCTGTTATTTGTATTGGGGGAAAGCATGTGACCTGGAAGTAATAAGAACATGTTTGTCTAAAGGAATGATTTATCTCAACTGATTGAATGTTGCAGCTTTGAATGAATGTCAGTATGTTTTGCTTTTCAGATTATTGAGGCTTTTTATCTGTGGTAAAATTGAAGTGAAGTTTTTGTTGCTGCTGTGGATCTATGCAAAAGATAATTCAAATAGGTAGGTGTGCAAGAAGCTAAAGGTAATACCTGACTGGGCTGCAACTCAAGGCTAGTTGGTGACTCAAACTAAACTCAATATTGTGAGAAAATAATTTTTACCAGCAGTCTCTAAATTCTTAGTGTTTCTGACCAAGTGACCAGCAAGCTGTAGGCAACCAATTTTTAAAATCTTTTTGTGTGCAAAATTGTACTCTTTCTTTTAATAAATCAAACTCATCAAATTTTCTTTTAAAATAGTTAGTTGTTGCAGGCATCTTGAACCTGTCTCAAACTCCTCTTAATTTAGTTTTTGTAAATCCAGAGCTGTGTTTTGACAACTCCATGAAGCACTCCTTACGATAGAAAACATCAGCGGCTACTACGCCAAATGTACAGGTTTCACCAATGCCAATGATGTCTAAAATTATTGTAAAAGTGTACTTCAGTATATTAAATTGTAAACGTTGGGGTGTCTGCCAAGATGGGAACAAAACTGGCCGAGGTGAGTACGATGTCTGCAGAAGTGGGCAACAAAATAATGCAAATACAGATTATAATACAGATTTGCAAACTGTGCACACAAAAATAGGTTTTCAAAAATTGCCTACTCAAAATAGCCACGCCTAGTTAGGGTTAGTCTCACAATTTTCTCGCCGTTTTGAGTCTAGTTTCCAACAGTCACAGCCCAATGACACACTCGCTTTATGGCAACTTCCCATTCATTCAGTGAAAGTCCTAATGTGGATCATCCAAACATATGACCTCTTGACCTTTTTACTCCAAATGATACACTGTATGGATAAGCTAATACTACCCAGCATGTTTTAATTCAGTGATCCTGTTTCTATAAAGACACGCAAAAGGCTTTACAGCTGAACTTCATCCCTATAAATAGACAATGTTCTGAAACAGTAGCACTTCCATGAATGGCATGGAAATCCAGAGTGTGTGTGTACAAGTGTGCTTCTGTGCATGGCTTTGATATTCACGTGCTTGTTGTGAGCGTGACATTTGTGAGTGTGTGTGTGCTTGGTGGATTGAGTAAGCCTCATGACGCTCAGCATGGTCATAAGACACAAGTACGATGGCAAGAATGAGTGAGCTGACAGAGGAGAGGGTGTGTTTCTAGGGGGATTTGACAGCAGTGGAAGCAGGGCCACAGGTGGTCAAGTGGAGAGGAGATGAAGCTTTGAAGGGAGGGGGGTAGGGGTGGACGCCATTTAAAAGTGAATCGTCGAATGAGGCAAGGAAGCTGGAGAAATATCATTCAGCCTTTGAAAAATAACAAACCAATTTCAATTTTTATCAAACTGACCCAGTTGGGCGGATATCTGTCTCTGCTGCTTTTTATATGAAATTGATACTGAGATACTAGGGCAGAGATGGGTACAGGAGGTAAGCCAACGAGGTAATGGAGGAGGGGGAGGTGAAGAAAAGATAAGCAGTTTGTGAAATGTTATTTAAAGTTTCCTCTAAAATTTGCCTGTATAGTATCATAAGGCAAGAATTCAGTTGTAGTTTGTTTTAGATATAGTCAACGTTCATGAGGCCCATGATGTATGAGGGGTTTCTTCTTTTGGAGGCGTAACCCAATACTGAATGTGTTGTTAGCAGTAAGATTTATGGACTATGTGAGTCTGACCAAGCTTCTGCTTTGATGTCTGGTGCAGCTGTCTGATTCTATCACTGTATGTCTCTGTCTTCAAATCGTTATGCTTCTGGCTATACCTATGGGATTCCTTAAGCAGAGGTTTTATTCCATAGGGGGCTTCTGCATGAAAAGACAATATAATGGCATGTCAAGAAAGTGAGCCACGTTTTATTCTAAAGCACAAACTTGAGATACAGAACTTGAGAGAAATTATTACATTGCAGCCTATTTTGCACACTGTCCAATGTAACTTTATGCCTTGAAAATGAAAAGACTGGGGCTGTTTTTTACCAGTTTTCTGCATTTTTCGTCCAGATTATTTTGTCAATAAACATTGGCAACTGCAAACAATATCAAAACTTTAAAAAAATAAAATTGATAATCCTTGGACATAAAAAGATGGATAAAGCGTCTCTGCCTCCTCCCGTTGTTCAAAACTGAAGCCAGTTTATGGGCGCTGCTATGGTGTATTTTTGGAGTCAATAGTTTAGGAGATTAGAACTGTAAGCAACCTCTACCTACCATTGATTAACAAATTACAGCTTAACGTATTAGAAAAATAAATATTTGAACATACAGCAGCAAAGTAAGAACTGTAAATCAACCGAAGTCAAAACCTGGAAAACATTAGCTGAAGTGTATTTTTATTTTATTTTTTTTGTCCCATTCATTTATATAGATTTAAACTTCATACTGCAGCCAATTTACAGGGGTCACTTGTCTCATTTTGGCTTCAGTTTTCACATTATGTCCCTGTGTCTACTTAATTATACAATTGGAGAGTCTTTAATCAAGACAAAAATGTTCTCTGCATTTTGACACGCCATTAATAAGGACATTCTTGTGCCACCTAGTAGCACATGAGAATTTCAGCATTTTTGTTTTAATGTATGGATGGGGAAAAAATATAAACTGAAAAAAACATTGAACTTTTACAAAATTTTCCATAGTCGTGTAGATAAACTGTAGCAGTTATTTTACATTATGGTTTGGGAATATGGCTGTAAATTTAAGCCCCTCTTTAATCTGCCTCTGGTTGTTCAAAAATTCATCATTCAAGCCGGTCAAGTCTTGCCACAAGGTAAGCCTCACCCATTAAGCCTGCAGAGCAAAATTGAAAGGCATGACTTGTAAGTCAGTGGGCTTTACATTTGTGTCAAACATGCCCTTCATATCCCATCCCTGGGCTGCCACCTTATAGTGGTGGAGGGGTTTGAGTGTCCCAATTATCCTAGGAGCTATGCTGTCAGGGGCTTCATGCCCCTAGTAGGGTCACC
>JAOXNZ010000074.1:15884172-15900445 GCA_028566095.1 Kryptolebias brasiliensis
ACATTGAGTCCGAGTGGGCCATGTTCCGTGCCTCCATTGTTGAGGCGGCTTATCGGAGCTGTGGCCGCAAGGTAGTTAGGTCGCAACGGCAGCCCTCGAACCCGCTGGTGGACACCGGCGGTGAGGGATGCTGTCAGGCTGAAGATGGAGTCCTATCGGGCCTTTTTGGCTTGTGGGACCCCAGAAACAGCTGACTAGTACCTGCAGTCCAAGCGGCATGCGGCTCAGGTTGCTGAGGCAAAAACTCTGACATGGGAGGAGTTCAGAGAGGCCATGGAGAAAGACTTCCGCATGGCTTCGAGGCAATTCTGGTCCACCATACCGCGTCTCAGAAGGGGAAAGCAGTACAGCATCAACACTGTTTATAGTGGGGATGATGTGCTTCTGACCTCGACTCGGGACGTCGTGGGTCGGTGGGTGGAAAACTTCGAAGACCTCCTCAATCCCACCAGCACGTCTTCCATTGAGGGGGCAGAGCCTGGAGACTTTGGGTTGGGCTCCCCGATCTCCGGTGCTGAGGTCACCGAGGTGGTTAAAAAGCTCCTCGGTGGCAGGGCTCCGGGGGTGGATGAGATTCGTCCGGAGTTCCTTAAGGCTCTGGATGTTTTGGGGTTGTCTTGGTTAACGCGACTCTGCAATATTGCGTGGACATCGGGGGCAGTTCCCCTGGATTGGCAGACAGGGGTGGTGGTCCCCTTATTCAAAAAGGGGGACCGGAGGGTGTGTTCCAACTACAGAGGGATCACACTCTTAAGCCTTCCTGGTAAGGTCTATTCGGGGGTTCAGGAAGCGCAGTGTGGTTTTTGTCCTGGTCATGGAACACTGGACCAGCTCTACACCCTCAGCAGGGTCCTGTAGGGTGTGTGGGACTTCGCCTAACCAGTCTACATGTGCTTTGTGGACTTGAAGAAGGCGTTCAACCATGTCCCTCTGGGAATCCTGTGGGGGGTGCTCTGGGAGTATGGGGTACCAGGCCCTTTGATACAGGCTGCTAGATCGCTCTATGACCGGTGTCAGAGCTTGGTAGTAAGTCGGGCGCTCGTTTCTGGTGAGAGTTGGACTCCGCCAAGGTTGCCCTTTGTCACCGATTCTGTTCATAACGTTTATTGACAGAATTTTTAGGCGCAGCCAAGGTGTCGAGGGGATCTGTTTTGGTGGCCTTAGGATTGCGTCTCTGCTTTTGCAGATGATGTGGTCCTATTGGCTTCATTAGGCCGTGATCTACAGCTTTCACTGGCGCGGTTCACAGCCGAGTGTGAAGCAGCTGGGATGAGGATCAGTGCCTTCTCGGGGAAGATGTCCTGCCCCAAGTGGAGGAGTTTAAGTATCTTGGGATTTTGTTCACGAATGAGGGAATAAAGGAGCGGGAGATCGATAGGCGGATTGGTGCAGCGTCTGCAGCGAAGCGGGAGCTGCACCGGTCTGTCGTGGTGAAAAGAGAGATGAGTCAAAAAGGGAAGCTCTCAATTTACCAGTCGATCTACGTTCCTACCCTCATCTATGGTCACAAGCTTTGGGAAGTGACCGAAAGAACGAGATCACGGATACAAGCGGCCGAAATTAGTTTTCTCCGCAGGGTGTCTGGGCTCTCCTTCAGAGATGTGGTGAGAAGCTCGGTCCTCTGGGAGGGACTCAGAGTAGAGCCGCTGCTTCTCCGCGTCGACAGTAGCCAGTTGAGGTGGCTCAGGCATCTGGTTGGTGCCTCCTGGACGCCTCCATGGTAAGGTGTTCCGGGCACGTCCCACCGGTAGGAGGCCCAGAGGAAGACCCTCCCTGCTTAGGCTGCTGCCCACGGGATGCAACCCCGGATAAGCGGAAGAAGATATTGTTGTTTTTGCAGTGTTGGTGGATGCCACTCTTCACACATTTATTGGAGTTGCCTGCTTTTTCACTCATTTCCTGTCTTGTGCTTGGAGCTGACCATTTGCAGATCAACAAGATTTTTATTTTGCTTCTTACCACTGACCTATAAGTGACCTAAGCATGAAAAGCACATAAATTCAAAGGATCAATCTGTGTTTTGTTCTTATATGACTGAAAACGTGGCAAAGAACCAATTTTTATTTGTTTTGTAAGGCTCCTTGTTAGCAGCCTGTCACAAAGACACAATCCCTTTTCAATATTTAGATCCACAAAAGTTATTAGCTATTAGCAAAAAACTTGATATAAAGTAAATGAGCCATCTAAAAGGTGGTGTCTCATACGTCTTGTGATAGGTCAGTGCTGAATTATTTTTTCTTAAATACTTTTCACCTGCTGTAGATAGTATTTTGGGCCTTGAAGATCTTCTTTTATCCTCCACCGATTTCTTAATATTTTTAAAGGGTGCAATATACAACATGCCAAAGAGAAAATCCCCAAAAGTACAAGAACTAGACTGAAAATTAGTGACAAAGCAGCCATGGTTCAAATAAAAACATTTGAAGGCTTTCAGGAAACCACACAAAAAAGACTTGCTTGAGACTTTTGCGCTGTACTTCAAAAGAAAACAAGCAATTATTTATTTAACAAACTTGACATCTTGGTGAAACTTTTAAAGACCTACGTGAACTTTAAATCTATTTTGCCAGAGTCATTTGTTCATTTAAGAGTGATGTGATCTTTTAATTGTTGCATTTCTTCACCTGGACCGCATTTTTAAACTCAAAATATGCATAAAATTAGCTTCACAGAAATTGAACTATTGATTGATGTTGTGCCTATGTTGGTTAACAATTTTATATGAAACTGGTTTGCTTTCTTCTTCAAATCTTCTTTTGTACCATCTGGATTTCCATGTGAAGCAGTTTTTACTTCATCTTTCAGGACAATCCCTCTGCAGTACATCCAACTCTGTGCTTGTGTGTTTCAGCCTCGAAACAGAGGGGGGAGAGGGGAGGAGGGACGGAGGACATGATAAAATGTGAAAAGTGGGAAGGGAAGAAACTCTGCATGCCGCAAATGAGAAGAGAGAAGAAAGAGACGTGGAGAAATAGACAAACAGAGGGACAGTAGAGGGTGGAGAGGGGGGGAAGCAGTCAGAGCTGACAGGGTAGTGTGACATTTTCCTGTGAGAACGAATTGTTCAGAAAACCCAACAAAGTGGTAGAAAGAGAGGCAGGGTAACACTGCGAGCACATACATTCATGGCTGGAGCATTTTTTGCTGTGATTTTTGCCTTTTTGTCCGCCTTGCTCTGCATCTGCTCTCAACTGAACCTTCTTACGGATTTCCTAATTGGCTCACGAGCCCGGTCATATGTTTGAACAGAAACAAGCCACTTCATGCATGTCTGCTGCCACTAAAGCCGTCATATGTGCCGGATTTGCACAGACACACGCAAGATTAAATCATCGCCATCTGTCCTCAGCCATATCTCGGTTAATCTCCTATTTTCATTCACTGAGCTTTCATAATGTGAAACTGTGGCGATGCAGGGAGACTGATATCCACTTTCAACTGGTTTACTAACCTCTTTCCCAGCCCTGCTGTACTACTCATCCTCTCCTCCCATCCCTGCGTCTCCCTCCACTCCCTCGGAGGCTTTTTAAGGACTCAACGCACTCAATGACCCTATATCTCCGCTCCTCACTCATCCTCCCCCCACCTCCTTCTTTTTATCCTGTCTTGCATTTCCCTTCACCTGTATTTTAGCTCCTCTGTACACCTTTCTATTATGCCTGCAGCGTTGTAATGTCAGGCTGCTCTGCATAGCTGGCATGCCATTATCTAACATCTGGGCTGCAGAAAAAAAAAGAGAGATGAGGGCTGTTCTTCCTCACAACAGAGAGGGGTGAGATAGTAAGTGGGACAAAATAAGCTCTTGCATAAAGGTGTGAAAAGAGTCAGAAATCAGTTAGGGGAGCTTGTGCAGCAGCACACAAACACTCAGACACGCACTCAAGAGGATTTGTACAACCGACAGGATAAATTAGGCTTTGCTCTCACGCAGGTGTATGTTTGGCCGTGACTGTGGCTGTTGGCACTGACTGGTATTTGGCATCTTCTCGACAGAAGAACTTAGGAAAGAGGTCAGCTGAACGTTTGAACAAACAGACTGTCTGACTTAAGTGTAAGAAGGGGACACCAGATTATCAAGATGATGATTTGTGGAAGAAGCACTTCAGTATGTTAAAACTGATTGAATCTAGTAGATTTTCCTGCTACTGTGCATTTTAGCTTGGTTGTATAGTTCAGCTAATCTTATATATTGGGAGGAACATATTCGTTAAAATTAATGACCAGTAAGGGTCTAATAATAATGGGTTTACAGAGTAGCCAGCTGATGTCTGCATAATGGGTATCTGCACCAAAGGCGTTTTGTGTCCTGGTCATAATTTGTCTTCATATAAGTTAGAAAAGCTTGTGAAAAATTAAATTGTCTTCAGTCATTGTGGTTTCAAATCCACCTTTGGTCAGTGTGTTATTCAAATTCTTTTGTTTCAGCACATTTCTTTACTTACAACCAAAGCCTACTTTGATTCTTTATTACTACTTGGACCACAATAGAAAGTAAATACTTTCCATGCCTCAAAACTTGTCCTTTGCCTCCATATTCTGCATATTAATGTGCAGACGTCTGTCAAAAGAAATAGCAGATATCTGACTCGAGCTGAAAGACATTAATGGCATGGGCAAACTTTGCAGCAAGGATCCAGAGCTGTATTAATATTAACTGTAAACCAAATGTTATTTCAAAGTGCTGCAGTCCTCCACTGTCACATTTTGTAATATTTTTAATCTGTTCAATAGTCTGAAAACACTTAGTTTGGGTTTCTTAAGGTAATTTTGAGTTGCTAGCGCCAGGTGATAGAGTTGGATATTAAGCTCCATTCTATGGACAGTTGAGGTAGCCTGCACAGGATAGAGACACGCTCCAAAGCGAGAAGAGGTTTTTGAGTGATGCTGTGTTGTAGCGTTAGCTACTTATACAGTTAGTGACGCAGGCGTCGCAATCACCAGCCAATCAAGATTGGCATAATGTCATAAATTCTTCTGAGGAATACACGATGAGGCTTATTCCATGGTGAGAACCAGGGTTATGCAAGTGATATAAAGTTTTGATTATTTAGTTCATTGCCACCAGTTGTCCTCAATAGTCTTTTATTCCAAGTCCTAATCTACAACCTATCTCTATTAGTAATCAGCACACCTGCTGACTATTACTGTCTCTCCTCCCAGTATATACAGTATACTTCTTGGTTGTCCTCAGTCTGTCAGGTTGGCAATATCCATGTAACTTGTTGGTTTGCCAGTGTCTCTGTCTTTGCTTTGTCTTGCTGAGATCTTAAACCTGCCTTTTACATACCTATATTTGAATACGTACAACAAACCAACCACCATCATTGACACACATTGAATCACTTTTAAGTCTTTTCAATGATTTGTAAAAATATATATAGCTGTTTCATCATTTTTTTACAATGTGCCACATCATATGTTCTTGCTAAGACTAATGGAGATGCATAAAATACATAATAAATTATCTATAGCAGATAATTTTTACCCCTGCACTGTTTTCTATTTCCAGTCGAAAATTTGTAACACTCTTTGCCATAGATGAATTATGTACCTAGACCAAGCACCGTTCATTAGCAACATGCACCCATTGGGAATATTTTGTGAAGATTCCCAAGTGAAGGAAAGACTTGATTGGCTAATTACTTCAATAATTAAAGTTGTTTTCTTATATTTTAGATTTACCATCAAGTTTCCAATGTACTGCTCATTGCTGAAGAGAGTTTGCTCTGAAAGACATAATGGCAACTTGAGAAATGTTGATACAGTTTCTACGAGAAAAAAAAAAAAAGTTTTTAAACATGCTTATCAGAATTAATGTGTTTGCAAGATGAAATTAAAAATTCTTTGTTTTTGTGCAGAGCTCATTCAGCCTTTGCCGATGGGGAAATTAAAAAGCCAAGGTTTCATGGGTTTACCAGAATGTTGATTGGATTTTTTTGAATTAAAATACTCTGGAATTTTCTTCTTACATTTTTGTGTCTTCAAACTTTTTGTTCTTAATAAAATAATCAGATGTAAGGCTGAGTTTGTGGAAAGTTGTGGTCTGAGAGCTCATTGGTGTTGGCATGGATGTTTACTGTCGAACAGAACCTGTCAGTCAGATTGCAATATTTTATGCGGCCTTGTCTATGTGATTGGCGGACGGTGTATGCAGAGCAGAGGTGCGCTGACACATTATGAGGCCCGTAGGGAATTTTTAAAGAAGTGTGGTTTGGACTTGAGAGTCAGGGCAGACAGACAAAAACAGAAATGAGGGGAAAGGCTAAAAGATGAGCAGAGCGAAGACGGGTAAAACAACAAGTGGAAAGGAAAGGAGGAGATGCATTGTGTTGAAAAACCTACAAGGTTTAATGCATTCCCTGGAGGGGCATTTATACAACATCCAGTCACACACAGGCTCTTACAGCACGTTATTAATATTGTTTCACAGTGGTAGCTATTACAGAGGTGTGTGCCAATTACTCTGCCTGGAGTAGTAAATGTGTGGTCGCAATAGCTGAAGAAAAGCAGCTTCACTCACAAGACTATTGATGAAAACCTCAGCTTGTTTTATGTGTTTTCTGTGTGTGCTAGCATGCTTCTCCTATGTGAGCATTGGTGTGTGTGTTCAGTCTTATTTGTGACACAGGTAGCAGGCAGAGATGCTTTGTGAAATTAGAATAATTCATCTTGTATATAGCAGACAGTATATGGCACTGCAGTGGGCATGCAGAGCAAGAAATATTCATGCTTAAGAGGGGAAGAAAAAGCTTTACCTGATGACAGAGTGTATTGTCTCAGGGAATTTTGCTGCTCATAAATTTATTTTTAGAAGCAGGATTAGCGTCACTTTGAACTTTTTCATTAAATGTTCTTTTAAAATGTTGCTCCAGAGTAGAAATTAGTTTCAACGCTTCATATGTACCGTCATCTTACTGTGTATGCCACCAAACCTCACAAACATGTTTTAACACCAACAAACAGACAGACATAATGTTTTTTAATCTACAACTGATGATTGGATGTGCCTCTACAACTGATTACCTTTTGGAGTCAACCCAATTTAAAATGGCCACCACAGCAAGCTGACCTTAGAAAGCAAAAATGGTTGTAACTCGATCAATTTTACACATACTGAGCTAAAATATGATATTCACAACACTTACTTGTGAAGTCAGATCAAGTCAAATTTATGTATATAGCACTTTTCAGCAACAAGGTGGTTCAAAGTGCTTTACATCATAAATTATATATATAATAATCATATTCATAAATTACATCATGTGAGGCTTTAATGGCACAAAGTCCATTCACTCATTTTCACATGTACAAAAATACCACACTAAATAATTATCAGATGCCTGCGGGAAAATTTAATTCCAATGAACAATAATTTTGTGTGCACAATAGACTGATCAATTAAAAAAAAGCTATTCCTCACCACCTCCACTCTCTACAATGAGACTAACAAGCTGAGTCAAATGTTGTGTAGATACAAACTGGAAGAGAGTAAAAAAAAAGCCAATCCAAATAAAAAAAAACCCAAGAAAATTAAAGGAGAATTCTGTTGAGTTTGCCTGCACCACTCCATCAACAATGGTGCAAATAGGCAAAACCACATACGAGAAAAATGCACCCAAAACCCTTGACAGCAAGGTTTGAGGATTCAGGTTTTCTTTCACTTGTCACTTGTTTGTCCTTTTATTGGTCACTTCTGCTGCAGACATGCATTAATGCAAGTAATTTGATGGATAGTGATTTCTGATGAATGTCACTTCTCCCTCTAATGATGATTAAAATTGATTACGCTGCAGCTGCAATAAACCAAAATGACTGACAGAACAATGTCATTTGTGAAGTGTGTATGTGTGCATGCAAATGGCCATACACATTCTCATTCGCCTGCATGCACACATTTGCACTGTTATATGTGTTTCCATAAAGACACATCTTATTACCTGCTGTTAATGGAATGTGTGAACACTTGTGCACGTGTTGGGCGTACAGTGTTTGTGTTGGTGAGTTGTAAAATGCACAGGAGGTAATAAGTTCAGATGACTCTGATCTTGCCTGCTCTTTACCATCAATCTGTCTCTCTCTTCCTCGCCGTTCGTCTGCATTTCTCCCCGTCTGACAGCTTTGGCAGCTCGTCAGGTCTGCTCTGCTCACACGCCAATCAAACCCCGCCCCCATCCAAGCAAATAAGCAATTAATCATTAGCATTCGCAAAGAAGGCAAAGAGGAGGAGATGGGGGAGGATAAGAAAGAGGTATCAGGGTTCATTGGGTTTGAATGTAACCACGCCCATCTCATACACAAACTCAAACACACACACACAGTTCCCTGGTGATCTCTGTGCCGGTGACTGTATAACAAGGGGATTATCATCTTAATCAGTCAAGGGATGAATTATGGAAATGAGATTGGGATGGACAATAAAAGAAAGAACTGGGATGCATACAATGTGTTGACAACACTCTGTTAGGTTCCCACTTACAGTAATGGCAAATAGATGTTTAGTCTGTGATTGAAATTACTAAAATAGGAAAAGTGTGTGTAAATCTCTGGTTATTATTTACTTATCAGAGCATTTAATTATTTTTTTGTAGCTGTAATGTTAATGCTGTCAAACTCAGTTTTAATGCCAAGTCCTTGGGGGTCATTTTGACCCAAGGACAGCAGGAAGGTTAATTCAGGGTGTTGAAAGGTAGGCTATGACCGATTGTCGAACCTCGGATTCAGAAGGAGTGGTGTGGCTTCTGTCCTGGTTGTGGGACATTGGACCAGATCATTACCCTTGTGGAGTTGCTAAGGGGTTCACAAGAGTTTGACTCTCCAGTCTATGTGTGTTTTCTGGAGAAGGCTTACGATTGTGTTTCCGAAGGCATTCTTTGTGGGGTGCTGCAAGAGTATGGGCTGTAAGGGTTGCTTTTAAGGCCCAGCCAGTCTTTGTAAAACCAAAGACATAGCTGTGTCTGCATCTATGGCACAAAGTCGAGTGTGATCTCAGTGCAGTGTGTTCCACTATGGTTGTCCTTTGTCTCTGATCCTGTTTGTGGTGTTCATAGACTGCATCTCAGAGCACAGTTGTGTGGAGGAGGGTGTCAGGTTTGGGAACTTCAAGGTCTCTGTGTTTTTTTGCAGATGATGTGGTTCCGTTGGCGTCTTTGGGTCATGACCTTCAGTGTGTGATGGAGCACTTTGCAGCAGAGCGTGAAGCTCTTGATTTACTGGTCTATCTATGTTCCAAACCTCACCTATGGTGATAAGATGTGGATAATCACTGAAAGAACAAGATCCCAGATGAAATGAGCTTCCTCTGTAGGGTGGCCGGGCTCAGCTTTAGAGATAATGTGAGGACCTCCATCATAAGGGAGGAGCTCGGAATAGAGCCGCTGCTCCTCTGCATCCAAAGCATCAGCTGAGGTGGTTTAGGCATCTGATTAGGATTTCTCCTGGGTGCCTCCCTCTGGGGATTTTCCAGGCATGTCCCACTGGAATGAGACCCCAGGTCAGACCCAGAACTTGCAAAAGTTTTACAATTCTATATCCTCTCTGGCGTAGGAACACATTGGTATCCCCCAGGAGGAGCTGGAAAATGTCACTGAGGAGAAGGATGTCTGGGTTTCCCTTCTGGACTTATCTCTGCAGCTTGACTAACTGGAAAAAAAAAAGATGGCTGGATCATAATTGAATTACTGATATCAGGATGTTGCCAAACAACCAGAAAGACTCCAGTAAGTCACTGGTTTTAGCAAAACCCCACGCATAATCCACACATCTTTTCTTTCTTTTTGTAATTTAGTCCCTCTGTGGGTTAAGCAAATCAGATAGAATATTTGAAATAATTAGCTTTAGAGGCACTGGTAGACTCTCTTGCCTGTGGACACAGCTTTGACTGATTACTAACCTCATAGAGATGAAAGTTGAATCATCTGACTTTTCACAGGAAAAGATTTTACCTCAAACCAAAAACCTTTTCCTGAAGATAAACTCCCAACATTGTCAAAAAAGGGACTGATACTTTTATCTGTTTTGAAATAACCACTCGTGGTAATACAGTCATCATTTTGACAATAAAGTAATATTTTGACAAGACACAATACGTTTTACCTGCACATGATCACCTCCATTGCATGTTGTTTGATGACAGTATCTCACAAGTTGCGATAAAGAGCTTTATCTTAACCGTTAAAGAGCAGACTTTCAGTTTGCATAAATATTAGTCACTTCTAACAATCAAATTTTATAACCTGTATCGTTTCCTGTCTCTGTTTACTCAGCACCAGATGGAGATAACAGGTTTAGTGATACTGACCCCTACAATCGGCCCTGAAGAGTAGATTGTTTTCGCTTGCTATCAGTACATCTTTTGTTAGCCAAGGTGCTCAGGCCAACCTCAGAGCCCTCGCAGATAATGTCACATATCCAATTACATGCAGGATGCCTCCGTTTTAATCCTATTGAGGGTTCAGTTATGACAGACGGGGGAAATAATTTTTCTGTTGTGACTAGTGATGGTTAAGTTAATAATGTAGGCTTAAGATGAGGGCTTGTAGTTGGATTAATCCTGCAGGGCTATTGTTAGAAAGTGTGGCCAGATGTCTGAATGGAGGAAAAAGTGATGGTTGTGAATTTATTGTGACAGATTTGGTGTTCAAACTGACCTAATGAGGACCAAAAAAGTAACATGCCTCTCCTTAAAGAAGTGAAGATGGCTGTGGCAGCCACCTGACTCCAAAGGTCAATTAATGTAGACTTACATCCAGTGTCTACTTTCTTCAAATTTCATTAAAATTCTTTCACTGGTTCCTGAGATATTTTACTAACAGACACATGAACACACACATTATTGTACATCTTTGCCTTTTGGCAGCATGGGATAACTAAATCTATTAATTGAGGCTCATTATTTTCTTTCACACACATTGCTTACACTATATGACCCTGAGTCCCCCCTCCACACCCCTGAGATACATTAATAAATAAGTGACCCTAGTGAGTGCACCAGTGCACTCCTCGATGTGATAAGTTGTGATAGCTGGTTCTCCTAACAGCCACACACATACTATGTAGTATTTTGCTTGTCAAAGAAGGCGGAACCGCTGACAGGTTTTCCAAGAGTCTAGTGTCTTAACAGCTCCTCCTCCTCACAAACCCAGAGATCAGCAGCATCACTACGTACGCGCGTGTGGGTGGGTTTGTGTTTACAGCAGCCGGTTGCACTGATTTACCTACCGTACACGTGCCACCTTTCCTCAGACCTCATGACAGACGTCTCGTCAGCCAAATGGCAGGGTGCCTCCCACTGATTCAAACTGACGATATCAAGCTCTACTTGCTGGAAATGTGACACAGGTCCACATTCCATATACAGGAATATCTGTTCTATCACCACTGGCTTTTGCCCACGCGTACACATATGCACTTAGGGGCATGTGAAGAATGAAGCTTTCTTAGACAGACAGGCGCTCTCCTGTTGGTATCTGATGAATGGGTGGTAAAACCAACAGATAAGGTGTGGCATTTCTGGTTTGACATGCAGTATACTCTTATTATTCAATTCCAATTAGACTGCAGAGACCCTTTTATAGAGCTTTGAACAATAAAGATAAGACACTTCCTGTGTGGTTTTGTAATCTTCGGAAGTTTTTTTTAGTTACAGGTGTAAGGATAATGTTTCAACTTTAAACATCTTATTCAATTTTGAAGAGACATGATGTAGCAATAAAGCGATAGGTCAGATCTTTTGAAGTATGGTCCTGTGGAAAGGTTACGAACAGTTAATGTCTTACCTGTTGCAGATTGCTCTTTAAACGAGCAACACTTGTCCTTTCTTCGAGACAGGGCTAATCAAATGCAACATTAGCTTTTCTTTTATGGTCTTACCTCACAATAAATATGTTTACATAATCTGCCCTTATAAGTTGCATATTTACTATTTTAGATATATACTTTTATTGATCTGAGAGGGAAATTCCAAACGTCCAGTAGCATCATGACATGGAATAAACACAATAAGCTCAATAAATTAAACTAAAATATTCAACTGAATGTTCATCATGGCATTAAACTTAATAAATTAACTAAAATACTCAATTCAGCTACTCAATTTAGCATTCAGTCATGACATTATTAAACACATTAAACTTAACTAAAATCTCATTAAACTCCTTTAAAATAAACTAATCAACTGAATGCTCATGTCAGTAAATGAACTCATTAAAATTGGAATTGAATTAAATTAATCAAGTCAAAGTTAATTCTTTTTGTATCCCGATGGTCTTGATGTTGTCACATCTGAAGAGGATCTGATCATGCTTTTAATCGATGGCATTGTTTTCTTAAACCTAATATCTTCTTTGGTGAATATATCAACAGTGATAAAATAATTTCTGAAGCTGAAATGATACTGAAACCACCTCTGACTTAGTAACACTAAAGGCCAATTCACAGTTCATTGTTTTTCTTATCTGTTCAATAAAGATAGTGTCTGTTATAAGTAAACCCGAAGATAAGAAGGTGCCTTCACACGAAATATCCCGCTTTATTTGTCACCTCTTAAAGTATAAAGTTTAGACGTTAGGTTTACTGGCGTCCGGAGGTATTTGCTTTCAGTTTGAATCACACAAAGCCATCAAGCGAAGGTTATGGCGCCATATCTGAAGCATGCTTTTGTTTTCGCTGAATGCTCGAGCTGTGACGCATCCAGGGGAGCTTTAGCCTTCAACTCACTACGGCAAAGACACTCCCCAAAGTGTTTATTCTGTCACAGGATTTGCATCTCAGGCACCCAGGACTCACCGCATTTATGTGCAGCCACTCAAAGTCCAACTGATTGGAGGACTTTGAGTGACAGTTCTCCAAGATATTTGATATTTAAAGACAGAAATTCAATTTTACTATTTCAGCTGCCCACTCTGTCTGGATCATCATCTTCTTTCTCTTTTTTTTCTGCCTCCACTCTGTCTGTTTTTCTTCTATTCCCCCGAGCAAAAGGGGACAGCTGCTTATCCCTGATAAACGCCTGGCATTTGGCATGGCGAGAGCAGGGAAGATAGGAGGCAGGGAGTGGGGAGGAATGAGAGAGAGAGAGAGAGAGAAAAAAAAGTGAGGGGTGTGGCACATCGATCGAGAGGGCAGTGAGGGGGGAGAAAGGCAGCAGGGATTAAAGAGCACGGATTTTTTTTTTTTGGCAGCGGTCACCCATTAAAAGTGGAGGAGAGGGGAGGGGATGCAGAAGATGAGGTCTAATCGTGACCTAGATTCCTAGGCGCCCAGACATAATAGGCAGGGCATTACCCCGCATGAACCCCCTCTCCTCTCTGAACCCCACCTCAGTCAAAACAATAACAGAAAAGGAGCTGCAGGAGAAGATGGGAGGCCAGTTCGGGGGAGGGTTCCAGCCCACCAACACTCCAATCTCCTCCACACAGCAGCTGTGGGGGGACCCAAACCTCTGGAAATTCCTGGAAAGACAACTTGAGGAATGTCAGGGCAGTGTTTGAATAAACTTCTGCTGGGGTCCTTTTGAACTGACTCCAACTTTTTTAGGGACTGTATTACTTCTTTGGCTAGAAGAGGAAAAAAAAAAAAAAGACTTGCAAAGAGAGGATGTAGAGCAGTAAACTAAGAGTGTGGTTTCAGATTATACAGGCTAAATTTAAAACAAATTTAAAGAGAAAATAAACATTTCAGGACACATTCCTACAGTTGAAAAGAAAAATAATTAAAGGGCTAGCATTCCTTGAAGGAATTCATATCGCCCGCTGCCTTACATGCCAGAATTTTAAACTAAGGTCATGCTATCTTGTGAAATGACAAGGTAGATATTTTGGTTAAATCTTGAAAATAACGCTGTGTGCAATTTTGCTCTTTGATTATGGGTTGACTCTCAGCTACAACCACCACCTTAGGATCTTTAAAATCTAGTGAGTTGTAGACATTTTTGTGTTGCTGTGATTGATTATCTGTGGCAGCCATCTTGAATTGAGTTGACAAAAGTGAATCAGTTGTAGATGTACATCCAATAATTGCTTAATGAGAGTTTCATTAAAATTCATCCAGTGGATCGTGAAATATTTTGTTAACAGACCGACAGGATTATTACCAAAGTTTTAAGCAAAGATCTCATGCGATCTCAAAGTATGTGTTGGAGATCACTTGGCTGCTACCATGCCATATTTTAGTTCAATATCTGCTCATTTTACTGACTTATAGCCATTTTTTTTTGTTTCATGAGAAATTTTGCTAACAGACATGTTTTTCAATGATGGGCCATAATAATAAGAAAAAACAGTGTAAAAAAGCTACTTCATTTTTTTTTTAAAGCAAGACTTATCCTAGATTATTTCTGGCAACCAGACTATTGCTTATAGTCCAACAGTTTATCTGAGCTACAAAATAGTCTAATTTAACTACAAACTCAGCTAAATAAATGCTAACTTGTGAGCCTTATTGATGCATAACTTTAAGGAAAAAACATTCCAGTCATTTTTTTTCTTTTTCAAACCTATTAAAACGTTTGAACAAAATACTAAAACCAAGAGAGCTGATGGACAATTTGTATAAAAACATGCTAATGTAATGTTTTACATATGTACCCCGCCCCCGCTCTCCAGATTTATCCCTATCTCTGTGACATGATCAAAGTTTTGTCTGAGTCTGTGTTTGTTTCACCTTTCTATCCGTCTGTTGTTCTCCGCATCTTATCTTGTAGCCGTTGCCGTGGTTGCAGTGTCAGATCCAGCCAGCCAGTTTGATGTGAGATGTCTCACTGGGACGCACCACGTGATCTGAAACCATCCCTTAGAGTTCTTGTTGCCTCACATGTTTACATTTTGAACAGTACATGTCGGCACACTCCAGCTAGTGTGCCTCTTGATGAAATCAGCTCATCGTATCTTTTAGTGTCATTAAAAAAAGAAAGAACGTGCAAATGGTTTTCTTTGATTTTGTCACAAACTTATCACCATTAAACATCTCTTGACGTGCAGTTGGCATGTTCAGATTTTTTTAAGTGTGAAAATAAAAAGGGAGCATTTTTAGTTCATTCCCAAAATGATGCAATTATAGCCTTTATTTTTATTATTTTTTTACCTTTTACGCATGTGCTTCCTACCACTTTACAGCGACAGTAACTGCAGCCAGGTAAGTTCCCTACACTAGAATTACTCTTCGAAAAACTGCAATTTATGCTCAATTTCTATACATGCTGTACATGTTAGAACCATCTGGGGATGCGGTTAGTGCCGTGGTCTCAAAATCTGGAGGCCAATTTTTACCTTTTTATATCTTCATGACTACCAGTTGTTCAAATTTTTGCTCTGTGGAGGACATTTATAAACCTGAATATCTCCCACCCACTTCATCCTACTCAATTAACTCCTTTTGCTGTCTGCAGAGGACATTTAGGGCTTTTCAATGACACCAAATTTGAAGGGGTGGGGCTAATTACCTTTGAAAAATTGGGAAATAAAAAAAAACAAAACTGGTATATAAAACTGGATATATTTTTCTTTCCTTGTTATGGCTGTACGTCCATTTAAAGCCAGTAGCTCATTGTTCTGCAACTGTTAGCAACTAGTTAGTAAGTAATATTCACAAGGAAGTCTCCAAAATGTCTCGAAACGTTTCAGATCTTTCTTAGTTTTCTTGCGGGCCTCTCAAATCTCTCAAACCCTTCTCAATTTTGTCTTGGCAATCTCAAACCCGTCTCAAATCCTTTTCATTTTTGTTGCGGAGCTCTCAAAAATGTTTCAAACCCTTATCAGTTTTGTTGTGGGTGTCTCAAAGGTTTCTCAGTTTTGACATGAGCGTCTCAAACTTATCTACAGCCCTTCTCAATTTTATCACGTTTCTCAAATTCATTTCATATCCTTATCACTTTTGTTGTGAGAATGTGAGAAAGATTGTCGTGGGCATCTCAAACACTTTACAAACCCTTTTCAATTTTGTTGCAGCCATCTCATACTCTTCTCAGGTTTGTCACCGACGTTTCAATTTTGTTTTGAACGTTTCTCAATTTTTTTGCGGACGTCTCAAACCTGTCTGAAACCCTTCTTAATTTAGTTTCTGTAAGTTCTAGAGCTGTGTTTTGACACCTGTATGGGAGCTCTCCTTGAGATTGAAAAGATCCAGAGCTACAGCCCCAAATGTCCAGGTCTAAAATCTAAGCCAATGATAAACATTAATTATTAAGAACTGGTTGAAATCTATGGGTGGCACAGCGGCGTAGTGGTTAGAGCTGTCGCCTCCCAGCAAGAAGGTTGCAGGTTCGAAACCCGGCCTGGGG
>JAOXNZ010000074.1:15910138-15920617 GCA_028566095.1 Kryptolebias brasiliensis
CTTTCCCCTGTTACATACAAGACTGGGTCAGTTCTGATGCTGCTGTTAGGACTGCTTAAAGTCAGGCTGAATGTTCGGGACAAAGCAATGATTCAGGTTCAGGAGGAAACTTTAAGGACTCAGCTCAGGCAACTATTATAATGATTTTATTTAGTGTTTCACAAATCAAAGTGCTGAAGTCCTACTCAACTTCCCTTCTGGATGGGATGCTCTTTAATATTAAATAAGTTACAGAACTATGACCAATTAACCACGTTAAAAAATGAAGGCCAATCAACAACACTTGAATCCACTTTATATCAACAGTTCAGGTGAAATTGACTGATATATTTTCTCTCACACTGTGTGAATAGCAAAGGCCACCTTTCCCCACACACCTACCCCTACCACAACCCTTTGGCCATAAATTCAAAGTAGTAAGAAACAATAATCAATGTACCATCAGTTGTGGTTGATTCATTTTACGAAAAGCATCAATATACCCATATATGGTAAAATTTGCAATTGACTTCCCATATAACTTTTCTTAATGCTTGTTAAAGAACAATACCAAACATAATACATTGGAATACACAAAACTAAGCATTACAGTGTTTTTTGAGGTATTAAAATGTCTAATTGGAAATATGATGCTATTTTTGCTACTTATTTAGAATAACTGACAGCAGTACATTGGTCACTGGTCAGTCATTTGTGCACAACAAATTAGACATTACATTGGCTGTTGTGACAGTAAAAATATTTCAATGGAGGAAAATACATAAATTTGTGAGGGTTTTTTGCAGTCATAGCATATACCCCTTCATTGCAAGTTGTGCCTGCAAACTATCTTAGTCTCTAATGGATAGAAAGCCCTTCCCCATTTGGCTTTATTTTACATCACAAAGCAGATCAGGAGGCCCTTCCACTCAGCTTGAATGTGCAAAATGTTGGGGGTAGTGCTAAAAATAAGAGGAAAAAGTGAAATAGGATTCAACCTAAGTCTGCATAATGGTTTAACTGGGAACAAAATAATACAAATAATGAAAGAATGGACTGTGGTCAACAAGGACAGTGTGATGCTGGGAAACCTTGGACCATGCCATTCCAGTGGATTTACCACCAATCTAAACATTGTTGCTGACCAAGTATACCCTTTATTGCAAACAGTAATTTATGGTAGCAACAACTTCTTTAAGCACAAAATACCTCCTAGCAAAATGCAAAAACAGTTCAAGATTGGTCTGAGAAACACAAAAACTAGATCACAAATTCAATCCAGCATCTGTGAAGGGACCAGTTGCTTTGTATTTTTGCTACTTTGTACTTTTGCAGTTTTGGTCACTTTGTACCCAGACTTTTGTGAATGCAAAATGGGGCCACTTGCCATTGATCTCTTCATACCAATCTTGACAGCCGATGATTTAAAGTCATCTTTAGTAATATAATCTACTCATCTGATTAGAATCTGATTAAAATTAGAGCTAGGATCACTGAGTCAGGGCAATAAATAAAAGAATTCTTAGAAATTACCCTTCTGTGTCTCAAGCTTTTGTTTGGTCCCTATTTGGTATTAGTAGGACTTCATAAACCTAAAAAAATTGAGAACTTCTTGAAGGAACACGTCACCTGTCACCTTGAATGCCAAAGTTTTTACAACTACCACACCAAATTTTAGCCAATATTTGTAAAGTTTTTCTTTCTTTTTCATTTTTGTGTTTGCTAACAGCAGTTAGCTGTGGCAGCCATCTAGAATCGAGTTGACTCCAAAGGGCATCAGTTGTAGATGTTCATCTAACGATTTCTGAGAGTTTCAATAAAAGTCATCCAGTGGCTCGTGAGATATGTTGGTAACAGACAAGCAAATGAACACACACAGGTGATTATCGCTTAGCTTTCATGGCGGTGGACAATGGTTGGCTAAAGGTTGGAATTCGGCTAAGACAAGGATTACTGGATAAAGGAATAAATAAACAGATAAAGATTGGTATCATGGGTACGAAATGATAACACCAGGGTAAAACATGGGGGAACAAAGTGACCTGGAGCAATCTATGGGATGTGACAAACAAGACTGAGTCATTGTATTGTACAAAACTTAAATAAACTGTACCTGAGTGGTTGCAAAATGTGTGAAAGGACAAGATATTTTCCCTTTGAAAAATGTATCACAGTTCAAAAATGTGTTATTCTAAATAATGCATTTGTGAGCATGTGTTTCTGTGTGCACAGAGCAAAAATACTGGTTAGGCACTTTCAAAGAAAACCCTAAGGCTTATTGTGTACTTGTCTGTCCTCCACATGAGACTTTTGTGACTGTCTCAGTGTTTATTTTAGTCTTCTTTTATTATTCCTTTTCCACTTTTTTTAATCTCAGTCAGCCTCTTTTTGTATATCTCCTTTCCTCAATTTTCTTTTTCTCTCAGCCTTTCCAGACAGTGGTCTTTTACTGCATGTTGTCACTCCTCCGCCTCGCTTTAGCCATAATTGGCTGCTTGAAATCATCCTCGTGCAAACGCTCGTGCACGTTCACAAACACATAAGAGAGAGAACGCCAGACTGAGACAAGGAGACGGAGAGCAGGAGCAAAAAGTGAAGCTGGGAGAAAGAAAAGGGAGAGACAGCTGCCGGCGCCTGTGTCTGGTCACTGTCTACTGTTGATTTTGGTTGTAGTAATATTTAGTTTAAACACCAATAGGCAACCACATGTAAATGTCAGAGCGCCTTAAATGGGTGCTCTGCAGCATGAGGCCTGTAAGGCAGTGAGAACCAGCTGGATGCAGATGCACAAACACAGTCTCGCTCCCACTGTAAACAAACTGAAGGAATTGGAAGGATCTGGTAATAGCCTGATACAATGCAGTGGTAAAGTTAAAGTCTTTTTAAAAAGACAGATTTGCGCAAATAGCAGGAGATGTAAGCCTGTAATTGCAGAGGAAATGCAACAAGATATCACAGATCACAGATAGCTGATGAATTAAATTGCAATGTGCTTACTTTTTATAGGTACTAGACAGCCATTTTGAAGTGCCTAGCAAACATAATTTTTAATATAGCTTGAAATGCTGCAGAAAGGGGTTACCATATGATGATTTAAATCAATCCTATCCTATCCAACTTGAACCCGTTCAAACATACTCTTTAAACCTTCTTTGTAATGCATTGCAGGGCTCCCACTTTGTTTTTGTTTTTTCCATTTACTTTGTGAAATAGGGAGTTTGCGTGACCTAGATTTGTCTGCCCTCGATACTCCTGGGGGTTGTAACGGTAGCATAATGATATCTGTGCAGATTTACCTGGGCAGAGGCCCACAGATAAATGGGTCAAAGGGATGAAAGGATGATGGTGCTTTTCAGGTGAAGAAAGATGAGCCTCTTCAGAGCCGGAGCTCTACAGTGAGAAGAGTTTCAGTTTGTCAGATGTAGTAGATTTGTATAAATTTGATTAACCATTTGCTAACATAGTCTGAACCAGTTTAATCAAGCTCCAACAGTCTTTCATCAAATTTTTAGGAGATCTAAAGAGACTAGTTGGTCGGTAAAGTTAGTATAGTAGCTCTCCGCAACTGTTGACAATTCATTGGCGACACGAACTTGACTCTGTATTGCAATACCGTTTGAAGTAATTGAGTGTTTTCAACTAAGTGACCAGTGAGATGTTAAGCGCATTCACCTTTTGTTCATATTTAGTCCAATTTTTGCCGAGACATCTGTCCTGCCTAAAAATGCCCACATGGGGTTCACCCGCCTGCACTTCTGAACAGTTAGATGTCGATAAAGGAGCAGCAAACTCTTCTTAAGAAACAGTTCCTTAAAACTTGCAGCAGAATTTAACCTAATTTGCTGCCAAATAAAGTCAAACAGTAACTACTATTCTGTTGCAAAACATTGAACCAGATGTTACATCAAAGTTTATTAAAATGATCCTTCTAAATACCCCTTTCATCCTTCAACTATCCATTATCAGATGTCAGAAAACTATTATTGCCTTCTTTGGAACAGAATTTAGGACAAACCAAAAAAATTAACATAAATACCTTTAAACCATAGTCTAGCTCCTTTGAAGTGGGGGTATATGGAAATGTTATGAACAATTAATATCTTACCTGTTGTCTTTGAGAGACCTCAGTTTGTAGAAATACAGATTTGTTGTGACTGGATTGACAAGCTAATGCCTAGTCGGAATGGGGCCAAGACTATAATGGAAGGATTGTCTTAAAACAACTCCAAGCTCTAATTTTCATAGCAGTTCATACTAAGACTGATTTATAAATCTTTCTATTGTTGTCAGTCTTGTATTATGGGGTTTTTTCAATAGAATTTTATAGTTATTTGCAGGAGCAAATGGCAGAAGCTAGCTGTAGTACCTTTGGCAGGATTATCATAATACTTCTTCTGGAATAACTGTGTAATGTGAAATTGTCAGCTGTTTAACTATTTATAAAGCAGTGTTCACATTAATCACTAGATTTATTTGAAATTGGAGTCTTTTTTATTTGACCTTGGTCCCACTTAGGCTAGCTGTTAGCTTGTCAGTTCAGTCGGAATTAAACTCCTTTTTCTTCGAACTGAAGTTGTTCAAAGAGCCATCTATAACAGGTAAGATGTTGTTGTTCATAATCTTTCTGCAGAATTCCACTTCAAAATGTCTGAACTGTCCCTTTAACATCATATTGAAGAAGTGAGTTAATAGTGACAAAATTAAAAACACTAGTTTACTGAAATGACTGACATATAATAAAAATATCTTAACATGGCAAATTCTGTTAATTCCATGTAATGTAACTATAATAATTTGTATTTAATTATATTTTTGTCTAAATGCAGCAGAAGTTTGAGCTTTAACTAAATTTAACTCTACATCTCAGCTTTCTTTATTCTTTAATAGTCTAGACGGTTTTGCTTCACCCCCGTTCAGATCAAATCCATTCTGCCTTTTAAATCGGCCAAAGATAGCACTGTTTGGCTTCTGAATTCAAGCTGCAGCACACAGGGGGTCATTTTATGCAACACAATGACAGCCTCGGACATGTCGGCACGCCTGTAAAGCAGTCGGTCCATCTGTGTTCGGCCTAGTTTTTTTGGGTTGTGTGGTGCGATTCCAAACCTCATTCTCAAAGGGGACAGACAGAGGCGCTGTGTCTGTCTGTTGCTGGATAAATATAGCCATGACATTCAAAAAGCCTGTAGTTTAGTTTGTCAATTCATTTAAGGGAGGCGCAGCAAAATCAGATGCCCCAGAAGTGAGTACACTCACAAACCAGAGCTGAAATGAATAAAGTGGGAGGGTTGCACAATTGATTGAAAAGACCTAGCTTCTTTTTTGAATGAATGCATATTGCCTGCTGCATTTTAAACAAAAAACAAACACATCTTTTGATTCATTTACAAGGTTTTGGTGAAACCTTTGACCCATCAAATGTAATATTGTGGGTTGACTCTCAGCCAATACTGCACCAAACATTAGCTTATTATCTATAAATTTCACATTAAATTAAATTTGTACATCTACAACTGATGAATTCAGTGATTACTTACTGGGAGTTTCATTTAAATCCATCCAGGGGTTCATGAGATATTTTGCTAACAGACAAACAGGGTTGACTCCAACAATTAATGCCAAAGTTCTAAGCAACGACCTCCCGCAACATGCAGTGCTCGGAGTTTGTGTTGGGAAAGACTCTCAGCTACTAACGCCAAATTTTAGCTCAGTATTTGTAAAATTGACTGAGTTATAGCTATTACTTTGTTTGGGATTGCTGCTTAGCTGTGGCAGCCATCTTGAATAGGATTGACTTCAAAAGTTGATCAGTTGTAGATGCACATCAAGTGATTACTTTTTGAGTGTTTCATTAAAGTCTGTTCAGTGGTTCATGAGATATTTCGATAGCTGACACACACACAAGCACAGACATAGGTTAAAAAAAAAAAAAATCTGTGCAGCACATAAAGCATACACATTGTATGCATTTGTTTCTTACACACATGCAGATATAAGCATGCCACTAATTGTTTTTTCTCATCGTTAAAAGAAGGGCATAGCCTAACGCTCCAAGGGGTCATCTTATATAAAGGTGTGCTCATGTTAGCCTCTAGCCATCAAGCCTAATTTGGCTCAAGAAGAAAGAAAACTCCAGCTTCTGAATTTTTATGGGAAACGGAGCAGGAAACAAGGAGTACAAACGAGACGCCTGAAAGGGAAAGTATGTTACCGCGAGGAGGAGGGGTCAGGGTACCCTCTAAAAAATCGCAAAGTGTAAATGCACAGCACATGGTCAAGTTCCACAATTAAAAACCGCATGTTGCGACAGAGGATTACATTACGGTAAAAAAAGAATGAAAAGTGTTGAAAACCTGGTTTTACCTTCATGTTATGCAACTTTAAATCAGCCTGGAAACGGACCAGTTTTCTTTACTCATTCAGCTAAAGGCTACACTGGAGGGATTCATAAAACAGCTAACTGGTGATCTCATTTGTATGCTTTCTCATAAATCTTTTGCAAAACATTGTTGTAACTGTCAAACTCGCTGCGTCACGAAATGGATAAAAGTGTCACAATGTGTTGAAAAAGAATCCAGGTTAGTGTGTTCACCTCGAGGCAGGATGACCTCTGTGCCTGATGCTGCGTTTGTGAATGAATGCAAGTAAGGTGAGTGGTCTGGGCTGGACCGAGGCTGCCAAGTAGGGCATTAGGGACAGAAAACCAACCAATGTTGGTGCTTTTTCTGATTCCCTCTGAGCTTCAAAATGTGAGGTGTTCTTCAGGTAGCACTTTGCATTGAGTACCTTTAAATTCAAAGTATGAAATCAAACATTAAAGGTTATCCTGAGCTATATCAAACAGTGCAGTTTGAAAGTGTTTACTGCAGTAGTTTTCCAGCTATGTTGATTTGCAATTCTGAAATGCGGGTCCACACTGAATGTAAACAAAGCACACAGCTGGGATAAAATATAATATGAACCAAAGGCTGAAAATAATGGATTTAACTGAGTCCTAGCTTCACAAAAGTAGTGGGAATGATGATCAGATTATTAGGTTAATGTAAAATAATGCTCAAAATGAAACTGAATTATTTTTTCTGTATTTTAAAGAAAGTGTTGTCCCTCATTCTGCTTTTAGCAAATTTAAGACAGCCTGAGATAAAGAGGACTGAATGACAAAAAAACAAACATTCATTAGAAATATAATCAACACACACAGAACTACATACATGTGCATGCAAATCAAAATCTTCAGTAGCTTCGTCATTGCGTGAAGTAACTTCCTCTAGTGTGTATTTTGTCTTCTGCTTTCTTTTTTTCATTTTCTGATGAATGTGCATGGTGTTCACCCAAGTAAAACTGTTCTGTAGACCTCAAAGAAAACGATAAGTGACTTACTGAACACAGATAGGCACAATATTTTGATAGACACCTGACTTTACCAGTTACATAAAAAAATGGATAAAGCTGTGGTGTAATGCTTATTTTCATTGGCTTATATTTGTTCTGAGCCACGTAGGATGTAGCAAGAAAGATGAGAAACCCGAGACTCTGGGCTTTCAGACATTGTTTTCAGTGCCTCATTATGTTCTATAATGGCGGAGATATGGTTAGTAATGTCGGGAAATACTGATTTTGACACGCCAGCACATCGCCCGTCTCCAGGAGATTAATCACCAAAACAGGATTTTATTCGCATAAATGGCAGCCAGAACTCTGTGACATTTGAATGCTGCTGCTGATTTGGATGGAGTCAGTTTATGAATCACTGGTGATTTGCTTCATAAAGTGTACACTGGTGTGTCAGTTGGTAAAGAAACCATAGTTACAGTGTGCATTGTGAGTCATAGTGTTGTTGCTGTATGTTTAGGCAGCTTAGGTGAACACCAGACAGGGATATCCTCGGGAATCAGGACACTCCTTGGACCAACTTCTACTATGGCCTTAAGATCTTAACTTCATCTTTATTTTTCTTTGGCAGGTTAGCTGTGCACACCCTGTACACTCACTGTGTGTTAACAGTCCAGCCGCTCGCAGTTGGTTGCACAACACAGGAAAAGACAGAAGTATTTGAAGTGTTGATGGCAATCAGATTTTACTGTGGCAATAAGGCCTTAAATCACATGCAGTCTAGACTTTGGTGAATAACATTATTACTCAAAATGTGACCTTTGGATAGATGTGACTTCTTGATGTTTTTGGGTTGAAGACGCATAACATTTCAGTCTGGGTTGTTCTGTTGTAAATTAGCTGCTGTGTTTGGGATCATTGTCCTGTTACATCATGACCTAGTTTGGTCCAAGCTTCAGCTGTCAGACAGATGGCCTCACTTGTAACTCTAGGATACTTTGGTCTACAGAGGAGTTCATGGTCATTTCAGTGACTGCAAGTTTCCCAGGTCCTGTGGCTGCAAAACAGGCCCAAATCATCACCTTTTATTACTGTGTTTGACAGTTAGGGTGAGGTATTTGTGCTGATATTCTTTTTTTTTTTTTTTTTTCAAACATGGAGCTGTTTATTATAGGTAAACATCTCTACGTTGGTCTCATCTGTCCAGAAGTCTTAGTTCATTCAGATGCAGCTTAAAAAAAATAAGTTGTGCTGCCATGTTCTTTTTAGAAGGGAGGTCATTTCTTCTGGCAACTCAAACAAGCCATACTTGTTCGGTCTTTTTCTAACTGTCCTATAATGAACTTTAACCTTTAACCTGATAACTGAGGCCTGCAGAGTCTGAGATGGCGCTCTTGTGTTTTTGTCAATTCTCAGAGCATTGCATGGTCTGACCTTGGGGTGAATTAGCTGGGATGTCCACTCCTGGGAAGATTGGCATCAGTCCTAAATGTTTTTCACTCGTGAATATTTCTCTTTGTAGAATGATGGACTCCAAATAGTTTGGAAATTACCTTTAACCTTTTCCAAATTGATGGGCAGTAACAGTTTGTTCTCTAAGGTCATTGCTGATGTCTTTCCATCTTGGTGTTGGGCTTTTACACAGGTGGTCTGATTACTGGTGATCAGTTAATCAGTACATTTGATCAAATTTGCGTCTTGGTTTTGTTTAATAAAACATGACATGGTGGAATATTTTGTACTTTTCTACATTTGAGGTTAGATTTGATTATTTTAAAACCTGGTAATTACCCAGATTATTTTACAACATCTGATACAAAAGAAAAACAAAGCTGAAAGAGGGCGGACTTCGTTTTTCCCATGACTGTTTGTGTCAATAAGTCTTAATTGAAATACTAAAATTGACAGGAAAACAAAATGGATTTCATTTCAGGGTTTAAATGGCACTGAGCCAGCAATGCATTAAGTTGTGTGCTGTAGATGCTTACTTATTTATTTATTTTTTTTAAGTAAATGCTAATTATTGTTATTTGCAGCTACAGTATTTATTACCTAAGTTTTAATAACAATTAAAAGAAAAGAAAGAGAACTTTAAAGTCTGAGTTGTAGTGTCAAAATGGATTGAGAGAAAAGCCTCAGCTCAGTTTAAAATTTACCTGTCCACAATAAAATCAGGTGTTGAAAGGTTTATTTTCACTTTCCAGCTCATTTATGATTTTCACAGAAGTGCTTCCTGTCCTTCCTTGACCTTTTAACCTTTCGTCTGTGTGACCATAACGCCTGACCGTAACAACAGTCAGCCACAACGGTTAGTGGCACCGTGATTCTGGTGATCTGCTCTTGCATTTACATTTGTATGTAATGTTGTCAGCAATAACTATTGTGACTCTCACCTGACTCTTTGATCTGCATCAGTTATCGTAACTTGTGCGTACTCCCTGATGTGTTTGTTGCCATATCACACTGTGGATTGTGTCGTATTGACATTCAACAGAGCTTGTCGTGAACACTTGTCAGAAGATTCCTGAGAGGGCAAAGGCAAGAACAGACATTAGGACCACATCGGGGTGTGGCGTTGGTGCCACTATTATTCTACCAAAAACTGACAGGTTTATTGTCAGTGAGGATAAAATAGATGTGTCTGTGATTTCCTTGCTGTATAGCCTCTTATCACCTCCTGAGCTATGTAAAACTCGTGTTGTTTCTGGTGTCACCAACTCCCTCCATGTGCCTCTCTTCTGGTACACTTTGTGCTTTAGCAAGTGGATATCATTCCCTTCAGGGCACAGGAGGCAGCATGGACATGCCACTGCAGCACATTGTCTTCTCCATAACAGTGTTTGAGACACTTGGCATTATTCTAGAATTAAAGGAGACTTTGTGTGTGGTAATTTATGGATTTTCAAAGAGTTTGAGCGGCTGCATCATGTAGGTCCCAGCTGTTGCCTCTTAAATTATCAGCGATCACGAATTTGAGAAATTGACACAAATACTAAAGGTCACTTTGCATGAGTTTAATTTAAATATACTCTAGTCAATTTGGATGAAATACTTGCTTAAAATTTAGGCAAATGTTGGTTGTTGTGATCTCATGGTGCCTACCAATGGTTTTCAAAAGCAAGAAAAAAATCACCTTGAAGTCGGAATTTCAGCTTGAAAAGTTGGAAG
>JAOXNZ010000074.1:15987417-15998780 GCA_028566095.1 Kryptolebias brasiliensis
CAAATTTGCACATATAGCTAGTTTTAACTCAGCAGGGCTGGGTTATCAGTTCGACCCTGCATACTGAGTTAAGTTTGCCACCCAAAAATTGGGTTAAAATGACTAAAACAAAGGAGAGCCAGTACTTCAGGACAAGACTCAAATGTGCACCTACACCTCAAGGATAAGAGAAATGCTTTTGAGGACCAAAATTTTCATATTTTGGAAAGAGATGGTTTGAGAGGGGGTGAAGGAAGCCATTTATGTCAAACAAGAAAAAGCAACTTTAAACAGAGGTGAAGGTCTCAAATTTCAGCTTTCTAAAACTTACAATGGAGCATTAAGCTTAATATCCAGCCATTTTCACTCTAATTTTCACCCTCATGTGGGCGGCAGTGGCTCAGGAGATAAGGGTTCGTCCTGTAACCGAAGGGTTGCCGGTTTGAGCCCCCTCTCTGTCCGTTTCAGCCATTGTGTCCTTGAGCAAGACATGTCACCTGCCTTGCCTACTGGTGGTGGTCCGAGGGCTTGGTGGCGCCGGTGTAATGGCAGCCTAATGTAGCTTGTAGCGGTGTAATGTAGCTTACCACCATCAGTGTGTAAATGGGTGAATGACTGATTGTAGTGTAAAGCGCTTTGGGGTCCTTAGACTAGATAAAGCGCTATACAAGTGCAAACCATTTACCATTTACTCATGCATGTGACCAAAATGTGTCTCTTGTGAGTCAGGCAAACAAAGACCCAAATGACCCTCCAGTGGGTGAGGAGTGAGATTAATCTGCATGTGATCGGAGCATCTCATTCATCTTTAAGGTTGGAACTCCACATGCTCCAGTTTTGAACTGAGAAAGCTCCCCGGATGGGAAGCAAAACATCTTCAACTACAGAATAGAAGTCCAGCTGTTTTGTTTCTTCATTTTTTCTTTATTTAAAATGACTAATCTTTTGAATTAGAAAATAGGTTGAGTTTAAAAGAACAACCCAAAGCCTGCGTTATTAGATAATTTAAACTTGGGTTGGTGCTAGCTAGCTAGAACTATTAGCATCAGCTAGCTACCACGAACTGTTATTTTAGAAAACCAATCTCAGTGTCCCGTGCAAACTAACACAAGTTAATGCCAAAGCCAAACAGATTAAACATCTTCTTACAAGTTGTTTTTTATTGTTTTACTTTTATTTATTACATCCCTAAAGCAGAGGTCCAATCAGATCTAATTTGGTCAACTTCTGGCTTAAAAATACCTTACTGTGAAGAATGATGCAGCTCATCCCTGACATCCCTGAATACTGGGTCAAAATGTTTGACCCAGTAGTTGGTCAAACCAACCCAACCAGTGACCCAACATCTTTAACCCAGTAATTAGTTATCAAAATAATTCAGCAGTTTTCAGTGGGTAGAGCTGTCTACAGTGGGTAAGATATTAATTGTTCATAACCTTTCCACAGAATCCCACTTCAAAAGATCTGAAAACCATGTTTCTGTGTAGCTTAAAAACTCGTTCAGCCAATTGCAACCAAATCCCAAACATTTTAACCTCTATGGGTCATTGACACTTCACATGAAAGCCAGTAAGGTCATATGATACTCATGTGAAATGAATCAGAGTCGTTAGAGTGGTAACATGCCTTCAAGGCCAAATAAAGTCCAGACACACAAACAGAATGCATTTAGTTCAATCATGAAAGAGCAGATGTATCCCCCATGACCTCAAGTCAAAGGTTTGACTCTTCTGTCTCATTTAGAACTGTAAGAAATCATAGATTTTATAAAGGACTTATTGTTTAAACTGCAATTTGCATCTGAGGTGACCATAAAACTCCCACAAACAAGATGGGGGAGGGAGATGACAAGAAAATCTTGTATTTACCTCCTAGGCAATACTACCAACACAACAACGCTTTTGTTTATGTCTTTGTTTGATGTGGCTAAGTGGGGAGTGTGAGGGGGAGACAAAAAGGGGAAAATCCAATTCAGAGAGCTCCCAAATGCAGTGTGAGGCCTTTGACAAAATCCACATTGTTCAACCTTTAGACAGGTATTTCAGGAAAAGGTGAGGCACTCTGGAGATGCAGACTGACTGATGCAGAAGTAGTATTTAAAGCTCACCTGGGTCTTCAAGGTCACTGTGGTGCTTGGTGAGTGGAAAGTCTCATCGGTCCCCGTTTGGTCCTCTTGCACCCAAACAGAGTGGCCGGTGTGCAGTGGAGAAGCAAGGAGATGCCAGTGGGCCGCACTGACCCTGTTGTTAGCACATGTGAAGCTGGGGGGCAGATTTTTTTTTAAATGGAAACGATAAACAACATTGAAAGTATGATGTGAGGGAAGGACATGAGTCAAGGAGAATAGGATTAAGATACGTGTGTGTATGTGGCAGAAGTTACATTTGTTCTCAGTTACCCCACCACCAAGCCCAGCTTGTAAATGGTAGCTTTCTGCCAGCCATGTGGGACAATGAGGGACAGGGGTTTTGCTGCTTGGCAGGAGATGAGGTGAGATGGACCAGATTAACAGTCACATCTTGTTCTGTCGCAACCTCTTGTTGCGTAATGCGCTCCTTGACAGGGTGACAGTTCGAAACCATCACAAATCTTGTTTGCTTCAGTCACTCAAGACTTATTCAGATTTTAGTTGAAAATTAAATACTGTAAAACAGAAACTAGTACTTCTTGAAGGAATGCATATTGCCTGCCACCTTTCTAAAGTTTTGAACAAAGATCTTTTGTGTTAGCGCTTGGAGTATGTGTTAGGAATGACCATCAGCTACTACAAGACCAAACTGTAGCACAATATCTGTAAGAATGACTGTTATAGCAATTTTTGTGCGTTATGAAGTCCATTAGCTGTGGCGGCCATCTTGAATTGGATCAACTCCAAAACTTATTTAGCTGTAGATGTGCATCCAGACATTATTTTCTCAGTGTTTTTATTAAAATATCCCCACTGGTTCATGAGATTTATCATACACACATTCACAGACACAGGCAGGTACATGATCACCCACTTTTCATGGCAGTGGTAGATAATAAATTAATATTGGTAGTTAGTAGGGAGGTGGTTCAATGGTTAGGTAGGACTGTCACCTCACAGCAAGTATGAGTTTCGAGTCTCGTCATTTACCTTTTGGCATAGCATTTAGATGTTCTTCAGTGTTTGTGTTGGTTCTCTCCGTTTTCCTTCAATACAATTCAAATTGACCTTGACCATTGCCGTGGTTGTACCCTGCTGCTCACCTACTGATTGTTGAGATAGGCTTCAAATGTGTACAAAAATGGATGAATAGTGGTTAGTAAAATGTTTTGATCTTTATTAATTTCATACTTGATCAGTCTAAATGATAGTTATTGCTTTTGGCTTCTAATTGGTGCATTTTGGGCCAACATTTGACTAACATTAGGAATTGGCAGTTATTTTTAAAGACTTCTTAAAAGGCAAATTTGAAGAATTAATGCAGAAGACACAACAACTCCAAGTGTCCCAGTGTCTGTCTGTGCCATCATAGTGTATTTTGAAAGGATTATAAAGTGGAAACTATGGTCATGAGTGAGATCAACTTTATGGCTAGAACACGTTACATTCATCCTCTCACGATGATCCATTGGACCGGTGACACTGAAGGAATATAAAGATCCCAAGCAAGCAGAACTAGCAGCAGCACATGCCTCTGTACCTGAAGCCTCTGTTTCAGTAGTTTTCCAGCTGCAGAACTTGGGGTGAGTAAACTGTAATTCACAGCAAGTCCCAACTTTGTGGAAGCAGCCATTTTGACACAAAAACATGATACAGGCAACGGTCCTAAATCATAAAGCAGTTGAGATGAGCGCTCATTAGGACTGCTTTCTCTCTAGGTGTGCGAGGCGTACAGGACCGGGGAAACAGGATGGACAGAGGAGGTGTTGATAATTTGCAGAAAAAAATTAATAATTATCAGCAAATTTAAGAAGTGCATTTGCTTAAATTGCCAATTCCTAACTAACAGACTGCGTTTGAATTGTGATCAAACAATCAAGCAAAGATCCTTTAATATAAACCTTGGCTTTAACAAGCTCTTACATTCAAGATGATTTATTAGCCAAGTAAAGTATTTATGTCTTAAATCAAAGAAAATCATTTCAGTGTGTCTGAACGTTGAAGTTTAAAGTTTGCCGTTTGTAACAGGCCTTTGTTATGTAATTGCTACTCTGGTAGTAGTCCATCTGGGAGTTCTGCATTGGCACGTACAAACATGTGTGAGAGCATGTCAGTGTGTAGGCGAGAGCAAGATGGAAAGAGTCAAGTGAGCGTGTCTTTATTAGCCTTTTGTGCTTTAAGCCGATTCAATCAAATTTTTTGCAGATCTCAAGTTTGTCATTTATGATTTTCCACCTGATGGTTTTTAGTGACTGTGCATCGCGGTCGTCCTCGCTGCCAACACTGTTCCATTTCTTTATATGTGAACGTATTTGTATGCCTTTGTGCGGGGGCTGCAGCAAGCTGGTGAGTGGGCTGTTCGCTGTTCCATTCTCCACCATCAGAGCCATTCACAACCATCACTAAATAGACTCAGAAACAGGATGTAGGCCAAGCCGGAGCTGCTACTGCCTGGCCAAGGGAAGCCTGAAAAGGTTCCAGTATTATATAAACCTGCCAGATCAAGCTGTGTAGTCATGCTCACACACCTAATTTACATTTTCAGCAATGGGCTAAAGTACCGGAAGCTCTTCTCTCTCTCTATGTATTGTCTAGTTTCAACTTGATCAGTGATCAAAGTTTGGAGGAAGATGAGTTTCCTGAAGAAATCGGAATATCAAAAAGGATGATGTCACTGTCATTTTAAGAGATAGTTCAGATCTTTTGAAGTGGGGTTCTGTGGAACAGTTATAAACGGTTATTATCTGACCTGTTGTAGATGGCTCTTTGAACGTCGTCTGATCTAGCTAACAGCTAGTCTGAATGTGGCCAAGACCAAAATGGATTGCTGCTGTCTCAAAGCAACAAAAATCTCATAGTGCATTGAGTGAAGGCTTTTTTATAAACCTTTACATTGCTGTAACTTTTGCATTACTTGGTTATTTACATGGAATTCAAAGGTTATTTGCAAGTACTGATCAGCGAAGCAGCTAGTTCCACTTCATCCTGGGGCACTCTTAGCAGGAATGGAATATTTCTGCCAAAATAACCATATACTGTGAAATTGGAGCCAATGTGAAAGTTTATAAATGACATTAGTTTTATGAAAGAAGGTATTCCAAAGGGGGAAGAAGGTGGAAAAAGAAATGGCCTGATAATAAACAAACATGACATCCATAAACTTCTTCATATACAAGTATTTATTAAACAGTTTAAGTATAGTTATAGTTTCTTCCAAATGTTTTTTTGCAATCAAACTACTTCTGCATGTTTCGCTCTATTTTTTCTTGTGCTTTTAGCTACTGTCTTGATAAATTTAGTTTCAATGTACAGCTTTAGTAGTTTTTTTTTTAAGCTTTTTTGCAACAATTTAGCAAATTTTAGCCCTGAGCTACAGTTTGTGGTAGTTTTAGTTTTAAACTGCTGTTTTGCTAACATTAGCTGTAAGTTAGTGGTTTGGTAATTTTAGGTTTTTGCTACAATTTTGATCATTTAGCTTTCAGCTACTGTTCCTGTTCTGCTTGTTTTAACGTCAATAATTTTATTGAACAACTCATTTTTCAACAGATTGCAGCAGACTCGTTCAGCACTCAGCATTCACGCTGCATTGTGGCAGAAACTTCACTTTCTTTAGCGCTTACTTGCTTAAAAACTGATCCTGGATCAGACCTTAATGGTGCATCATTTTAAACAATGAATGACAGTGACTGACTTACTTGAAATCACAACCCTAAGGGCATAAAAACCCCATACCAGAACCTAAAAGGAAGTCTTGATGTTGTTTACAGAACCAGATTGAAGATCTTTAGCCAGCATGTTGTGAGGGAAACGATTTAATTCCTGAGGTGAAGAAGCTCATGCAGCTCAGAACAGTAAAACAAGCGAGGCCGCCTGCAGAAAAAGGCTCTGCTGGAGGATTCCTGTCTGCAGCTGCATCCAGCCTTTCAGCTGCACGTGTGTCCAGATGTTTTTGCCCATTAAGTCCCAGAGTGTGTGTGGCCCACAGTGGAGGAGCTGACAGACGGGCGCTTTGCACAGCGAACACCACCTAGTGTTCGAAGATTAAAACACATGACATTATTTAGCAGTTCTTGGCTGTTAAAGGAGCTAAAGCTAAGTTTACTCAAATCCTCTTAAGGCAGCTTTTGGAAAAATGACAACAAGAAAACTAAATATTATCAATATTTTTTATAATATTTGGTCATTAAAAACAAGTAAATTTATTATTGTGAAAAAAATTACAATTATTTTTAATGTTTGACCAAAATAGCAGCATAAGATACATAAGATGATCTTAGTTTAACACTCTGACATAAAAGGTGAGGGTGATATCCATTCTTTCAAGGAATGCTAGCCCTTTATTTATTATCTTTTTAAAGCTGCAATTCCCTTATTTTTATAAACTGCTGTACTCGAATATTAATTGACTTGTTATGTCAGGTTTAGTGTAGTGAGCGTCTCTGGGGAATGTGTGGCATGTCACCGGACCAGCAGCTCCACGTGGAAGATGTATGTCTAAAAGTGCTGAGTTGACAGAGAGGTGACAGGCAAGGCTTAGCTGACCCAGCAGTGCTGCCCCCCCCCACCACCAGCACCACTCCCACCCCATCCACATCACTGACTGCAGACTCATCAGCACAGCCTTCAATGCAAAACGCCAACTCTTTCCTGGAAACCTCACAGCCTGAGTTCACTCTCTCTAGCATTCCTTGAAAGAATGCATATCACCCGCTGCCTTTAATGCCAGAGTTTTAAACTGAAATCATCTTATGTTCAGAACTGATGGAGCTATAACCTTTTTGGTCAAACCTTGGGAATATTATGCGATATTGCATGATCTGTTAGAGCTGTTAGAGTCTCAGCTACTACCACACAAAAATTTAGTCCAGTATCTGTAAAACCGATTGAGTTACTGTATAGCCATTTTTATGTTGGCTAAGATTGCTTTGCTATTGCAGCCATCTTGAATCGAGTTGACTACAGGAAGTAATCAGTTGTAGATGTCAACCCAATTATGAATTTCTGAAAGTTTTATTGAAATTTGTTCAGCTCTGGCTTTGTCTTCAATAACATAAACGTTTGATTGGGGCTCATTTTCACCAAACCTCCTAATGAAAGCAGGTGCCACTTTCAAATCAGCCTTCACGGGAACTGCAGTCATGGAAAAAAACGAGAAAAAAAAAAGGATTGTTTTTCTCCTGATGTTGTTGAACTGAATGTGAATCACCCCTCCTGTTCTGACCGAGAGTAGCCCTCTTCGTTGCATAACTGCCATCGGTGGGGTGGTCAGAATGGCTAAGCCGCTGAGCCCTCCTGTGATCGCCGCGCTTTCTTCTCCAGGGTTCCTGTCCAGAAAAAAACAAAGCCACATGAAGCGATACCAGCCAGGAAATGAGCTCCACGCAGAATGACACCGGAGCTCAGGCCTGTTTCATATCCAGTCAATTAGAACCGGCAACAAAATGGAACCCCATGCCTGTTGCTGCTCTTTGCTTTCATGTGTCTGTGCGGCTTTGAAGGCTCATAAGAGACTCGTGTCCTCTCTTCTTATGTTGCAGCGGAACACACTCGCTGAGCGACTCAGTAGAACGAGGATCAGACCGAGGCGCGTTTAGGAAACTAAAGGAAGATCAGAGAATGTTTTGGTGCTTTACGTTATGCGTTGTCTCATTTCATAGCACTTAGAGAATGTGTTGAGGATGACTAACAGCTACTACCACACCAGATTTTAGGTCAGTATCTGTTAAACTGACTCATTTGTTGTGTTGACTAATGTCAATTAGCTGCGGTGCCCATCTTAAATTGGGTTGACTCCGAATGTCAATGAGTTTTAGATGTACAGGCAGTGATTACTTTCTGTTCAGTGGTTCCTGTGATATTTTGCTGACAGACACAGTTGAAACCAACACTTAATGTCAAAGCTTGAAGTAAAAATATTGTGCGTGTGTAGCGGGAGGATGCTCAGCTACTACCACTCCGAATTGTAGTTCAGTAATTGTAAAACTGGCTGACTCGTAGCCATTTTAGTGTTTTCTAAGGTCAGCTGGCTGCGGTGGCCATCTTGAATCTGGTTGACTCCAAACGATAATCAGTTATAGATGTACATCGAATGATTATTTTCTGAGTTTTGTTCAAATTTGTCCATTGATTCATGAGATATTTTGCTAACAGACAAACCAACACACACACAGAGGTAGTTACATGATTGCCTGCCTGTCATAGACATATTATAACAGTAAAAAAAAAAATCTGGAGGATTGTAATTAAGACCAAAAACATCATCTGTCACAACTTTATCTGGGGAAAATTTCAATATTCTACTACTACTACTACTAATTAGGTTTATTTTCTCTTAATGACAAATACATATATTAGTTCTGGTTTAAATGTAAATCACATCTCTTATGTTCATCAAAGCAATAGTTTAGATCTTTTAAAACGGGGTCCTGTGGAATATTATGAACAAGTCATTTGTTAGGGTTTTAACTTTAACACGTTTTAAGAAAAAATCTTTTTTTGTTGTTTGAGTCATTGCTTTCCTAAATGTTCTAAATATTATTTAAAAGGGAAAAAGAAACATCAAAATGTACAACCCCAATTCCAAAAAAAGTTGGGATCTTGTGTATAACATAAATAAAAACAGAATGCAATGCATTTGTTGTGTTTTTGAGATGTGTTGCTGCTATCAAATTCAAAATTATCATTTTTTTCTCCCTAATATGGTATAATTTCTTAGTTTAAACATTTAATATGTTTACTATGCTCCATTGTGACTACAAAATGGGTGTATGAGATTTTGAGGCATTTTGTTTCTATTTCCACTCTTCCCAGCATCCCAACTTTTTGGAACTGTGGTTGTATTTCTGTGCAGACAGCAGCTTATGATGAGAGTGAACCCGTGACCCTCCAGCCGCAGTAATCCACCGTATCACAAAGATTTGTTGTGAGCCTGAGTCAGTGTGATTCCTCGACTCCCCTCCTCACCACCACCTTGTTCCTTCTCCTCCTGTTTACACCCTCCAGTGTCAACACCACCTGAGCGCCATGACAACCACACACCACTACGAGGAGAAGGGAACAGAGGTCTCCGCCTCCAACGGGGGTTTTACAGCTGGTTTTGGAAAAAAAAAAAAGATTTGGAAAACACTTTGAAGTTGGGTCCAGCAGAGAAATATGCCTTTGATGTGAGACGCTAGCTTTTTAGTTACTACAGGTGTTAAAATAGGTTCTCACTGCTTAGAAATTGCAAAAGGTTTCACAACCCGAGTGTGAAGTAGGTCACACTTTTAGCCATTCAGCTTGTTTCAGGGTTTTATTTCTAAATCACCCAGAGTAGAAAGGTGAATGTGTGAAGAACTACTGACATGAACCTTTCCACGAAAAGCATGTCTGACTTTGTTTATCCAACCAGGGGCAGAACATCTGCTTGGATCTGTCTGTGACTTTATGCAGCTTCCTTGTTAGACTCTGGAGGTATCCAGGAATGACTTGTCTGAGTACGTCAGACCTCAAACTTTACTCCCTGCAAACAGAAAATAAAACATGACGAGGTGCTACAACTGAAAGATCACAAATTAATTAAACTGTCCTGCGTCCTTTCAGCTGAAAATCGATATACTTATATAGGCATGTGTTTTGTGTTTTAACCATTTAATTTAAACGATCAAAACATTACAGACTAAATTTAGAGTCCGGTCAGAGTATCTTACAATCAACCCCAACCATGACCCACAATGATACAGTTTGACAAAAGCAAAGTTATAAAAGTAGGTTGTTTAGAACCACTTTTTTTGTTTGTTTGTTTTTTTATATTCTACTATAAGACATCATGAGGGAAGCTGTCATCTCTAATGATGAGATGTGATTTTAACACTGACACTACACTCAGCCCGAAATATCTCAGACTAAATTTAGCTCAGTTTCGTTCCAATAACTTCAATCTTTTATTTGATTGTTGAAAAAAACCCAATTTCTCTTGCCAATTTCAGTTAAACATAAATGTTTATTTTACATCTAAATCTGGTTTTAGATGTCTTCTAAACTTTTACTTTTAGTCCAGTTTTTCTCAACAATCTTGACTAAGTCTAGATGTCTTTTTTCCATCTCAGTCTCATTTTAGATGTCTACTGAACTTTCAGTTTTGGAACAAATTTAGCCCAATTTTATGCCAATCAGTTAAATATAGATGTCTGTTTTATGTCTAAATCTGGTTTTAGACTTCTACTAAACTTTCACTTGGAGATAATTGACTGAGTTTCTGTGTTGGCTAATGTCAATTGGCTGTGGCAGCCATTTTGAATTGGGTTAACTCCAAAAGTTAATCAGTTGCAGGCGTACATGCATTCTGAGAGTTTCAATAAAATCCCCCCCAGTGGTTCATGAGATATTTTGCAGACACATACACACAATTACATGATTGCCCACCTTTCATGATGACATTTAGCTTGAATCAGCTGTTAGCAAGATTGTTGTGATTTCTGATTAAGAAATAACCCTCATGTTATCACCCACCATCATGAAAGATGGGCAGTCATGTAATCTCCTGTGCCTGTGTGCGTTTGTTTGTCTGTTAGCAAAATATTTGAACCACTGGACACATTTTCATGAAAATCTCAAAGTCATCAGTTGATGTACAGTATGTTAAGACAATGAGATAATTAAGTTATTATTACAACAGAACTAGCTTTATTGTTACTACAACATAATGAGATACAGCACATGAAATAATGTCCTCTTGGTTTTAATGGTAATGCATTCTGTGAGACACAATAATTGCTCAGACTGCTTACGTCACACTCGTCATCTGCTACAAGTGCAGCATGCCAAACAAATAAAACTTTGCTCATCATGGCTAAAGAGCATGTTTGGGTAAAACAGTCTAGGCAGAAGAAATTAAAAACTGCCAAGGAATGGTTCAGTGGACACAACAAATAAGTCTAAGGTATTTGCCTGGCCTCCAAACTAATCTAATGGGATCTGATGCCATCTGTGGGAATAAAGCCTGATTCGCAGACAGCCCACTCTACAATCCACAGAGTTCAAAGGCTCTTTTTGCTAAAGTCTTTGCACGAAATACTCCAGAACATCCCCAGATGTTATTTGCACACCTCTGCTGGCAGCAAAACTGGAGATCTGCTCAGTATTAAGTGGATGGTCATATTATTACGGCTGATTGATGCAGGTGTTTTTTCCGATCGTGAAAGGTGGCCATTTTGTCGAGCCAGTCAAGAGTAGAACCCAAACAAGCCGGTCGTCCTAACGTGATGTATGAAAGGAA
>JAOXNZ010000074.1:15998880-16013480 GCA_028566095.1 Kryptolebias brasiliensis
TTTGCACAAAAATAAAAAAATTCTGGATAACACAAAAAAAAAAAAAAAAAAAAGTGAAATCTGCAAGATCAAAAGCACCCGACTGTCTCCTCTTGTTCCTGATGGCTGTAAGAGATCAGAGGCCAGATGATGCAGTCACAGCGTACTGATCCACACACACACACACACACACACACACACTGAAGCCTAATCTCATCAAACTGTTATGCAGACACACAAAAACAGCTGCCCGTGTAGGCAGACACACAGACATGGGTGCTAACGTTGAGATCAAAGAAAGGTGAGTAACGTAAGTCTGTCCTGCCTCCTTGTTAAATCTCTTACAGCAGAGGGAATGCTTGCTAACACCACGCTACTCCAAGGGGTTTTACCGCCATAAAATGATTCATTAAAAATGTTAGAAAAGGTTCTAAGATATTATTGAACAGAATGGTCTCAGGTAGGAAATCTTTTCAACACATCAAAGCCAAACATTGGCGTTAGGGAATGTTTTGCAGATTTATTCGTTTTTGCTGCTTTGTGTCCTGACAAAATGGCTTCCACAGCTGATCTAAATTAGCATACACAAAAACGGCTATAACTCAATCAGCGTTACAGATCCTGAGCTAAAGCTTGGTGTGGTTGTAGCTGAGAGTCATCCCCAACACATACTCTGAGCCCTAACTGTTTGTGCGAGATCTTAGGACATCTTGTGCGAGAGCTCGCGTTACGCCGTTTTCAAGGTTTGACCTAAACGGCTCAAACGCCGTCATTTCTCAACAAAAGATGATTTTAACTCTGACGTTAAAGGTGGTGGGCGATATGCATTACTTCAAGGAATGCTAGGGCTTTAATTGTGTGAATGCTATTTAAGCAAACGTTTGACTCAATTAGTGCTGGTGTGCCATGACTTTTAGTATTTGTAACTTTTGTACTTTTTGAATTATTTAGCTTTATTTACAATAATGTTCCCCATAGAAATGCACTGAGATCTTTTCAATTCCTTCAAAAAAAAACATTGTCTGAAATCTACTTCAGCATACACATTTATTTATTTTTGTGTTCTTATGCTTCTTTTAGCTTCCGTTTTGCTATTTTTAGCTACTGTTTTGCGTGTTTTATGTTAGCTTTAGTTTGACTATTTTAAGTTTTTTGCTTCCATTTGATTACATTTAGCTTTTTGTTACAGTTTTGCAATGGATTTGCTAATACTAGCTTTTAGCTACAGTTCTGTTACATTTGGTTTTAGTCAACTCTTCATTCTTCAGTACTTTGCATTCACGCTGTAGTTTCACAGAAAATTTAGTTTCTTTTAAAAACATACAGCTGAAAGAGGGAATCCTTCATATTTCTCATGACTGTATAAAAAAAATAAATCATCCAGTCACTACGGATTTGAAAGTGCATTTATGTCCGTCTTTGCTGATTGATAATAAAATAAATCACCACCCCGGTGAAACACAGCATTTGGGGTCACTGGTGTTTCAGGGGTCATACAGACTGCAAGTCGGTGTGTTATATATCTTTCACACACAAAACAGATTTCCAATTTCCCCTCCTTAACCTCAGGCAAGTGGCTGCAGCTCCAGCTGTTCCACTGCGTTCTTATGCTTTCACTTCCTGCCAAAGCCTGAGAATCCAACACCGCAGTGTTGCTTTCACTTCTTGCAATGAAGCTCTTTGCACTTCCTTTAGCCCTACAAAGAAAAGGAAAAAAAAAAAAAACACCCTGACAAGTTACATATCTGAACTCCAGTTTGGTTTGTCCTCCATTTTTTTTTCCTCCCATTTTGTTTGGCTTACTAAATTGGCCGCTGGGTGAAAGTAAGGCAGAGCCAACCGCATCAGAAGAGGGCAGCAAGTTTAAGGAGTGCCTGACATCAGAGGCGGCGCAGACCGCTGACGGACAACAAAAGCACATGGTGCCACATCTGGCTTCTAGTTTAGCGTGCAGTTGGCTTTGGTGTATGTCCGTACTATGATTATCTTTGTCCCACTGCCTTGTAATGGAACAATAAAGATTGTCGGCTAGGGATAGCTTTGAAGAAAAAGCAGTCCTGATGAGCGAGGAAGAAGAGTAGCAGAATCTGTCACAATTTGATGCCATTAGACATAAAGATAGATGTCCTGATCAACTGAAATTAAGCATATTTCTAAATGGAATTGTTCGCGTGGCTATCAGCTTTGTGTCCGAGTATTTTTCGGCCTACACGATGCTAGCCTTTCTTCTGTTAGTGTCCTCATAGTCACCCTGCTCCAGCTGGACCATGTGCTTCACAGCTGAGGTTTACTGGCAGAAGATAACCACTGCGGTTAGGAGAAAAGAGCGGGGTGCCCCTCCAGCCTCAGAGCATGCATGCATTTGCATGTGCAAGACATCCTGATGCACGTTTTGCACGAAAAGAGAGACCAACATTTGGTATAAACAATTCTCTATTTCGACAAAAGGAAAGCCCAGTGATTAAAGGGTCGCTTTAGTTCAAAACACTGAAATCAGGACTTTCAGTGAAAATCAAAAAATCATGAAGGATAACCTGTCGGCTCGCCAAGTCTACTCAAAGATTTATCAAGGAGCTTAAAGGGAGATCAAGAGCTCCGAGCTCGATTTATTAAATGTCGCACAATTTCTGTTTTTCATTCAAAGGAATGGTTCCAATCTTTTGAAGTGTGGCTCTGTGGAAAGGTTAGGAATAATTAATATTTTAACTGTCACGGCTCTTTGAACGAGTTCGGAGAAGTAGAGTTTAATTCTGACCGGATTGACAAGCTAACAACTAGTTAAAACCAAAATAGATTGTTGGTGTTTTAACTTCAATCTTAAATATTTAAGCAGTTCATGCCAAGGTTATTTTATACACCTTTATATTACTGTTAGTACCCCAGGCTGCACCAGGCATGCAACAGGTTGCTGCTGTTGCCAATATTTGCACTTGATGATAACGATTGGATGTAAACAAATGCATAACATGAAATTGCTGGTGGTATTAAATTTTTGTAAACTAGCATTCGTTTGAACCACTGGGACATTTCTGAGACAGGAGTTGGTTAAGATGGCAGCAATCCATTTTGGTCTTAGCCCCGCTCAAACTAGCCGTGAGCTCGTCAATCTGGTTGGAGGTCCTAGATTCAGATCCCGGACGAGCCCCCTATTTTGTCACGACCCAGCTCAAGGGTCGTGACAAAAAAGGGAAAGGATGCAGAAAAGCAGCGACAAATATTTATTTTAAGTCAAAATTATATCAGAAAGAAACCAATAACAATATGATGTGTTAAGCCTGTAAGATCAGCCTGGTCAGTGTGAGTGAGTGAACGTTCAAATGTTTGTTAATTCAAAGAAACGCAACCAAGGAAGACCACACACATTCAGGCAAGGAGAGAGAGAGAGATCTGCTTGCATGCAGGAGCTCATATAATGTGGAGCTATGACTCCAGGTGTTTTCAGTCAGTCTGGCTGCTGCACTCAACCAATGGGATCCATTTCTACAACGGCCCAAACAGAATCACAGTCAGTAACATAAATATGACAGCAAGTGTTGTTTTTGCAGCAAAGATGGGTGACATTTTATGTATCTGATTTAGCCGGTGTTAGCCAGCTGAATTATATCGTATTCCATCTGTACTTGGAACGCAGTTAAGTCGGGTAAAGTTTAAAAGCCTTCTGTCACCTCTGGAGACAATTCTCTTTTTTTCAAAACCATTTTGTGTGCCAGACTGATATGATGTGTGAATAAATGACCTTACCGCAGACGTACATTCATAAAATCACTGATCCTGTGCTGCGTTTGTGCGGCAAATATAAAAATAAGTGAAGAAAAAGATGAATCTGATGCATCTCTAAGCTTGAGCTGGAACTGCGGTGGTGAAGTTCAGGATGAAACATCTCAAATATGTATCTAATGAAGGCTGTATTCACCTGGATGGGTGTTAGCATCAGTATAAAGCACGCTGACTCATGTATTAATCAGGATGCTGACTCATGCTGGTGCACTCCGTAAGGGCCATATATTACTCACTTCTTACAGGAAAGCAGTTTCTCTTTTTAACTTTTCATAAAAAAATTAGATACCAAGAAGGTTTTTTTAAATTTTCCAGTTAATTTGTCTGATTGGCTTATTGATGGTACTTTGATTGGGTTAATAAAGGCTTAATGTATGTTTTATCAGGAGTCATGACAGTTTTTTTTTAAAGATGGGCATAAAACACTGGGAGAAGTCTTTGCTTTTCACCCCTGACAAACTCTCCATGGGTAAGGATCGTGAGGGTGGGTGTGGGGCTCTGTTGTTTATCTGCATCTTAGCTGGCTTGCTACCAGCTCAGACAGGTCTCAACTGGCTGCTTCTTCCACCATTCAGCAGGCCTGGCGAGTCAAAACAGCTGACATCATCCCAGAGGGTGAAGGAAGCCTTGTTGCAAGGGAGACAATGAGGTGTTTCTGATTCCTGAGCGAGTGAAATGACCTGGAAGAGGCGACTACAATACAAGCTGGACCAATTCTTTAAGGATGGGATCTTTGATGCTTCATTTATCAGAGACGACACTGAACCATTCTTAAAGAACAGCATCAGTCAAATGTATCCCTGTTGACCTGTCATCCTGGCTTCCCCTTGCTGTAGCATCTTTGTTGTACCGCGTCAGTCTCTCTGTGTGAAAGCAGATTTCTCTTGCTAATGCTGGAACACTTGGTTCTAAGTTGTTGTGTTTTGAAGTGTCTCTAGTTCCTAAACGGTTTCCATGTAGCTCCTCTCCTTCTAGGCTTGCTTTCATAGTATCATTCCAACAGTGTTAGGTTCTTATCCATGAATGCCTTGTTCCAGTTGTCCACTCATCAGAATGTCCTGGTTCTCTCAAACCTGACACAAACCGTGTCAACATCTGAACCAGCATGGCATAATTTCGATATCTCTTCACTTGTTACCCACTGGTTGTTCGGAGTTTGGCTGCACCAGGGTCTAATCTTCTGTACCAAAGCTGTGCAACAGTACCACTGTTCCAGCACCATTTCATAAACTTTTACATTTCCATCAGTTTTAAATCATACGATTAGTCGAACAAAAACACAATGTTCCTGCACCAGAAGTGCCACAGCCAGCTGCTGCTACTTGCACTTGTAAATAAAGATGTAATATAAAACTGATGGCAGTGTAAGGGTTCTATAAAACAGCATTCACATGAACTGATGAAAGTGAGATTGAAGTTGTTTCAAGAGTTCATCAATCCACTTTGGTCTTAGCCCAGCTCAAATTAGCTTTTAACTGGCCTGGCTGGTTAGAATTAAACTTTATTTTTCAAAACTGAGGCTTTTCAAAGAGCTATTTACAATAAGTAAGATAATATTTCCACAGAACCCCACTTTTAAGTGATTTATTCAACTGACTGACTGTAAAGGTGTTATAAAAATACACCATAATTTTGTAGACTGACGCAGGTGGAAATATTGTGATGCTTGGGAAACTATATTCAGGTATGAAGCCTAGCAAGAAATATCTGAGACACGAGGTCTGAGCAGGTGATTAGACAACAAAAAACATCCAGTTCTTTCTGGATTCATGTAGGTCACCATGGTTCTTCTTTACAGACAGAGACTGAGGAGCCACATTTCTAAAGACAACAGTGCCATCGTGTGGCCGTCCTGAATCACTGCAGTCTTCTGATTTAACTTGGAAGTATTTACGTTTGACGACAGATTCAAAAAAATATAATGTAATTCAACTTTATTGAAACATCCTTGACTTTTAAAACAAAACAACAAACAAAGCGGTCCATACTGAGAGCATTAAATGTCCCATTTTTTTGTCTTTCAACCCACTGCAGAAAAAAACCTCCTCGATGAGATTTTATAGCAGCAGCGCGTGTGGTGAAAAGTGTAAAAATGAAGTTCCGGTCCCAGTTTTGACATCAAAGCTCACCGTGTGGACTAGAGGTCGTCTGTGATTCCTCTGACTCCTCCGCTGTCTCTAATGGAAAAAGACAATGAGACAAAAATAATTCATAAGGAAACAAAAATAGAGCAAGTATGCTGAAGTAGATTTCAAGGAGCACAAAAGGTTTTCAGAGCTTTTTTTTTTTAAAAAGTTAGTTTAAAATTATAAATACCAAAAATCACTGTGCTCTATTCCTGATTGTCCTGATGCATGCTCAATAATCCAGGTAGATAAATGAGTCAAGTCCTCTGGACGTGTTTTTCATCTTTTCAGCCTAACGACTGAGCGATAGTGCCCTGTCGTTAGGCTGATTGTCTCCTTTTGCATGTGAACAACTAGTTTTGGGTGTCACCAGCAACTGGTTAATTCACCATGTAAAGGTGCTGCTTATAAGACTGAGTTTGCTTGCAGCTCCTCAGACTGAAGAAGTCTTTTGGATAAAAAAAACCCTGAAACGTTTCAACAAAGAGGAACCCATCCAGAGGGCTCGACTCAACCTTGTCAGATCTATTCCTAACTGAGTCGAACGTTTTGATACATGAGTAGTTAAAATAGCACAAAGTGTGCAGAACTAAACAGGAAAACAATAGTGTGAATGCTGACTGGCGTTATGTAATTATGCTGTAATTGGCGTGATGAGCCTCACCTTGTTGCGTTTGGACGCACTCGCCGTCTCGCTCCTCGTAGCCTCCGGAGCAGATGCACACGTAGCTCCCCTTATTGTTAGCACACTCCTGGTGCTCCTTCGTGCACACGGGCTCTGACTGAGAACACTCATCAATATCTGGAAGACAAGAAGCACGAAACAGATGAGGCGAGCCAAGTCTGTAGTTCTAAACTGCTTGTTCTAAGTCAATAATTTGCATTTAAATTACCTTAAGAAAGCTCGGAGAACTATTGCTTACGATTACTTTAGAAGATTATTAGAAAGACTGGATCATTTGGAGATAAATTGGTTTTATTTAGCCTCATATTTCTTCTACATTGAGCTGAATCTTTTCAAATTATGAGAAGTGATGATGTTACAATTGTTTTGGTCAAACCTTGTAAACGATTCGCTCAGGCTTATGCGAGATGTGTTGAGGACTCTCAGATACAACCACACCAAACTTTAGCTTATTATCTATAAATCTGATAGTGTTTGCTAATGTTGATTAGCTGTGGCAGCCATCTTGAATTGGAGTAACTCCAAAGTGTAATGAGTTGTAGATGTACACCCAAAGGTTAAATCATTCAAATCTGTTTGGAGGTTGCTGAGATATTTTGCTAACAGACAAAGTTAACTAACAGTTAATGGCAAAACTGTATAGAGCTTCCAGTAGGTGTTGTAAATTAGTCTCAGTTACAACCACACCAAATTTTAGATAAATATCTGTAAAACTGGCTGAATCATAGCAAGATAAGAGAGACAAAAACTGCAAGAAACAGTGAAGTATTTACACCTCACCTGTGCAGGTGCCCTCTACATCTTGGTACCCGCTGGCACAAGCCTGGCACTTATCAGAACCGGGTCCAGAGCAGCCGGCGCACGCACTGTCGCAGGCTGTGGAGGACAAACACAGGCAAAACTTTTAAATGCATAAATGGACACCAATTGTAAACACATGATTTTCCCGTCTGACAGCTGGAAAACTGAAAAAAATATGATTTGTTCTCAGAAACCTTAATCTCAGACAATCATGACATGAAACAGGATGAAAATTTCCCTTCTAGCGTTAATTATTTTAAAGGGAACATTGAAAGTATTTAATCTTTGCCGAGGTGCACCGGTAGTGTTCAGCAGCTGTTCTCACCTTTGCAGGAGTAGGAGCCGTCAGAGTTCAGGCAGTGTTGATCCTCTTTGCACACAGGAGGCTCTTTGTTGCACTCGTTCACATCTGCAATTCATAAACCTGTGCTGTGATTGTTCTTTTACCGAAAAATAAAAAACAACACATCTTCCTCACTGCAGATTGTGCTTCCTTCATAACGAAGAACGCAAGTCATGAATTTGAGATTACATTCAGGATTATTAGCTTATTTTATGTTGTGTCATCCAGAGTACTGACTCAAAGTGCAACTGACTAAATCTTACTATTAGGTTCACTTGTATGAAACCGCTTCATGCCTGTTAAAATACACTTGATTAATATATATTAACAGTTGAAAGCACCTTTTATTACAAATTGATAGTTTGAACATTTTAAAGATTCAAACTCTTTATGGATAAAAATGTTTTATTACTAAATGTTACCTGGCTAGTTCCATTCAATTCAGAGTATTTTTTATCTCAATTCACACATTTAAAAGCCCTTTGTACTTGTTCTGCAGACTGAGGTAGTTATTGTTTTAGCTAAACAGAAAACAAGACCGTCTTCAATGTGTTAAAGTACAAACTCCTTTGATAAGACCATGTCAGAACTTCCCGCAGCCTTCAGCATTCCTCTTACCAACACAAGCTTCTTGATCATCCTCCTCCCAGCCCTCCTTACACTCATCGCAGTCCTGATTGGTCGCTCCGCTGCAGGTTTTGCAAGAAGCGTGACACTCTGTGGGAGGATGTGAACTCAGATTTACTCCACATGTTCATGTAATCCCTCTGAAGCCAGTATCTCATTTGGCTGCGACCATTGGAGACTTATTGGCAATTAAAAGTTGTGAGAAAACAGACAAATTGTACATCCAGCGAGCTGTGTGGCTGCATTTTGTGCCACCAGTTTTTTGAAAGGCAGAGTCTAGTTTATGTGCACGATTTACAAAACTGTATTCTACCCGGTACACATTATTTAGTTGCCCATTTCGACTTGCATCCTACCCACCTCATCCTGCAGCATTGCAGGTGCGACCTCTGGACATCTAAGGGCATCACAAGCCTGTATTTGCACATTTGGATGCATTAAAATACCACTACTCTTATTTTTTTCACTTATCCAGTGAGGCGAGCCCTGAAAGGTGTCAAGCGCTCAGCTTGCGCCGGAGAGCATTTTGGAAACTCCCTCACAAATGCCGTTTACAATTCGGCGCAGCACAGCGAGCTACTGGCTCAACTAACAGAGATCCTCAGCTGTGTTTTTACCTGCACACAAAGAGTACGTGTCGTTCTTCACCGCACCGAAATAGCCGTCGATGCAGTCCAAGCAGAACTCCCCTTTATACCCGTGGTTACAGTCGCACTTCCCGTTCCCTCCGCGAGTCCCATCGCCGTCACAGTTACCGTTGCCGTGACATGGTCTCTCTGCACCCCCGACACAGGCTTGAAGACAAAAAACAGCTCAGTCAGCAAGATGCAGCTCAACTGAGGAAAGTTAGGTGGATTAGTTCAAATAAAATCTCTTTATGGTGAAAGAAATACTTCAATTATTAACTACATCTTGAACTTTTTTAAAAATATGTCTTAAATAAAAAGCTTTGGGTCCAAATATTCGGTGTCCTCACCGTTGCAGTCAGGTCCAAATGTTCCCTTTGGACAGCACACTTTAATGGTCTCTATGCAGAACCATTTATGCAGATCGGGATATGTTGTTTTCCTGCAACACAACAGAGAATCAAGCAGGAAGAGATGCGGAAAAAGCGAGGCAAATTAGTTCTACGACGAGGCACGCAGGGAGGGAAACGCAACACTCACTTCTGAAACCACCACGTCTCGAAGTGCTCCTCGTGTTCCTCCACCATATGGTTGCATTCGAAGCTGCTGGTCTCGCACAGCTCCTCTACAATCTCCATCAGACGAATCTCACTGTAAGAAGACAAAGAACACGTGGAGCTGAAAAGGAAGTTATGAATAACCGCTGACAGCTTGTGCTGAAAGACAGAAGCGTTGGATAGTTTTTGAATCTAATCTTGTGCAAATGGCTGATGCTTTTGGGTAAATTCACAAGTTTATTTGTTCTCTAAAGCACTGATAATGTTTCCAAGGTGAGGGCATTTGGAGCACAGTAAACAGCATCTGTGGCAGGTTGACCTGCAGTTTGGACTGGACCAACAGTCTCACCTTGTCTCATACTTGGACAGTTTCCTCTCCTCCCAGGCTGTGTTGCCTCCTCCAAAGTTCTGCTTTGCTGTTCTTTCAAAGCCCTGAATACAAGAAAAACACAAGATACTGTGGCATAAAAAGGAACAGAAAGAAACAATTACATTTACAGGCTTGTGAGACATTGGCACCATATAAAATAAAAAGTGGTTTGTGTCAATAATAACAATAAAACTCAACAGAAATGTTTAGAATCCCCATCTGACCTTATTGAAGTTATCAGTGATTTGCTGGCAGGTGTTACAGGCGCTTTTCAGATCCCTCTTTTTGGCGTCGTTGGCGTGAAAAAGTAAAACAAGAACTGTACAAAACAAAAGCCTGAGGAGCCTCAGCTCTGGGCCGGTGGACAGCATCATCTTAGCCGAAAGTCAGTCACACTTTCATGTCAGGACGCGCGCTTCAGCCGCTCAACAAGCACGTTTTCAGCTAATATTAGCGAGCCGCAAACGCTTCAAACATCTAAATGAGCCGCTCATAACATTAAATCAAAGATAGCGCTATCTATGCAAAGCACAGTAACGTTGTATTTACATGCCGGTGGGCAGGAAAAAAAAAAAAAAAAAAGGATGCGATTGTAGTTTTCCGCGTCAGCCTTTGAGCCAGATTGTGGCTTGTGCTGATTGGTTACATAGCCTGTCAATCATTTCAACTTCAAATCAGAAGCCGCCACGCGCGGGACATCTAATCGACTTCTACGTGAAAAATGAAAAAAGAAATTTTGTGATACTTATGTTTTATTTTGTTCAATCATTCTAACCCTATCTGTACATAATTTTAAAGATTTTTTGCTTTTAAATAATAATTAGTCAGCGATGTGAAAACCTTTTTTTCGCTTCCGGTGTTGACCGGAAGGGATGGAAAGAGCGTTTTCAGCTGTCATGGCTGAAAAGAGGAAAGTTGTGAAGCTGCTACTGCTGTTTCTTTTAATTTCTGTCGCTGTTTTGCATTTATTAGTTTGTCCGTTTACTAAAGTTGAAGAGAGTTTCAATTTACAAGCTGCACACGACATTTTGTATCACAGACTTGATTTTGACAAGGTAAGCAGTGTTGACATGATTTGCTAACAAGCTAACATGAGTTCAAATAACACATCATAAGTTCACAGATTTAATATTTCTCTCACTTTAAATTTTAAAATTCTAAAAAAGGCAGCACGGAAGCGAAAATATAGGTTAAATCAATGATAAACTTTGTGTAGAAACAATAAAAACATAAGGTTTTGGGCAATGTTTACAAGTAAAAACAAACTAGTCACCAAACACTTACACATACTTCATATAAAATTTCATGTTTAAAGATGGATTAATATTTTGTTGTAAAATGAATTTCCTGTCTTTCAGTACGACCACCATGAATTCCCCGGTGTTGTTCCTCGTACTTTCCTCGGCCCCTTGTTTCTCTCCGCTCTCTGCTCCCCTGTTGTTTTCCTGTCGTCTCTGCTGGATGCACCTAAATTCTACGCTCAGATAACAGGTAGATAAACTTGAAGATGGGATTATTTATATTTGTGTAATGAGTATTTACAGAACCGTTGTAAAGACGTGTAATGTTTTCTGTGCAGTCCGAGCGTCGCTGGGATTGTGTGTCATCGCTGCTCTGTGGCACATGCAGAAAGAGGTGAGGAGGCAGTTTGGCTCCACAGTTGCAGCTCTTTTCTGTCTGATCTGTGCTTCCCAGTTTCACCTGATGTTCTACAGCACCAGGACGCTCCCTAACATCTTTGCACTCCCTCTAGGTAAGGCGTCCTATGACAAACCCTAAGTTAACTTTTCTGTCCTTCTTGCTGATGCTGACAGTTAGGTTTTGCTGCCAGTTCTCATAGCGTTCACATCTTGGATGGCTCAGAAATATGCTCGCTTCATCAGCCTCTCTGCTTTGGTAATCATCGTGTTCCGGTCTGAGCTCTGCGTCTTGCTGGGCCTCATGTTACTGAGGTCACTGCTGAGCAGGAAGCTGGGACTGCTGAGGCTCATTTACTACGCTGCTCCGGCTGGGCTCCTGTCCTTGGGTGAGTGGTAAATTTACAGTTTATATTAGAAATGATATGTGCATAATCCTAACTGTTTTCTTTGTGCTCTGCAGCCTTGACGGTGGCTGTTGACTCCTTCTTTTGGTGGAAATTTGTGTGGCCTGAGGGGCAGGTGCTGTGGTACAACACTATTCTCAATAAAAGCTCCAACTGGGGAGTATCCTTTAAAAAAATACACCATTTTATGTTTACCCACCTGAAACCAAATTGCTTTTGACTCTGTTTTAATTAGTTGCTAAAAACTGCCACAGGTTTTAGTCTTTCTCTGTATCCACTCCAAGTTCTGCTTAACTTCTCTCCATTAGACTTCTCCTTTTTTATGGTACTTCTACTCTGCAGTACCTCGCGCCCTGGGCTGCACGCTGCTCTTTCTGCCGCTCGGCCTCCTTGACAGGCGAATCAGGCCGCTGCTGCTCCCCACAGTAGGCTTCATTCTCATCTATTCGCTGCTGCCTCACAAGGAGCTGCGCTTCATCATTTACACAATCCCCGTGCTCAATTTGGCTGCCGCACGCGGCTGCTCGTTCATGTAAGATGAATCATAAACCTGAGATATAGTTAGGGAAAATACTAGTCATCATCTAGTATCTTACAATTATGACATTTAGAGCAGGAAATAAGCTCTAATGGATTCTGCAAATTGCCTCTTTTTTAATGTGAAAAACTTTTTTTTTTTTAAATAATCAAGTTTTTCTCTATTTGATTAAGTTTGTGCAACTATCAGAAATCCTGGATGTACAAACTGGGTTCTGCTGTAGTGGTTGGCCAGCTGTTGATCAATGCAACGTACTCTATTGGTTGTCTCCACGTTTCCTACAACAACTACCCTGGAGCCAGAGGAATGGAAAAACTACACGAGCTTCTGCCAGCTACAGCAGGTCGGAATCACTTTCAGGTCCTTTTGGTTTCACACAGAACTCATAGATTCAGGAAGCAAATGATAGAGTGAAGTTTGAACTACAGTTTTCAGAGTATTTGCAGTCGGGTTTTATTTTAACATAAGTTCAAATATATATGTGCTAGAATTACTTATTGTATTTGCTTTGGGTAGGGGTCTGCCCTGTACATTTCTAAGAGCTGATTTACCATATTTCCTACTAAAGTTCGTATAGAGCCACAAAATGTACTTAACTCTTAAAAACAAACTTAATAAATTGTAATTTATATACAATGCATAACAAAATAATTTGTTGCATTGCATTATATAAATTAAGTGTTGAGAGAAAGAGCTTTTTTTTTATATTTCTTTTAAGAAAAAAATACACTCCAGACCTATTTGAGTCCACACACACTTATAAAATAAGCCCATTTAGAAACAAATGGGCTATGGTCCAATGCCCTAAAAAGAATAAACATAAAAAGCTAAAACAATTTGTTTATTTAATTAGGTCTTTTTTGTCCTTCTTTAAATAAACAAACTACAAACTTTATGTACTTTAACAACTTGGGTGCCTGTTTTTTTTTTTTATGCGCATGCCTTATTTTTTTAATAAGAAATTAGCTGTATCTTTCTACCTTTCTGTAATTTTGAGCAGAATTTTTTTCTTTCTTGCATAAAAATTGGATGGATTAACTGCTTAAGTGCTCATTCCTATTGTCAAGTTAAATCAGTTATAAATATTTCTGAAGTTTGAGGCAGTTTGCAGACTCTGGTTTAGCGGAAAAGCAATCTGGGATTTTAAATTTTTCAAAAACTGTAATAATTTAATTTCCCTTAGATGTCTCTGTTCACATTGACACATACGCTGCTGAAACAGGAGTGTCACGCTTCTTGCAGCACAACAAAAACTGGAGGTTAGTGTTTATTTACGTTGTTTCTTTGGATCATAACGTTAAATGTGCCCACTATTATTTAACATGTCATGATCTATTTTAACAGATATGACAAGCGAGAGGATTTAAGCGTCACAAGCCCCGAGATAAGAATGTACTCGCACTTATTGATGGAGGCGAACGCCACCAGGATCCAGCAGCTCCAGGACACTCATCGGCCCCTGATTTTCATAGAGGGTTACAAAAACATGGCCTTCAACGTGGCTCACTTCCCTCCCGTCAGCGTGCATTTAGAGAGGAAAACTGTTCTGATGGCGAGACAAACAGACCGGCGAGATGACAAGACACATTAACAAGGATTTGCTGGATTAAAAAGTGGATTTCTCAGGTGAAAATCCAATCTTAAAAACACTTCTGTCATAAAAAGGATTGGTAAAAGATTTTCTTCAAATGTCACTGAAATACAGATCATCTAAAATGTTACCCCAACAAAAAAGTGCATTGTTTACATCAGAGTATGATTTGTATATTTTGTAAAGTCAATAAAGCAATAGTAATTTTTTGAGCAGAAGTGAATTGAAGCTCAACTGACACAACTCCAACTCTTTTATAATAACAACTTTGTAAAATGAAAACCTTTATTTACAAATGACCACAAAAATTTGCATTTGTCCAGTCTCAATGCTAACACACTTATCAAATTAAGCTCAAAAATCCTTTCATATAAAAATGTACAGTACACTGTATCAATCAATAATAAACCCATAATTTAAACCCCAAACATAAAATTGTGCTTAAGAGACAAACTGTAAATACCAAAGAATCCCCTTTATTCTGAAAATACAGCAATATTATAAATGATCTTATTAAAAACATATCAAGTGTAAAA
>JAOXNZ010000074.1:16022824-16034728 GCA_028566095.1 Kryptolebias brasiliensis
ATTTATTGCTCACCCCCCCCCCCCTCCAAAAGGTGAAGGTGGATGATGTTTTTACCTTTATCTGTCTGATGTATTTTATTGAAACTTGCAGAAAGATCATTGGATGTACGTCTACAACGGATTGACTTTTTTTCGAGATGCCGCAGCGGCCAACTTATCTTAGAAAACACAAAAAAATGGCTATAACTCGGTGAATTTTACAGACATTGAACTCAAATTTGGCGCGGCAGTAGCTGAGAGTGATCCCCAACACATAATCTGAGCACTGACAGGTTTGTTAAAAATTTTGCCACGAACTATTGGAGTCACCTCCATCTGGGTGTTCGCAAATTAACTCACGAATTGCTCTCACAGAGTAACAACTGGATGAACATCTGCAATTCAGTAATTCAAGATGGCCACCATAGCTGAGCAGCCTTAGTCACACAACACAAAAATGGCTGTAACTCAATCAATTCTGCAGACATTGTGTTCAAATTTGGTGTGGTAGTAGTTGACAGTCCTTCCTAACACATATTTTGAGCTGTCCTCCTGTACAGAATGCTGGACCTTTTAATTGTTTTATTTTATATGCATTTCACACACATAGAGAGAGATAGAGTAGGAACTTTTTAAGGAAGCAGCGGTGGCACCGTGGCTCCAGCACCGACCCCACGCTTTGTTTGGACCTTAGCCCGCTCGCACGGACCGGCTGTGTGACAGATGGGTTCTTTTGTGTGAAACCTACGACTCCAAAAAAAAAAAAAGAAAAAAAAAAAAAAAACATGACCTCCAGCGTCACACGTACGGGTGGGAGTTGTCTGCTGGTTAAAACGCATTGTTGTGGGCGGATGATCCGTCTGTGCTCCTGCCTGCCTCCACTGCTGCTAAACCTGCCTCTGGTCGACTGTAGCCTTTGAATGGCCCACAAAACAAACAACTGCGCCTCTTCTGCAGAAATTAACATCGGAACCTCTCGGGCACCGAGCGGGCCTCTTTCCGTTTCGTTTCTAGCAGGAAAGACCCAAGTCTCGCCCGTTGGATGATACTATTGTGCACGGAATCCGAGCCCTTTTCGCAGGCCGTTGCTTTGTAAAAGGTAAACCTGTTCATGTCTGCGCTTCGGCTCTGTTTTGTTTGCCTTTCCGCTCCATTCGGCGAGAAGTCACGCAGTCATTGCGGGATATAGCTGACGTGAAATGTTTCGAATCAAAGCGCTTTTGTTGTGTTTGACGCCGCTCGCTCCGTTTAGCTTCTCCTGCTAGCCACCTAGCCAGCTAGCTAGCTAACGGTATTGTTAGCATATTGGTCGCTTGGAATGCGAGCGAAAAGCTTCTTTCCACTCAAAATGGGAAGCGTTGCCTTCTCCTGCGGTCATTTTCTGAAAGCTCTGTCTGGCCGCCTCCCATTGCGTTTAAATGCCTCAGGTCGCTGACTGTTTTTTTTTTCTACGTTACAATCTGCCAAATGAGCTAGTTTCTTTGCTTTGAGTTGGTCTTGCTGAGAATTGCTGCTGCTGCTTCTTCTGTTTTTTGCTTTTAATCGTCCGTCAGAGTCATTAAAGTCACTTTGTAAAGCATTAATAAAAAATTTAGCTTAGGTTCAGAGGAAATGTCTAAGTTAGCGCAGCTCTTTTGTCAAGTGTGTAACGGTATCCTAGCAACCGGAGGTAATTGATGTTATTAGTTGGAAATACATAATTAGCAGCTGTACCTGCTAACTGCTGGTTACTGTTGTAGCTGGACGGGTCTCTCTTTGAAGAAGAGACTTTTACCTGGATAAATAAAGAATATATAGTTTCATTTCATGCTGTAAAACTTTAGGTAAGATACACGTATCAGCTGCAGTTGGGCGATGCACCCTGGAAAATTTTGTGATGAAAACAACATTTTATTTGTGATTGTAGGCTGCAGCATTTAATAAATGAAGGGTATTTTCCTTCTGTTATTTTCAATGACCTGGTGTGAATGATCACTGAGTTTATTCCTACAAGAGCTCAATAGCAAAGACGTCGCTAAAGTAAATGCAAGCATTTAAGTCACGCTTTCTTCTAAAACCATGGCTGCCTAAAAAGTTAATTCTATAATTACTGAAGTTATTTAAACCCTCAACTCCCCAGAAGTCTTCATAATGTTGTCACCAAATAAAACTGACATTAAATTTAAAGTACAAATATAAACAAAGAGCAGTAATACACAATACCTTTACCAAACTGTAACAGCATCAGTCATTTCCACAAACCTCTTGGTTATCCTGTCATTTAAAGCACACTTAGAGATTTGCTTATCAGTATTGTTTTCCTGTTAATAGTTTCATATGTTTTTGGGTTTTTTTTTTTGGACTGACCTTCAACGTACTCAGCTGCTTCAGCCATTCAGGTATCAAAATGTTCAGTTTGTTCAGAACAGGTCTGAGACTTGGTTTATGTAAGTTTTTTTGAAATATTTAACTTTATTTACATTTATTTCTCATTGAAACATATTGAGATCTCTTCAAAAACATTGCTTTCTTTGAAATCTACTTCAGCATACTTGTTCTATCTGTCTCCTTATACCTCCTTTTATCTCCTCGTGTGTCCCCTTTGTTGTTTTATGCATAATTTTTGTCTTTACTTCATGATCCATCCTCTTTTCGTTTTGTCTCCTCATGCGTTTTCTGCTCATCCTTCTGCTCCTCGTGTCTCTTCTTCTTTAAATATTTCAACAAATATTGAAAGTTCAGCTATTATTTAAGTCACTTTCATCTAGTTCAGCAAGCAAAGTGTTTCAGTACTCTGCATTCACACTAGATCTTTGCAGAAAAAGCAAGTTTTTCTAGTTTGAATAGTTATTTACCTTTTGGACCACACATAACATCATTGTGTCTATCTCCTCCTTGCATGCCTGGTTGTACTCTGCAGTGTTTTTACTTCAGATGATGAAAGATGGTCATTGGATTTCCACCTAAACCATCACAGTTTTCTTATATTTTACAAATATTGTACTATGTTGGAGACCTGCCCTCTTGTAGCCAAAGAGGCTAACACACTGCTCTAACCTCCCCTTTTGATGTGTTGCACTTTAGGGATTCTAATTGTGCGGCCATATAATTGATATTGCAGTAATATGATGTTTTATCTTGCAAAAATGTTTCACTGGTCTTATTGTGAATGATGTCAGCAAAAATACTTCGTCACATCTGCCTCAAGTTTCTTTCTTCGCCCTCACAAAGTTCCTGCTGTCTTTCTCCACAGCAACACGGAGTGCCAAGATGAAGAAGAAAGCTCGACAGCACCGGGTCGCGGTGCCGCAGAGGTCACCGTCTCCCATCAAGCCTTCCCCCAACAAGCAGATCTTGACGTACGCCCAGGCGCAGCGCATGGTGGAGTTCGAGCTGGAGGGCCGCATCCATCGGCTCAGCATCTACGACAAGCTGGACGTTATCTCGGATGATGACCCGTTGGTTCAGGAGATGATGGAGAGCAACAGCAACAAGGAGAATGCCGAGAAGCCTCAGCAGCAGGTCCGGCAGAGGTCGGTCAGGTTAAAAAACAACCAGGAGAAGAGGAACGCCGCGCTGGGCATCAGCAGTCAAGGACAAGGGGGCGGGCATCATGCCAGCACCCACGCTGCCCCAAAGCTTCCAGAGCCTAAATTTCGCAATGTTGAATATAACCTGCCAGCAGTTCCAAAGCGTCCTTCTGCCTTTTATAAATTCATAGAAAAGACAGAGGAGGAGCTTGATGAGGAGACAGAATATGACATGGATGAGGAAGATTACGCCTGGTTGGATTTAGTCAACGACAAACGTAGAAGTGAGGGAATGAGTCAGGTGTCTCACAACGTCTTTGAGTTCCTCATTGACCGCTTTGAAAAAGAGTTATATCTAGAGAGTCTGGATCAGGCGAGTGAAAATCAGGCTCCCATCGATGAGGACGCTGTTTGCTCCATCTGTACAGGTGGAGAGTGTCATAAAAGCAACACAATCCTGTTTTGTGACATCTGCAGTGTCGCTGTGCACCAAGAATGTTACGGCGTGCCCTACGCTCCTGAGGGCCAGTGGCTCTGCAGACACTGCCTCCAGTCACCCACCCAGCCGGCAGACTGTGTCCTGTGTCCTAACAAGGGAGGTGCTGTGAAAAAGACAGACGATGACCGGTGGGGCCACGTAGTGTGCGCCCTCTGGGTTCCAGAGGTCGGCTTCTCCAACACCACCTTCATCGAACCCATTGACGGTGTCAGCCAGATCCCTCCAGCCCGCTGGAAGCTCACCTGCTACATCTGCAAGGAGAAAGGTGTTGGGGCGTGCATCCAGTGCCACAAAGCCAACTGTTACACTGCGTTTCATGTCAGCTGTGCCCAGAAGGCTGGCCTCTTCATGAAGATGGAGCCGATCAATGAGGTGACCGACACGGGAGAACCCACCCTCTCTGTTAAAAAGACAGCCTACTGTGGAGCTCACATGCCTAAGGGGTGTGTGAGGAGACCTTTTTCCATCTATGACGACCCCAAACCAAAAAATGGACTTTGTAAGAGAGTGGATAAAGGACAGTCGAAAGGCAAACAGAAAAAGAAAAGCAAAAGCAAAAAGACTGAATCGGAAGATGAAAGTGAAGCTGCAACTTCTGCTGCTGTTCCTACTTTTCCTGCTCACAGGTACAAATACTAGCTGCATTCTGATCAGAAGGGTTGTCTTGTTGGGGTGGGGATCTTCAGGGACCTCACAATTACGATTCATTGGGCTGCAATACAATACTAAAACAGTTATTGATACATCTATTTGCAAATGAGGCTTGTGAATAAACACCACGAGGAAGCTGGTAAGCTGTTTATGCAAAACATTCTGTGAAACTGAAAAACAAGCACAAATTCACAAATTGACTGTGGCTTATTTCACATAAATAATTTTCATGCATAATAAGAGTGCACAATATGTCAAAAAACCCTATTAATTACAAACTGCTAACCATAGCATAGATGCTAACTTAGTGTTGAAAATGCCATAGAGAAGCTATCCTGATAAGCATCATGTTTATCACAGGATATTTAAACACAAACATTTTGATTAGCAGCGACGTGCTGTTCTTTCTGTGGCTGTTTAAGGTTGATGCAGTCTGATATCTTTTTAAGTAGCTGGTGAAATTAAAATGTTTTATTTATTGTTGTTGGTTCTTCTCTTCTAATACCCGTCCCTCTCCCCTCTAGGTTACAAACCATTCTGAATCAGGTGTCCATACAGAAGAAGAAAACATTTGTGGAGCTGGTCCTAAATTATTGGACGTTGAAAAGGCAATCGAGGAACGGCGTGCCTCTCATCAGACGCCTACAGACAAGCCTGCAGGCACAGAAGAACGCACAGCCTGTATGTCCATCTGTCAGTTTGTTGTCTTTATGTCCTCATCATGTTTAAAAATATTGCAGAAATATCTTTATAGTTATCAGTTTCTACAAGTCTAAGCCGCTCATACTGTTTGTTCTTTTTCTTTTACTTGTGTATACACATGCTAAAATCAGTTTCTCATGCAAATGTTCTCCTCAGAGGCAGAAAGAGGAGGAAAGCAGGACTTTAAAGGAGCAGCTGAAGGAGTGGCACCGCCTCCGACACGACCTGGAGAGAGCTCGACTTCTGCTGGAACTAATTCGCAAGAGAGAGAAGCTAAAGAGGGAAGAGGTAGTGGAAGTGACTGGTCATTCATGGCTGTTTCACAACCAGCATGAGAAATTCAGATTATTTGTCTCTTTTCTTGGCTGTGTTGTAGATTAAACTGCAGGAGACCCTTCTGGAGATGCAGTTGACACCATTTAGTATTTTGCTCCGAGCTCTCCTGGACCAGCTGCAGGCAAAAGACCAGGCCAGGATCTTCACCCAGCCGGTCGATGTCAATGAGGTGATCTACAGCAGACACCATGTTTTTTTTTCTTGTTTGTGCAATTGTTTGCAAAGACTCTTGTATTTTCCATTTTGATTGTTGTGGTAAAACAATTTTTTGCTGTTGCTTTATGAATAACTAAAATTCATTCCATGAAAGTGGTTTTTTTAAGTTTAAACTTGTACTTGTGGCTTTATTTTTCATCAGGTTCATTTCACTTGTTAATGAGACATGTTTGAGTGGTAAACACAATTAACATAATACAATGAACAAGATGAGAAAATAAATTTGTCGGTTCCCCTCCACAAAAATAAAAAAAAACAGCTGATGTGATTGAAGTCAAAAAGCTCCAGTTTTGTCTCATCGGTCCACATCTGTAATTGCACGTGGTCATTTTTTTAAACTACTTTAAAGCTGATTTTTAAGGAGTTTAAAGTAAATATCCATGAAATGACAAGCTGCATGACTAATCTTCTGATTAGACTTGATCACTTCTATGTCAACATGTCCCTCTTGCTATTATGTTATTGTGAGAGTGTTTTACCTGATTTTCTGATTGACAAAAGTATGAAGGTTGAATATTTCTGTGAGTATCATAATTATTTGATTGAAACATGATGTGTAAATGAATTTGTGGACAATAGAAAATGTTAACTTTTTGCTCTGAAATTCAGATCACACCCAACAAACAAAAACTAGCTCTCAAAAAGGGGAATAATGTTATGTGTTCTCACGTTTGTGTAAAGTTGCACTTGAAGACAACAGAGCTGAGCCCTCAGACAGCTGCTTGTTTCTGTCACTCTCAGATCACTCTGGCTCGGATTATAAATCGCAGCCACCCACCTCGTGCACACAGAGTTGCGCAATGTGGTTTCCTGTAAGCAGGAGTGTGTCATCTGAGAACGAGGTCGTCTGGCAGGTGTTGGAGCTGAAAAAGCAAAGGGCGCCCTTCCCTACAAGCCCGGCTAGCTCAGTCGGTAGAGCATGAGACTCTTAATCTCAGGGTCGTGGGTTCGAGCCCCACGTTGGGCGCAGCTTTTTATTCAGGAGTTTCATACACTACCTTTTTTGTCTCATAAGAATTGAGCTTATGAGGGAAATTTGTAATCTTGTCTCACACTTTCTAATCCTTTTATCTGATGTCTCTTATAGGTGCCAGACTACCTCGACCACATTAAGCACCCGATGGACTTCTCCACAATGCGGCAGCGAGTTGACGCCCAGGGCTACAACAACTTTGACCAATTCGAGGCTGATTTCAACCTCATTGTTGAGAACTGCATGAAGTACAACTCAAAGGACACTTATTTTTACCGCGCTGCCATTCGCCTCAGGGACCAGGGCGGAGTCCTGCTCAGAAAGGCCCGACGAGACGCGGAGAAAATCGGCTTTGACACGGAGAGCGGCACGCATTTGTCAGAACCCCCTGAAATGAAAACAGCAGCGTCGTTTTCTTGGGAAGACGGTATGAAAACAGCTTCAAACTAATCATTAAATTAAAGGTTTAGCACTCCTTGAAGGAATGCATTTTACTTGCATCTTACAATGAGAAGGGATTGAGTTGTTTTGGTCAAACCTTGTAAAAGATGCTATGTGTGATCTTAAGTGAATGTCCTATATGTGGGTTGTGAATGACTCTTAGCTGCTTGCTACCACAACAAACTTTAGCTCAATAGCTCTAAATTTGACTTAGTTATAGCCATTTTTGTGTTGGCTATGGTCAATTAGTTGTAGTGGCCATCTTGCATCAGGATGATTTTAAAAGATAATCAGTTGTAGATGCATTTCCAATGATAACTGGACATTTCATTAAAATCTGTCTAGTATAGGTCATGAGATATTTTGCTAACAAACGGACAAAAGTACATGCCTTCTACGGTGGGCAGTAATTAAATGTGTTTTTCACAGTTCTGTTCCATCTCACTGACTTCCTGTTTCGTTTCTCCCCTCAGTGGACCGTTTGCTCAAACCGGCCAATCGGGAGCATCTTCCTCTGGACAAGCAGCTGCAGCAGCTCCTGGAGAAGTTCGACCTGACCTGTGCCATGAAGTCCAGTCCCTCCCGCAGCAAACGCATCAAGCTCCTCAAAAAGACCATCAATGATGTGCGAAACGAAATAAGCCTTAAGAAACGTTTGCCCTCTACCTTTCACTGTTCTACCTCTACGTCAACACTAGCTTCATCTTCATCGGATCTCTCTGTGCCAGAGCTGGAAAAACCCAGAGAGGACAGACTGAAGCCCAAGGCTCATTTTCTAGATGACGAAGGTATGTGTTGCTCTGTTCTGGCTACAGGATGATATAAATTTTCACGTTGAAAGAGAATGCCACTATTGGAACTTGTTTAATTCTGAGCAACAACAGAACAAAACAACAATGTTACCTAAAAGGCAGAAGGTGGCGTTGCTGTGTCTGTCACTGACAACTCAGATTGTTAGAAAACTGTGAGATATTTGTGTGTCTAGAAGGTAACAAGTTACACTCAAGAAGACGTCTTGGAAACTTAAGTTATTGCAATAAAGCAACTGTGGAGATAATGGTAGTTCCCATTCATGATGTTACAGAGCAAAAACAGATTACTTAGAGTTTTGTTAATATGGCCTAAAGAGATGGTTCATATTTTTTTAATGGAATTCTGTGACATAGTTATGAACAAATAATATCTCACCTGTTTCAGATAGTTCCTTGAAGGACCTCAGTTTGGAGAAAAGTGGATCTTAAAACGACTCTAATCTCATACATTTTATTATGGTTTATGCAAACTCTGCTTCAGAATTCTTTACATTACTGATAATTTCATATTGAAAAGTTCGACTTGAGGTAATATAATCGTTTGCCAGGTAGTGCCCAGGTTGCACAGGAAGTGCTAGAGTTTGCTGCTGCTGCTGCTTCTTATGCTTGCAAATAATCAGAATATTTATGTACACAGAACTTAAAACCACTAAAATAGTGTTTGTTTGAGATTTAAGGACTTTGGTTTTGTTCTGACTAGCCATTAACCAGTCAGTCTGGTCAGAAATAAACTATTTCTTCAAACGGAAGTCATTCAAAGAGCTGTCCGCAACACATAGGATATTAATTGTTTATAACCTTTCCACTTAGCTCCACTTAAAGATCTGAACTATCGCTTTAATATAAATCTGTAGTTTCTTGGTTGTATTGAAGCCGTGGCTCGTTTTGCTCAAATTAATGAATGCACTGCTGTCTGCACCTTGCAGATCAGTGTAAAAATGAATAACAATCAGCAGATCTTAAGCCACAGAGTTTTTGACCAGTTTTGACTGGATCCAAATATCCTTCACCCTTTTACAGGAGGGAAGTTTGGTACATGTATACAAATACCACAGTTTTCCTGTAATGTACGTAGTATCTATAACTGTGAAAAGAATTACATGCCCTAAATATCCTGAATCACAGGTCAGGTCCCAGCCTTATTTCAGTCCCACAAAGCAGACGTTTTGACCCACTTTTCCCAACAGATTTGTGAGGAAGAGTCATTTAAGATTTTAATCAGTGCTATAAAACTAGGCTTTAGGTTGCTTTAGAGATTACACTTGCATCTCATTATAAGGTTGTTATATAACGCATACATTTGTATGTATGAATAAAAACCTTTTGGAGTTCTGAGCTCTTGAGAGAACACAGTTCTGAACGCCTGTCGTGTTAGATTCAGTGGGCTGTGAAAGTGAGAAGGAAACTTAATATAAAAGAGGAAGAACAGTTTTACATAGATTGTTTTATTTATATTCAGGAAAAGGCTTTGGAGAACAAAACATTGGGAGGCTGTGATAAAACCTGCTTGCTTTGATCGATTTGCTGTAAAGGAAGGCCTAACTTTAAAGTTTAAACTTTGAAGAGCTTACTGATGCAAGAAACCTTTAGTCAAATTTTTGTTCCAAACCACTGAACCATGTTGTAAATTTAGATTTTTACATCCTAGTGATGATCGTTCTGAAGCAGAGAATCCTCAAAACTCATTCTTCGATCCCTCTCTGGCGCTAGTTCTTGAATGGGAGCTACTGTTATCTCTAGTTTCACGAGAAAATCACCAACCTGCATCAGTAGTTGTAAACACGATGGTTGTCAGGTGGTCATATTCTTCTGGCTGTTTGGTTTTTCGTGAACCAAATCTTGTTGGCAGCAGCTCTGATCAGGTCGTGCTTTCATGATGTCATTATGTCACAGGAGACAAGTCTCTTCCTCCTAAACTGGAGCCGTCAGACGCTCTACCCCCCCTCATCCGCTCAGACGCACACTCCGAGCCCCCCACCCTCAAACCCATCGACGCCGCTCCAGACTGTGAAATTCGAAGCAAGAGATTAAAGCTGGACGAGGAAATCCCCGAGCTGCTCTCCTCTGCGCCGCGTCTCAACGGCCACGTCCTTCAGAGCGCCTTGTTGGACGGAGACGTGAGCGTGGTGGCCACGTCCACCCTCGCTGAGCCCCCGACCGCGGTCAACCACCGGGGCGCCGTTGTCTCCCGCAAATCGAAGACCGCCGGCACGCACGCGCCCTCCGGGAGCGGACACAACGAGGAGTCAGACGGGGTTGACAGGAAACCAGGCGGAGAGGAAGGAGAGGAGGGTGAAGATGAAGACGGCGCGCAGCCGGGCTCCAAATCCATCCTGTCAGTGGTCATCCCCCGGCTCGAGACGCTGCTTCACAGCAAGAAGAGGAAGCACAGTGACAGCAGAGAGGAGGAGGAGGAGGAGGAGGAGAGAGGAGAGGCAGAGCATGAAGAGGAGGGAGAGTCTCCTGTGAAAAGGCTCGACACTGGTACACGAAAAAAAAAAGTTTTGAAATGAAATAAGCTGAGATATTTGTCTGTTTTTACTCTTTTGTGTTTGGATTGTAGCTGCATTTTATCTGACGACAGCCACAGCTCTGGTTCAGATTGCAGCTTTAGGGTCAGGGTTCGGCTTTTAAAACTGGTTCTGGCTTTTCTCAGGCCTGTCGAGAGGCTTTCTGGACATGGGGGAGGAGAAGGAACTAGAGCGAAGCAGCAGAAGCAGTCGACCTGTGGAACCACGGAGACGCTGCGCCTCTGAGTCCTCCATATCTTCATGTAGCAGTTTACCAGGAAGCACCAGGTAGTTCAAACTGTTCACCATCCACTCATAGCTTTAGGGACATGTTTCAGTTGTTAAAGTTCATAAACACACATGAAAAATACTATAATATCAATTAAATACAGTGGAATGGACACTGGCAGTGCATGTTGACTTATTGGAATACAGACATTAAAAATATCACCTGTTGAAAATATGCAGCGTATCTGTAAAGTTGCTCTGCCTGCTTTTTGACTTCCACCTCAACCACGATGGTAGAAAACTGCCGGTTCAGAGCTCATGTCTTCTTTATACATCACTGAAGAAACAAATGATAAGATTTAGGAAGATTTAACAGCTACACCAGAGCAATCAGATGGTTTTACAGAACTGCATGTATCAGTTATTAATGACTGGAAGGATGATTGGTCTAAAATAATCAGATCACTTTGCTTTGTCAGCAATGAGACACGCTGTAATAAAAACAAATGTCATGATGTGACATCCTTGTCTGTTATCAGTTCTGTTAGCAGACATGTCTGAACATCAGATCACAGCTTTGTGACAAAGATGAGATGTTTTTAGTTCATAAAAAGCAAAACATGCTGCATCCTTTTCCAAAGCACGGAGCATTTCTGACAATAAAAAACGCGATTTCTCATCTGAAACCTCAGGTTTTTATGCAGTGAAACTACAGCAGAACAAATGGTCAGAGGATTATATTTAAAACACTCCAGATAGAAGTTTTTTTTCTTCATTCAGTTATTCTTGTATCCTTTCATAGAGCTGTCTGTGTTACACGTGATTAACCTCTAGACAACTTTATGTTTAAACCGGATGTTTTAACAAAGTTCACGACACTAAGCAACACAAGCACTTCTGCCCAAAATAGATTTTAAAATAAAGCTCTGTGTTTTAGGCGGTTGTATATTTTCACACACATACAACAGTTCTGGTTTATATGGGTTACCAGATTTACAAAACTCAATATTATATCCTGGAATTATTTTTTAAATGTGTGTTTTGGACA
>JAOXNZ010000074.1:16051983-16071069 GCA_028566095.1 Kryptolebias brasiliensis
GTGGGTGTGTGTGTGTGTGTGTGTGTGGGTGTGGGTGTGTGTGGGGGGGGGTCCAGGCCTGCAGGCTTAGTTTAATGAAGCTCAAATTAAGGCTTCGGTTACTGGAGCCTGTGTGGAGAAAACAAACAAAAACTAGTTTCTGTTTGCTCATAAGATAAGCTTTCCAGACAATTTCCTCTTTAATATATTCCTTAAAAAAAACTAATGTAAAACATTTATTGAAATTAATTAAGAAAAACTCTTAAGTAGAATTATTGATTACTTTAGAGAAAAAAAGGTAGCAGCTTTGCATGTTGCAGCTCATTAAGTGAAATTACTTGCATGAAAATAATCACCATTGATTAAACTGCTGCTACCACTTTACACAGAAAGAATTAAAACCCACTCTTGCTTTAGTTTTTTTTTTTTTCATCTTAAGATCTCACCGTTTCTTGTGTTTTACCACAAAAGAAGCTCCTCTTTTTTTACCTTTTATGATTTTGTCTGAATGTAACAAAGAACAGCTCTCGTTTTAATAAGAAAATCATGATCACAGCCTGTAGTTTTCATTTGATTCACCAACGTTTCTCAGATTTCTCATGAACATGAGGATTTGTTTAGTTTTTGCCAAATTTGCACTATAATAGAGAAAAAAAAATAGTCTTCACAAAGCGCATAATTCCAATTTTCCTACACCTGTGTGTGTGTTAGATGCACAAAAAGAGCATAAATTGTGATTCACAACCAAGGAGGCTTTTTACTCCACGGGGTGCCTCTGTAGTAGCCAGAGGGAGTGTGGAGAAATTTTAGCATTGCCTCAAAACAAATTGCAGAAAATAAAAAAGCTGTGATTTAATTCACCAATGCAGCCCCCTTTTTTCCTTATTAAGGACAAAGATAAGAGCACAAAAGCTTGTTCAAATGAAGATTTTAATTGCTAGGTTGCTTGAGAAGGTGAAAATCCAAAAAGCTTTAAGAAAAAACATCCTTTAGGGCCCTTTCACTCCAGATGGTAACCCCATGATGATCCGCCAGAATGTTGCTGGTCTCTGCAGTTTCTTGGCTGAAATGGGCATTTTAAGCAAAAACACATTTTTAATTTGTTGGTAATTATTTGTTTTTTCTTCTAATATTTGCCCCCCTCCACATCCTGTCCTGCCACCACTCCATGCATAAGACCAACTTGCAGCAATTCATGTTCTCTCAATGTGTGCTTACTTTTTCCTTCCCTCATGCAGGGCTAATTAAAAAAGCTCAACAACAAGCTGATTAAAAGAAGAGAAAGCAGTCTTAACAAGCACTAATCTCAGCTGCCACTTTATTATTTAGGGCCATTGCCTGTTTCATGTTTTTGCCTAAAAAAAAAAGACTGTCCACATGGCTGGAACTAGCGAGGAATTAAAGTTCACTTACGCCAAGTCCTGGAGATAAAAAACCTCTTGAATGAGGCTTCAGGTACAGAGACATGTGCTGCTGCTAATCCTGGCCAGGGATCTTTATATTTCTTTATTTTCACTGGTCCAATGGATTAACATAGTGGGGTTTGCTCATTATCTGACTGTAAAGCCCAATAGGTCTACAAAAATTTGAGCATGCATAAAACTTTAGCGGCAAGGGTGTGGTGGTTTATTATTGCAGTGGCAGTGTACTGGTGTGGTGGAGTGGGGTGGCACATCATGCTCCGATGTGGTTTGCTCTTTGAAAATTTGAAGCAGGACTGGAATTACTGACCTCATGCCTTGGTTATGTTTGTGATCGTGACAAGGTCATGGAAACAACCTAGCACAACGTGATACCTGTGGTACACCATGATTGTCAGTAGGGGAGTAGGTGGGACTTAAAGCCCCCATCTCTAGTGGGCAGACTCTGGTACCAACAATACAACATGGCAGCTCCTGTGAATTGGGATCTTGTTGCTTTAATTATCAACAATGGAAGAAGGTGGTGTACAATGTCCAGTATTACATTAGGTATGTGTTTGATGGAGTGTAGCTGTATCCTGATTTGGTCCCAGAAAAATGTTCCTGGGTGAGTGTTTAGGGCATGGTGAAGGAGCAGGAGAGCATCCTGGATGCTAAAATAGCAAGTGAGTACTAGAGGGATGGCATCATAATTGTCTTAACATTAAGGATTTTCCAAATTTGCTGTAATCCAGCCACGTTCTAATAAGTCATGTAGAAAGTAGTATGGTCATCATCCACTTTAAAGGGGGCCTTAAGAACGTTTTAAACAAGATTTGTGTTATTGTTTGGGTGTCATAAGAAAAAGGAGAAGGTACACCATCAAAAACTGGAGCAACTCAAGAAATTTTACCTCTGCTAGATAAAACCAGGGTTTCAATCTTAATGGGCTTGTTAAGGCATGAGCTTGTTTTTTTGTTACTGAAGCTCATGTGATGTAAGTTTTAAAACTGGATTAAAACTCAGCTGCTTCACAACCTTGAAAATAAAAATAATTGCTGCCCACCAGGAGAAGCCTAGTACGTTACGAAATTATTTTAAAGCGACCAAAAAAACTTTCAAACGAAACATTATAAGACTTAATAAATAGCAAATTAAAATCTTATTTGGCAAAACTAACAACCACCATGAAAGGCTGTTGATTGTTTAATTGTGTGTGTGTGTGTGTGTTAGCAAAAAATGTCATCAACCACTGAATGGATTTTAATGAAACTCTCAAAGTAATCACTGGATGTACATCAACAATTGTTTAACTTTTGGAGTCAACCCAGTTCAAGATGGCTGCCACAGCTAATCAGCTTTAGCAAACACAAAAATGGCTAAAACTGAGCCATCTTTACAGATGTTGAGCTAAAATTTGGTGTAGTAGTAGCTAAGACTGATCCCCAACGCATACTCTGAGGGCTAATAGGTCAGGCTTTGGGCTTCCAATGCAACCAAGAACAATTCACTGATCAAGAGAAGAATGAGTTCAAATAAATGCTAGATAAATGTTACACAGCCTGGGAAAGAAAATGGCTTTTAGGATGGGGTAAAGATTCAAACCATAGATCAAAAGCCACAGTGGAATATGTTTAGGTACAAGCCTAAAGGTTTTATTGTCCACACGAGCCGTGGATAGACGTAAAAAGGGCACTGCATTGAAAGACAAAGAATTCTTCAGGATTTTGGCGCCTGCTGTTGTTGTTTTGCAGCAGGTTTGTTAAAATGACAAGAAAATTAAGAGCAAACTGTTGGCTTTCAGCTTTAAAACCCGATCCAACAAACACATCTGCTGTGTCACACACTTTTGATAATTTACCAGTTGTCACATTGCGGAGCATGAAAATCCCCAGAAACATGTCTCAGACATTTTTATTGCTCGGTTTGTAATTTTTGCAACTGGTACAGGTTTAAAATAAAAATAAAAACAACAACAGCAACTCCGTTAGAGGAATTACAAAAGTGGAAATATTTCCCCCTCCGTCATCATTGCTTTTCACAAACAACAGTATGAGATTTAGCACAGTAGTTGGCACAATGTAACACCAAACAAGTCACTGGTGATTAAATAAGAGGGAAAACAACAAGAGCTTACTTGTATAAAGACAGCTTTCCTGTTATTGAGCTGCATCATCCAACTTCAACAAATATATCTGTTATTGCTGAACCTGAAAATGTTGTTTTTCGCTCCTTCTGCTTCATACTTTTGCATAAAAAGGTGAATGAGATAAAAAAGCTTTTCATAGATTTTGTTTATTTTGGTGGAAGATCAGTCGACTTTAACAGTCACTGTTCTGTTTATAAGTGATTGATTTCTGTTTTGGATTCCTCATGAAGCTACAGATTGTTTACCTGTCTTTTATAAGACATCTCAGGCTGGGACTTAAGCACCTTTATGCCGCTTTTGGTTCTGCGATGCTCGCCTTATTTCTGAACGCTAATGTCCGTGTGGGATGTGGACGGCTCCATCTGTGATTTTAAACGGCCAGAGGCAGCATAAAGACGGACTGATCTTTGCGCCTGATTCCCAGAACTGTTTTGTGAAAGAGCTTCTTGATTGACCTCATTTTGGAGAAATACTTTTAACTTGAACCAAACTGACGAGTTAGCAGCTAGTCTGAGCAGAACCAAGAACAAAATGGATAGATCCCGTGTTAAAATGATTTCAATTTCAAAAAGTTTGTAGCTGTTCTTGGAAACTGTACATTATTTTATTAACCTTTACATCACCATCAATTTTTTATTTACAGAGTTCTATGTTTATTTGCAAGTACAAATAACGACAGAGACAGCTAACTGTGTCCTAGTTCTTGTTTCTGAAAAGAGTTTTCTCAATCCAGACCGAAAAATATGAAGTCCCAAGCTTTAAAACTGCAAAGAGATGCTCTTTTTCTGTAAACTGAACTCTCGTTCAAATCCCTCTCCCTTGTGAGGGTCATTGGAGTCGTTGTTGGTTCACATTAGACATGTTTTGGTCACATGAGGCGCAAATTGGGGTGAAACTGACTTGAGATAAGATTCAAAACTTCATTGCAAGTTCTGGAAAGTTGAACCTGAGACCTCCACCTCTGTTTAATGTTGGTCTTTCTTGTTTAACATACAATATAAACAATAACTTCCTTTACTCCTTTCTCAAATCATCTATCTTCTCTGTCAAAAAAAATGAACACCTCCTGAAAGGAGGCTTTTTTATGCTTTTTAGTTGTAGGTAAACAGCTGAGTCTTGTACTGAACAGCTGTAGGTCAGTGAATCTGTGGAGAGGTTTAGTTTTCCATACGTGGACATCGGAACATTTCTTACTGCACTGGACTGTATACACCGCACCGCTGAGTGGCGCAGTGTTTGGGATTTTATCTTTAGGGTAATTAATATCTCACTGAGCTGTGACCGTTGGAGTCTAGTTTAGTTTGCGACTCACAATAGCAAGAAAATAGGTGAATTTTTAGCTACAGTCTCACTAAATTCTGAAAACGACCAGTGAGTCGTGCGGTAAAATTTTGTCTGTAAGGCTTAAAAAGCTGAATGCTGGGTCGTGCACATTATTTTGTTGCCCACCACATTGTACCTGCCTCAGCCCGCTTTGTACCCACCTTAGCAGCCGCCCCCACGTTTATGACTTAATCTACTGGAGTACACTTTCTGAATTGAAGATGAGCAGATTTGGATTTTTTTCTTTTTTTATTATTATTCATTGTGGGGTTCAGGGGCTGTAGCCTTGGATGATTTCTGTCATAAGTAGTAAATACAGCTCTAGTGCTGTAGAACTTACAGAAACTAAACTGAAAAGGGTTTGAGACGAGTTTAAGAAACCTGCAACAACTCTGCAACTAAGTTTTTTGAATATGTTCAAAATTCAAGCAACAGTGCTGCAAGTGTCTGTGACTTGTGCAAGGAAATTGAGAACCCCACGAACTTTTGCACACATTTTGGAGACTCCCTCATAAATGCTGTTCACTAACTTATCATCAACAGTGTCCCAGTGAGTCACTGGCTGGAAGGTGAGCCAGCGTCTGTCTGAGTGTCCTGAGTGTCCTGAGAATATTGTGTTTAGAGAAAATCTTTCTGAGGTTGAGTTCTTTGAGATTGGAGTTGACTTTCTAGTCAATTCTGAACTATTTGGAAAAACATCACTTCAAAATTGGCCAGACTATCCCTTTTAAGATGGCATCAAATCACTTTGGTCTTGGCACCTTTTGGACTAGCTGTTAGCTCGTCAATCTGGCCAGAATAAACTTTTTCTCCAAACTGAGGTCGTTTAAAGGTAAGGTCTAGAACAAGTAAGACATTAATTGTTCATAACCTTTCCACAGAACCCCACTTCAAAATATTTGAACTATTACTTTTAATACATAATTATGGTTTATTAATTAATACAACACACTCAGTATTCCTTACCAAACACAGATGCAGTTTTTAAATATCATGTCACTACAAGTGATTTGAATTTTGTGGCTGGAGCTTGTCCATTCACTCAGAGCCATTTTGCCCCATTTATCCTCACTGCTAATCCCAAACAGGTCAGTAGAGTCGAGTCAGGGCTGCAGTGGGTCAAATGCTTTGTGTTTGCTGCCAGTGTGTTCATCCATCTGCTATTTGACAACGCCTGGCTCTTTCCCAACTCTTTAGCACAACCATTACAGCACCAGACACCAAAGTGCTGCCACATCCAGAACTAACTGAAGGTGTGCATACGTCCATGGCGTGGTGCCATACGTTGGTATATTATCACCGAAGCTGCAAATTAGAGAAACTGAAACACTTGGATCAAATTACTTTTATTTTGCGAAACAAAAATCAATTAAAGTGCTGATAAATCTCTCATCTTAGTGTTCGAGTAGCAAAGGAAAGTGGAACAAAGCCTGTGCTTTTCAAGTGGTTATTTGCATTAGAAAGCGAAGATTTAAAAAAAAAATCAGGTCTGCTGAAGGTCAGTTTAAATCGAGAAGAGCAAAATAAAATCTTTCTCTTTTGTTTACCTGGAAAAACAAGTTAAATCAACAAGCAGGAGTTGATAGAAATTGGATAAAACCGTCAGGGCAGCCCCACGAGAGGGTTCCATTTTCATTATGTTTGGACAATGTCGTAATTCAAGCTCCCTTTGTGCCTCTCTTTAACAAAAAAAAAAACAAACAAATGAGAAGAAGGTGCATCGGTGTGAAGGTGTTTCTCATTTTTCCCTCCTCTTCAGCGTGATAGCGCTGCTCTGCTGTGAAATGAGAAGGGGCAGGCAAAGGGAGGAGTGAAAAGGGTTAGTTAAGGGGATCAAGTCGCCACCTGTGATCTGCAGTAAAACTAAACCCTCTCATTCCCCATCCTCTCCTCCGTCCCTCATCCCTTTGTTTTTTTTATTTATTTTTATTTAGGTCCTCTGAGGATATTGTTGCGATATTCTTTCAGTGGTAAAATGTCCCCAGGCACAAAGCTATTTCAGATCCTTTACCAGCAGGCCCGTGGTGATAGAAAAGACGTAATTTGTTTTGACTTTGCCTCTCACACAAACCAATCTCCCGGTGTTATTTAAGTCCCCGCTCTTGTCTCGCTCTCAGCAGCATGTGACGGCAAACAACAAATCTCAGGTTGCCATGGATCTTTGCTATTTATAGGCTGTTTGTGTGGGATTTTTGGAGCTGCTGCGTTTGTGTGCGTCTTAAAATTTTTAGTAACTTATGTATCCGTTTGGACAGAAGATTCCCCAACTCCCACTCCGGACCCCCTATTTGTTTCTGATAAACTGATACTTAAAAGTCAGGATTTAGTCACAGCCCACTGCTGTTGGAATGAAATAAACACACACATAATTAAGGAAAAAATCAAACTTTTTGACTTTGAAGTAGACTTTAAAAAGAACTTATGCCATATTCCCAGTGCACTCATATCTGGGCTGGTACAATCTGAAGATACGGATATGAAGCCTTAAAAAACACACTGGATAGTCCTAAAATAGAGAGCTTCATTATGCAGCCGGAGCAAGAAGGAACCAGCCTGTTGATCAATTCCCTCTGGTGACTTCTGAACTGCACTCTTCAGCCATGATACCAGGAAGAAAACCCAAGATAGCTAAAAGAAACTTTTGCAAGGAGTTGGATTCTTTGCTGAGATGTTACATTTTAGTTTTTTTCATTCAAACGTAAAAACACTTCAGTTCAAGGAGTAAACTAAGTATATCCGCTCCAAAAAACAGCTTTGTAAAGAAGCAATCTATAGGCATTTTTGTGACTTGTAATGTGTTGCAAAGACAATTATTACATGTATTTGATTGTATTGTATTATAAGTATTTTACATCATAATTAAACAAAGGACTAAGAAATTGCCAGCTGGGAGTTTTTTTTTAACAATTGTAATCTAGTTTTAAATGGTTCGGACAGTCTTGCAATCTGGATTTCTCTCTGAGTGGCAGCATTAACATTTCTTATTTATCTCTAACAGTAATTAGACAGTTAACAAAATGTTTCACACAGATATTGGCTTCACAATCATGCATGTTTTCATAACGCTGGTTGACTTTCTGACTCCAAGCAGGTTTCTCTGGGGCGCTGTGGTCTTGGCTAATCAAATCACTGGTAATCATGACTCTTACCTTTCATTTGCAATTTAAATCCTCTAAGAGTACTCACAAAAACATCAAATATGTAGAAAAGGTTTTTAGGCCACATTTTTTCCCCTTCGTGTTCAGCTTGTCCAGTTTTACAGTTTTTCTTTCTGCGTTCCATTTTGAGACGTTATTTTTCTTCTAGAAGCCTTTTGGAAAACACTTTGAGGCTGGAACAATATTTAATGTCTGAAATGATGTTTCTTTATGAGTTTACCATCAGAGTCAACAGTGACTTGAGGGCTTGATTGACAAATACTTTAATGAAGTGCTTGGTTTGAACAGGACACAGCACACATCGAGACCTGCGTGTTCAGCTGACTCTTGTTTGACAGCATATTTGAAAGGATAACATTTGCTCCAAATGGCCGCATTAAGTCAATGTCTAAACAGAATTGAATGCTGGTGTTACATAGACTTTGTCTACACTTTGAGAATTGACAGTCACTGGGTTGTGACTGGCCTTTGGGAAGTTTCCAAAATGTTTAGAAACTTTTGTAAGGATTCCTAATTTCCTCGCGTGAGTCACAGGGCCTCCCTCTCATGTTGCAGGGCTTTTGAACTTGTTCAGAAAATTCACAAAACAAATTCTCTCTCGTAATAGTCCCCAAAGCTACCCAAAGACACAGGCGTCTGGAAGCCTTTTCAGTTTCTGAGTCAGAAAGTGTGAGGAATGTGAGACTAAATTGCAACAAATAAAATTGTACGTCATTTGCAAGGATGTTGCATTTTATTTGCAGTGACGAATGTACACAAGTGTGTCTTAAGTACCAATTCAGTGTTATTCCAAATTGTTTTTCTTACAGTTTTGTCTCCAACTAGTTACCAGCAGTCACTGCCCAGTGAGGTACAGGCTCGACAGCCGTGCCTTAAAGGTTCAGGAAGGTTAGGAACAATTATTATCTTGCCTGCTGTAGCTGCGTCTTTGTTTCTGCAAATGGAGGCTGTTCAGAGTTTAATCCTGACAGGACCAATGAGCTAATGGCTAGTCCAAGTGGGACCAAAATCAAAGAAGATTTAAAAAGCTCCTTTTTCTAAAATTTCAAAGCAGTTCTTGCAAATGCTGTTTTATAAACCTTTACATTACCTTTGTAAAAAGAAGCAGGTTCAGCTTGAGGCATTTTCAGCTCGAACATTGTAGTAATTGTACTGGAATAACTGTGTAATATAAACAGACACCAGTCTAAAATATTTGAAACTGGATTTGTCTTAAGACAGCAGGAATCCATTTTGGTCCTGACTGAGCTCGGCTAACAGTTGTCTCTTCAATCTGGTCAAAATTAAACTCGATTTCTCCAAACTCAAGTTCAAAGAGTTATCTACAACAGTTAAGATAATAATTGCTCATAACTATCAGACATTACGTTTTAAATCAAGTAAAGAACACAGAACTTTAGGACAAGTAAAGGAAACAGAAGTTTTTATCTTCACACTGCCTGTCAGATTTTCCTATATTTGGTATAAATTGTGGTTCCATCTCAAGAAATTGTGACAGTGGGCTGATACCTTTAGGCACAGATACAGAGTTACTTTAAAGTCAATTTGTTGCTTAGTTGTCTGATTTATCTGCAAGTTTAGGAGGCTTTTTATGCCTGGATGACTCATAGGTCATGGATAAATGATTTGACAAATGAAGCGCTCTTCTGCAGAAAATCAGGAATATCTGGAATCAAGGAAGTGAAAAATGAGCCAGCGTTCAAAGCAAAACCCTTTGGAAGCTTAGAGAACTCTTGTTTAAGACTACTTAAAAATTACATAAAAAGCCTGGCTACTTTAAGTTTGAATATATGAAATAAAGGGTTGTTACAGACTTTTGTCTTTGCTGTCGAAGATCTTTGCTCGTAACTAATTTGGTGTCCTCGTCGGTGTCGTTTGTATGATGGGGTTTCTTACACAATCGTCTCCCTGTCACACTCACTTTTTTCCAGATGTCACAAACAAATGTCTTTGTTTCTGTAGCATCGTGTAAAACGCTGGTTCCCAGCTCTGAACAGCTGCGACGTGTTGATGGAATGACGTGTAGCAGCACAAACTGCGGTGTGCTATTATCTGAATACCCCACCGCCTTTAACCCCAAACAGAAAATAATAATACACTCACCCAGACTGGAGCCACAGATTGGTTTGTCTGTTTTGAGCTTCATTGGGGAGAGACAAGAGAAAGAAGGTGAAAAGATGTTTAGAGTTGAAAGTATTATATATGGTTTTACATGTTAAAAACAATTTATTTTCACGTTGCTTTTCCAACCACTTAAGGAAAGAAACTGACATTTGAATCTTTGTGTAGTCAAAGTTTAATTTGTGTTACATTATAACAAACAGGCAGATCCTGACCCAGTGGTAAATGAGTATCTTGAAGGCATGAACACTGATATATTTTATTAATTTTCTGGCCCTTTTGTATATGCATTTATGGGAGTTGATGCCATTTTATTTATTTAAACCACAGCACATCTTATCTTTTATCTAAATATGTAAGTGGGTTGATACTTGGAGCAAGAAACAAGTTGTATCATTACGAAAGTGGCTTCTGGTTATCGGTAGTTCTGCATGGATAAATTGCTCCTGGCCTGGTGGAGGTTTTAAAGTAGTCCCTCTCTGGGCTGCACCTGGTGGAGACTAGTTGGTGACTCATAGTTGTGATAGAACTGGTGAATTTTTGTTGCAGTCTCAGTGAATTGTGAGTATTTGAGCGGGCAGTTTTTGAAAATCACGGCTTATTTTTGGGTGAACGCACAGCTCGCAAAGCTGCATTCTTGTCCGTGCACATTATTTTGTTGCCTCCACCCACATCATAGCCTCCCCGGCTTCGCTTTCTACCCACCTTGGCAGTTGCCCCCCATGCTTATGATTTAAACTGCTGGAGTACACTTTTGAAATAAAGAAAAGCAGGTTTAGACCATTTAAAAAATAATAATAATAATGTTGATCATCAATGTGATCTTTAGACTTTCGCCCATCTGTTTTCAGTCAAAGGAGAGCATCCATACTGGAGGTCAGAATACAGCTTTGGTCCTCGGATTTGAGACACCTGTGTCAACTCTGCAACTATTTTGAAAGAAAATTTGCAGCACACATTTTTTTGTGCATGTTCAAAACTCAAGCGACAGGACTGCGGGCCACTGCGGCTCAAGCAAGGAAGCTGAGAACCACCGTGAACATTTCATAACGTTCTGGAGACTCCCTCATGAATGCCGTCAGTCACAGCGCATTGAGATACCACCTTAATGGAAACCAGGTGATGTGTAAAGGAATCTGAATCAAAGACTGTTGGGAATGATGGCAGAAGAATAAAAACTTAACATAACTACAGAACCAAAATACCAAAATTCCTAATAATTCGAAGTAAACCACACCAGGCACCAATTTACCTAACAAAACATCAAGAATAAAACCAGACTGAAAGGTGAGATGTGCAGCGTCTTTAGTAGGCACTGTTGTAATTGTAATTGGTTGAGTAGCTTCTTTTTCCCAGTTTTGCAGTCGCTGCTGTTGTTGCTGCCTCATCTCAACATGTATTTTGGGAAATGAGTTGCTGCAGTGAAAAAGGAGGTGGTGCTGTACATAAAACCCATCACATATACGGGGCTCTAATTACTTCCACGCTCCTCCCTTGTGTCTTGGATGGATTCTCAGGAGCCAGAAGTGGAGGATCAGCACTTTCCCTTCCCTCCTACCAGCTCTGTTCTTTTTCTCCCTTTCTCACAGCAGGGCTTGTGTTATTAACCTTCTGTCTGCTCATGCAAATAGGACACTACAGTCCTTTTTCCTTCTCGCTGGAAGCTCGTTTTAGACAGTTGATCTCCCTTTTGAAAACTTCCATGTGTTGTTTCCTGTTATAGAAATCCTTTCGGCTCGGATCCAGAGCGAGGGGAGAGTGTATTTGGGGAAGGGATGGGGGAGAAGGGACAGATTGCCCACACAGTGTCTGTCAGTTATCATTGCCACATTTTACTCTATAAGAAAGGAGAATTATAGACATAACATTCCCTAAAGGAACACATATCACCTGCCGCTGTACACGCCAGAGATTTAGACTAAGATCATCTTAAGATGGGAAAGTTGTAGCTGTTTTGGTTAAACCTTGAAAATAACATTGTGTGTAATCTCATGCAGTGTTTCATGTCTGTTAGTGTCTGGAGTAAGTGTTGTTATATTTATTTTAGTATAGGCTAAGGTTAATGAGCTGTGGTGGCCATCTTGAATTGGGTTGACTCAAAAAGCTATGCAGGAATGACAGTAATCATTAGACGTGAATCACACAAGACTCTCTAGACAGATAAACCTTCAGTGCTGATAAACCCCCCTCCCACATAAAAATAACAGCAGAAGGCTGTTACTGAGTTTAAATTTACATTACGTTTATCAATGGATGTGCATCTAAGACTGATTAAATTTTGGAGTCAATCCGATTCAAGAGGACAGCTAATCGACCCAGAAATGGTTATAACTCAGTCACTTTCACAAATATTGAACCAAAATTTGGTGTGGTAGTAGCTAAGAATCATCCCCAACACATCCTCTGAGCACTAACAGATGGTGTGAGATTTCGCACTAGATCATGAGATCATGCAGAACGTTATTTTCAAGATTTAACCGAAACTGTCATTTCTCAACAGAAAATGAACTAAGGTGAAAACTGACATGAAAGCTGGTGGGCAGTACGCACCCCTTCAGGGAACGCTAGGCATTTAGTTTTTTCTAGCTTTAGAAGTTAAAACTATTTAGACAAAATTTGTTTTGTAAGGTAATAATTTCTGGTTACAGGACATCTTTAGCTGAGTAATTTTATTATTATTTGTGTTGACTTTTAAAGATAAGCTATACAGGGAGTGTTTCAGCAGACGCTCGTTGTTTTTGTTTTGTGGCATCAAAAATCCGACCGCCTGAAGCTACCCAAATATAAAAAGCAGAATGGTATCAGTCTCCAGTTATTTGTTATTTTCCTCGCAGTGATTGAGTGGTCCTGTAATCATACTTATATTGTTGTTGCGTTTTTTTTTTTCCAACACTACCACTCGGGGCAATTTTCAGCCCCGTGTAGGTGGACCTGAACATTTTCTTGCAGAGAATAACTGCTTTTTTTCCCTTATTTGCTGAAACGTTGTTGCTATGGTTTCAGCCATAACTTGTGTTTTACAATCCATCGGCTTGAACGTTGCTGCGCAGCTCTTCTGCCCTTATGCTCTTGATTAGCCAACATGTATTGCTCGTCGCTGGCTCCAGCTCATACAGAGGGGAGGTTTTTTTGTTTTTTTTCCTTCACTGTCTGGTTCTTATTTCTTAAAAGCTGTTAAGAGGATCAAACTTTAGGACATTAAAAACTGGCAGAAACGAACCAGCACAAACACACTGCCGCACACATTAGGGATTAGCCTCGCAGTGCTGAATGAAAAGATGAATGCGCTCGAGTGGAGCGAAAGATATCGAGTTCCTTCTTTTGTCCCATCACACAGTGTGGCACAGTGTACCACAGAACATACCGACTATAGAACCACATAAAGTTTAGATCAGTCTTTTCATTTGAACACCCTAAAGTGCTGTCGGCCCTCCTCTCAACAGGCAAATTGATGGGTTGTCATAGGAACCTCAGCTGAATGTCACAGCTCACAGTATTTGTGGCGTCTGGAGATGATATGCAGTAAGAAAAAGAATGTTAACTATCTGAACGAGTATGCAAGGTACTTCATGTTTAAGTAATACTTTATTTTACTCTCCTCTCACGTCTCAAAGTGATCAATATCTTATTTGTGGGTTTTAGGGCGTCTGTGTTCTGCAGGCTTTGGACACCTTGGTCCCACACAGCATAAATAAATAACATTTAGTTTTCTAGCATTTAGTCTAGTTCTATGAACTTGTGAAATCCTAACAGTGGATTTTAACATTGCCACTAATTTGCAAAAGTTCTCTTAGTGCAGTCATGTGAGGCAAACGATGAACCTGTAGGATGCTGAAACACAGCAACGATGTGAAAGAATTGGACCGTATCCCATTTCCTTGTTACACCAACACCTTTAATTTGAAGCCACGAGTAGTGGGGGTTAAAATACTCCATTACACAATTAAAGGCTTATCATTCCTTGAAGGGATGCATATCACTTGCAGCCATTCATGATAAAGTTTTAAACTAAGATCATTATATGTTGATATTCTGGTCAAACTTTGAAAGTAATGTCATGCGTGCGAGCATATAACAGCAGTGCTTCACTTCATTGGCTTCCTGTCTGTTATAGGACTGAATGTTAAGATTTTATTGATAGTTTTTAAGGCTCTTAATGTTATGGCTCCATCTTATCTTCAGGATGTTTTAAAACACCATTCTTCATCTAGAACACTGAAATCAACCAACCAGATGCTTTTAGATGTTCCAAGATCTAAGCTTAAGAGTCTTTAGCTTTAGCAGTTGCTGTTCCTGTTTATGGAATAATTTATTTCTCTATGTAAGATGTGCGCAGACCTTGGATAAGATGCTGTTAAAGACCCATTTCTTCTCACTGGCCTTCGACTCTAGTAGGGCTTGACAGCTTAAGTGGTTATCTGTACTTTTATTGTGTTTTTACTACTTTCTTTTGTCATTTTCTGTCTTTTGAGATTTTTAGTGTTATTCTTTGTATTGCCATTTTTGCTGTACAGCACTTTGGTGCAGCCTTCGTTGTTTGTAAAGTGCTATATAAGTAAATTGACACTGACGTGCAAAATCGACAGATCTCCTACTTAGAGTATGTGTTGTAAATTACTTTCAGTTGTTGGCTATTGTTGATTAACTGTGGCAGCCATTGTTAATCGGTTGTAGATAAACATTCAATAATTAATTTCTGAAAGTTTCATTAAAATCTGCCCTTTGGTTTATGAGGCTTTATGCTAACAGACAGAAAGGACTGACTTCAAAAATAATGCTAAAGTTTTAAGCAAAGATCTTGCACAATCAGTAACTTTTGGATTTTGTGTTGTGAATAACGCTCAGCTATTACCACACCAATTTTCAGCTTTAGGGGCAGCAGTGGCTCAGGAGGTAGAGGTTCATCCTGTAACTGGAGGGTTGCCGGTTCGAGTCCCCGCTCCGTCCGTCTCAGCCGTTGTGTCCTTGGGCAAGACACTTCACCTACCTTGCCTACTTTCGGTGGTGCCGGTGTAATGGCAGCCTTACTTCTGTCAGTGTGGATGTGTGGATGAATGGGTGAATGATTGTAATGTAAAGCGCTTTGGGGTCCCTGACTGGACTAGATAAAGCGCTGTACAAGTGCAAGCCATTTACCATTTAATATCTGTAAAATTAATGGAATTATAGCCATTTTTGTGCTTTCTAATATCAGTTGGCTGTTACAGCCATCTTGAGTTAGGTTGGATCCCAAAGTTAATCAACTCTAGATGTTCATTCATTGAATTTTTCCTAAACATTTTATTAAAATTTGTTTAGTAATTCATGAGATATTTTTGCTAACAGACAGAGTTGACTCCAACAGGTATTGGCCAAGTCTGAAAAACAGATCTTGTGCGATCAGGTAGTGTTAGAGTTATAAGCTGGGGATGACTCTCAGCTACTACCACACTGAATTTTAGATCAGTATCTGTAGAATTGACTGAGTTATAGAATTTTGTGTTTTATAAGGTTTTAATAAAACTAATTATTGGATGTACATTTATACCTGATTAACTTTTGGAGTCATCCTGATTCAAGATGGCTGCTACAGCCAGCTGACCTGAAAAAAAAAACAAAACATAAAAATGTCTGTATCTCAGTCAGTTTTACAGATATTGTGTGGTAGTAGCCGAGATTTATTTACAATGCATACTCCGATCATGACAACTTGTAAGATTGAGCATATTGTTCTTTTCAAGGTTTGAACAAAATGGCTGCAACTCTGTCATTTCTCAGCACAAGCTGTTCTCAGTTTAACCCTCCCGTGGCCTTCGGGTCAGTCACAAGGGCTTCTCTACCTCTTCGTCTCTCTCTCTCTTTTGAGGGCTTCAGGAGGGTTAAATCTCTAGCATGAAAAGTGGTGGGCAAATATGCATTCCTTCAAGGAATGCTAGGCCTTTAACTTTGGCAGCGTTCAGGGCAACTTATTTTAACTTATTTCAAAAGAAGAAATTACAAAGTAAGTTGACTCTACAATGCAGCCTTATGATTACGGCCGTAAAACAGACCTGCTTTTATGTTTTACCTTCACAAGCAGTTTGACAGTTTTCAAAAGCTAAATAGTCTCTCCTTCCCCACAGGACAAAAGTGTATTTAAGCAGACGAGGTCTGGTGGTGTTGGTGAACCGGAAGCTGCAGATCTATCATACAGCAAAGGTGAGTTCAGGCTGCACAGCAGTAGGCACATTAGACCACAAATAAATAGTGGAAAAATGTGTGTGTGACGGTTGATTTACAATAATCATGCTGCAGAGTGGGCTAATGAGCCCCTCGCTTGAGTTAACTCAGGTAGGGGACTCATTATAGGTATACACAAGTTGCTGTTTTCCACTGCAGACAACTTTAATAGTATTTTTTTTTCTCTCTAAGCTGCTTTATTTATCAGCCAGAGTGGTCAACAAGTAGAGAGACTGATTAACGCTTGGAGTGAACCCTATTCTCGATGGCTGCCACATGTAAGCAGCCTTAGCAAACACACAAAAATAGCTGTAATTCAGCCTCAATTTTACAGATATTGAGCTAAAATTTGGTGTGGTAGTAGCTGAGAGTCATCCCAAACACATGCTGAGGTGCTATCACATCTCGCAACATCTCGTAATATTGCATTAGATCTTGCTAAAGGTCATTTACAAGGTTTGACCAAAACGGCCTCAACTCTGTCAATTCTCAGCATAAGATGAGTTAAAACTCTGGTATGAAAGGTGGTGGGTGATAGGCATTCCTTCAAGGGATGCTAGGCCTTTAATTTTAGGTGTACATTTCTATCTGACTAAACACATGTCAGAATCCCCCATTTGGTCCATCTTTCTTTATTTCAACTGCTGCAGTTGAGACGTATCAGATTTCACTTAGATCAGACTGTGGATCTAGCAGCCAACCCCCACCTCTCAACCACCACCATCTCCCACACCCCACCGCCCAACGGCCTACCCATGATTACCAAAAAGATGCAGCGTTGAGCCCGACCTATTATTTCCAATTTCTTCTGGAGAAAGTTAATCTAATGAGCATTATCGGCAGCTAATGGGAATTATAATTAGTCAGATGCAGCAGATTATCTGCGCATAATTAGCTGTGTCTGTCAGCCCCAATTAGCGTGACAGAAATTAGGAGACTTTGGAGTTTAGCAGGAGAGGTGAGAGAAGAGAGGTTTGAGGGGGTGGAGAGAGAAAGAGGAGTGCCGACGGAGGAGAGGAAAGGAGGTGTGGGTGGTTTGGAGAGGCAGGATTTTGGCTCTGAGCTCAGACCAGATTTCAAAAGAGGTGGGGGGGCTAGAAAGTAGGATGGGTACAAATGATTTTTAGCTTGCACAAAGGAAATGGTGTTGATAGGTTTCAGACTGAGAGGAGACTTCCATAACGGAGATGTGGATGTGTGGCAGGGCGTCCTGGTAGGACCCATATGAGACTAATGGGATTCTTTCTACCCAACATGTGTTTTTTTTGGCTACAGTAGAGCAATAAAAACTGCTCTACAAGACCACGTTTTAAAGTGCTGATCATAGTTGGAGGTTTATTGAATAAAAATGGCCAGCAGTGATGCTGAGCATGAAATCAGCTCATCTTTTTTATTGAATTTAGCTAATTAAACTACAAGCTGCTGAAAAACTTCAATAATACATAGACGACTTTAAAGAGGGATGGGTTAAACAAAAGGGCTCAGCTTTTTACCCTGCAATAATACAATCGTGCTACATGCATATTTTGAGAATATTTGATTTGAAGGTAGATCTGTCAACACTTATAAGCACCAAAGCAGAGTTACATACCCTGAAAGCATTAATGAGATTTTGGTAGAAATACATAACACAGCCCAGTAAGTACAGGATACATATTCAGTACATACTGGGCTGTATTATGTGTTGCTACCAAGATTTTTATATATTACAACTCTGGTGCTAAAAATGAGGTTCTGACTTAACAAGAAAATCCTTGTATAGCCATTATGGTTTGGGCCTTATCTCTCTTTTTGAAAATATCATCAGATCCTCAAAATATATTACAGTATAGGGCTGTGGTTCCCAAACTCTTCAGTTTCTGAGCCCCAAAATAAGAACAGCAAAGACCTGTGACCCCAAAAATCTTTTGTTAAGCTACACAAACATGGCTAAAAAGTAAATACGAGCTTATTGACAACACACATAGCTTAAACTTATATATTTTTCATTTTTTTCCATGTATGACTATTGTTTTTATCTCTAGTAACAATCATAGTGAAAATATGTTAGTATAAATGATGTTGTTTTTATTTCTGAAGATCATCTTAACTTACTGTTTTGTGACCCACAGTGGACCTGACCTCAGCTTTGGGAACCACAGGTGTAGAGCATTACAGTCTGCCTAGAAAAGCTTGTGATGTTGTCTTATTGCTGCATGTAAATTAGAACATTTTAAGGACTTCTAATATATTTATATTAGCTTCTTAAATTACAGATGCAACAGACAGTATTGTTTCTATTGCTATCGCATCATGGAACAAAGTGATTTAAACAATAAATAAATAATAAATAATGGCTTAAACCAAAGGTTTGTAATGTTCCAGTAATGCTCCAGAATCCTCAGGGGTTGTACCAAATAATTGGCCAGTGACTGGAATTGGTTAGTTTTCAACTTGCCGGTGTGTGATCGATCAATCTGAAACTGAAAAATCTGATTTTTTTTTTTTTCTTTCCGGTTTCTAAGTGAACCATTTCCAGGCATCAATCAAATAAAATTTTATTTCTTTTTCTAAAAAATAAAAGTGAATTATGTTCCTTTTTTTTTTAACTTTAATGGTCACCACCTACTTACCGGTAAAAATCGGTAAAAAACGTGTTGAGCTCATCGACATATATTATAACTAGAGACAGGACAGGAAGCCAGAAGTTGAAATCACAAAGGTTGAGCTCCCCCTGCTGGCTGGTTCTAGTACAATATTTAAGTCCTCCATGTAAACA
>JAOXNZ010000074.1:16071096-16084704 GCA_028566095.1 Kryptolebias brasiliensis
CTTCAGATAATTTTTTTATTTTTTTATTTTTTTTCAAGGGTTCATTTTTATTCATTTACGCAGCTCTTACTTTGCTGTTGTACGTTCAAATATGCATTTTGTAATACATTTAATTTCAATTAATTGTTTGAAACTTAAAGTGTCATGTTACACTGTGATTAACCCTAATAACTCTAACAGGCATTTTCACACCTTTTGCACAGTAGCTCATTCATCTTTGCACTTACACAGCAGGAAAATTCACACAATGAGTTTTTACAACTTAAACTACTCCGTAGAAGTGCAAGGACAGCGTGCAAAAAAATGCAAGACATCATGCAAGAAAAACAAACAAAAAACTGAAGATGCGTAATTTATGCTTAACAACAAAACCAACCAAACAAGCCTCTTACATCCGTGTGATATTGCATTTGTTGCGCGCTGAGAGAACACAAATTTGTCTGGTGTTCTTGAAGCTAAACAAACCACTTTGCATTGTTTTTAATCAGTCTCATATCACCAAACCAACTGTACCGGAGGCCCTGTGGGAACAGTGTCGATGAGCACGTACAGGAAGATACACAAGCGCCTAAATGGCTTTTGATTGAGAAAACACAGCCTTACATTTGCATAGATTATCTCCATCTATTTGACCAGGCTGTATGTGTCAGTAAATCAGACTGTAAACAGCTGTAGTCAACAGTGGGAGGGGAGCGTCGGCAGTGCACAACCTCAGCCAGAGTGTGTTAAACAATGTAAACATCAGCACACAGAAATACAGTTAAGCTAACATTGCTTACCTGAAAACAAACAAGTGTGTGCACGTAAAACATGGTAACTGAGCACAGGGGAGAAGAGGGGACAGTAAGTTTTATAAGGGTAGAGTTAATATGGCCAAGCTTCTCTTTCCTTAATTAATCATATTTGTTAGCTGGTGAACAACCCTAAAATATGTCTAAAATACACACATCCTAATCATCCAGGCATGCGCACACAGAGGAAATAGTTGAAACCACCCGAATGCCTGCACTCTTAACATTTCTCCAATTATCGCTGAAGGACATTTGACCCCCGGTGACTGTGTTTGGCTGGCTGAGATCATGCCTGTCGTCTTGAATAGAAGCACTGAAACTGACCACATGAATTATATCCCAGCTTAAACACACTTAGCAGCATCAAGACATGGAGGGAAAACGCCTGTGATTGTGTGCTTTACAGTATTAGACTGTACCACATCACAGCACACAGCTGCTGAGCTGAGCTGCAGTGAGTTCAACGCCTCCCTCTCGAGCTCTTTTGTTTAGTGTGAATATAGATTATTGTTTAATCCATCCCCTCGTGTTTGAGTTAGGCTCCCATCGTTTGTTTGAACAGGTAACATTTAGTGCTCTGTTCTTGTGGTCAGTTTATTTTTGTTTCCCTGTTTAGGTCTATCCCCAGTTTTGCACTTAAAACAAAACTCAACACAACACCTGCTGCACATAGACACCAATGTTGTTGCACATTTGTTAATATGATAAAAAGAAAAAAAAAACTTAAAGAATTAATTTACCTCACCTTTGTTTTTGTTTCTACACCTGGCACTTGCTGAGTTCCATATTTATCAAATAGTGAACTGTAATCATGTGTGACATACACAGTTAAAGACTAGTACATTTTAAATGGATGACTTTTTTTCCATTTGCTACTCAGTGGTATTTGAAAATGAACCCATCATGAGCTTAAATTCTTTTGGCCTCAGCGGCATATTCTTAAAATGAGTCTCCCGATACTGTAAGGAGAGGAATTTACATCGGCAGTCACAATGTTTGGGCATTTTGATTGGAGAGGGCTTGCTGCGAATCGATTCATGCCTGTGAGGGTGGACGTGGTTCAAGCTGCACTGAGCCTCCAAGAGTCGAGTGTGTGTCTTCTGGGCAAAATCTGTGGATTAACGGAGGCCTGAACTTGAAACAGGAAAGGACAGAGCAGTCAATAACACACTGATTAATGATAATGGCATGCAAGCCAGGGGGATAATCTTTCTAAGCTCTTTTTATCTAAGGACCGATTGACTGAAAACATGGAGGACAGAAAGGAAAATCTACCAATCCCCAGTCAAACCCGGCTTCCAAACCAGGTAAATGTTTATGTCCTCAGTTTTCATAAGAGTGATTAGAAATGCTTCCGCTGCCATGAGTCAGCATCAAGTCTGCACCCAAATTATTTGTTGAATCTTAAACACCTTCAGCTAGAATATTGATGTGTTTTCAGGGGGCCAATATCAAGCCATAAACAATTTGTTCGTAACCTCATTTTGCATATTATTTTCTTGAAATTGTTTGGCTCATAATAAATGCATTTATGCACCGCTTCTTCAGGTTACCATCTAGTTGGATATTTCCTTCTGTCAATTGTCCTCATTATTCTGCAAATGGATTATCAATCTGGGCATCCGTCAGTGCTTTTTTTCCCCCCCTGTCACCTTGCTACAAAATATAATCCTTAAAGCTTCACTTATCATAATATTACCCTCTCTCTCGTTTTAGCCGCCATTATTAAATGCTTATTGACAAGGTTGAGGTGGAAATGATCATAAATCTGTCCCATTTGAGACTTGGAGGCCGCTCAGGAATTTTAGAGGCGCTGATCCTTGTGCTTAGGCCTCATCCACTTGCTTATGGATTTGCCACAACTGCCGGCTAATTTATGCCCTCTCATGGACACAATTATTCTCTATGTCCACAGTTGCGAGGAAAAGCACGAGCGCTAACATTTTTGTCTGAGGACCTTGCCGTCACCGTTTTCTTATCTAGGTGGAAAAGACCTGATGAGCTTTCTGGACTTGGGCCCTTGGGGACCCTAGCTTTTTACCTTCTGTTCTACATCTTTGGTTTCTACCTTTTATGTGCCTTTTCTGATTGTGTTCAGAACCGTTTTGATACCCCCACCCCTTTGTCTTTGCTTGCCTAGTCTTTTATTTTCTTAATCTCTCCTATCGCCTCCTTCCTGTCGCATCACTTTGTCCTTCACAGTCTCACATTCAAGGGCCACGCACCGACTCTCTTGGCCCCGTTGCTTCCCGTTTGATTAGCCTGATAGTTTATTCACTTCGCCCAGGCACAAAAGACATCAAGCTGACTGATCAGTGGGCAGGAGCCCAGCCATGGCTGATCAATGAGGCCTTGGGAGAATGGATAGAAGGAGGGAGGTGAGGGGGTGGGGCGGACAGGTGGGCTGACAGACGCACAATCAGCAATCCAATCGATGAGGGAACTTTTGCTGAGCTCAGATAAGAGGTCGCTGCTCATGTGAGGTGCACAAGCTGATATGCACTGACAGGAGCTTTTGTTTCCCATGTTCATGAGCTCATTGGTTCTTTAGATGACACCACTACAACAAGGAGAATGAAAAAAGGAACAAAAGCTACAGTACATGAACCGGAAAGATAACGTCTGACAGATCAATTTGCTTATTTTAGCCCTACAAAATGTCTTCACTTAAACAGGTATACAAAATATGCTAATATATTGCAATAAATGCTTGCTTTTACAAATAAATTGTGCGTATGATAGAGTATCAGGTGGAGCATCGATTGGCTTTAAGTTGGTTTCTCAGTAAAACTACAAACAATATTGGTTTGATATATTTGAAAACGATGAAGATACCTGAATGTTTGCTGTTGTCTTAGTTTGTTGCTTTCAAAATTTCTATCCATTAACATTTTTTTTTCATATCTCTGCCTTGAAATAAAACTGGTAAATATAATTTGGTATTATCATTCTGGATTGATATTAAAACACAGACTGGTTTGTTAAAATATGAAATTTAAAGCTGTACTAATGAATATTTTAACATTTAAAATGTCCCAGATGATTGCGCATAATATTAAGAACGCTCATATCTTATTACTCTGAGCTGTATCCTAGGCCTTTTTTTTTTTATTATTATTGTATTGTTTTGCTCATAGCCCACTCTCACCCCTCTCATCAGACCAGTTGCTACCAGCTGTTGTTTACAGAAGAATATATCCAATAAATCCACTGTGGTTTCTGTATGCTCACTTCACTTGAGCGTGCCACCAAGATATATTGCTGCCCATCAAAAGTAAATTTGCAAAACTCATTTTAGCATAATTTTTTTGTTTTATTCTGAGAGTGTTGCGAAGGATCAGCCATTTTTTATTCTGTTTTAATTTTAGCAGATAGCCAGTGTTTTTTATTTTGAAGGTTTAGCTGATGTACAGGACCCGTCCTGTCCTTTGTTTTCCTGCCTGCAGGGGGGGTCAAGATGCTGTTTTTGGTGGTCTTTGTTGGTATAGATTCTCAGTCACCCAGGACATGGCAAATCCTAATAGTTTGAAATTAACTGGGCTTCTGTTGGTGAATTCTCTAAGCCAGTCCAATAGACTTTGCTCTATAGTCTTTCCAGCTGACAAGGGTTTTCCTTCCTTCGCCCTGAATTGGTTTGAATGATGCTACACCATGCTCCTAGAAGCTGCGGAGCTGAACAACAAAAACATAAAGTGCACAAAATAGATAACTTGCTAGAGAGCCTACAGAATATAATGACATTTAAAGTCTCTGCACTGTAACCCCTTATACACTGTATAGTATGGTATTATTGCCATGCATTGCATAGTGGAATGAACCCAAATCCAGGCAAGAATGAGGCAGGTTGATGAGGAAATGGCAAAACAAGACAAGGCAATAAGGCGAGCAACAAGGAAGGAACAGGAGGATCTGACAAAGGCTGAAGGAAATCAAGAAGTATATATGCGGGGATAGGCATTTACTGAGTGACCACAGGTGTGCTGATTGCTAATGAAAAACAGGTGGTATGTGAGGAGCTGGGAAAAAGGACAGTTGTGGACATGTGGTGGTATAACTACAACAAGAACAGTACGTAACTCAGCTGAATATCCAAAACTGCCTAATCCCACAACAAAACTCGAGAAACCTCAAAGAATAATATAAAACAGAATCAAAAACCAGTACAGAGACTCAAACCTATAACAACTCTATGGTATTATGCCACTTACACTCACAAAAATTGATCTTAAAATCGAACTGCTTATGTGCCAAATACTTTTGGCAGATTTGGTTAATTAGACCCAAACCTTTAGTTTGTCTGGTTGGTCAGAAGCACCAAAAGTGTTGTTGTGTTTTGACCAAAGGTTTCCCACAATTTTCGACAAAATGTATTTCCCATTGACTTTTTTTTCAAACAACTAATTGGGTCCCACCCTGGGGGCTAAAGATATGACAAATTAGCATGTTGCTAAAAAATACTACAGCTCAAATTAATGCATATTCTTTGTCAAAACAGGATATGTTCTTTCAGGGGTCTTTACAGCTTGTTTCATTTCTCCTATATGGTCAATGATTCAGTTAATGCTGCAACACTAGCTGAAATTACCCAACAGTGAAAAGTCTGTACTCTCTGACCTGTTGGATAGTGCTCATGAAGAAAAATGTTAAATCAAAGTGAGACATTTTTAGAGCCACAGTCTCCCTAATTGCCATCTTCATGCTGAGTTGGGACCATTAACACAGTCCCATTTTCCTTTTTTAATCGCTGGGGCTTTAACCTTTCTCCCTCGTCTTGCCACTCATAGGTTCATTCTGGCAATCGCTCTATACACATACACACCCCGAGAGCTGAAGGAGTGGTTGTGTTTGACTAGGACATCAGTCTTATGTGGTGATTTCTTTTTAATCCCATGATATGAGTCCTCGCAAACAAAGTGTGCAACACTTCTGAGTTTCCTTTGACATTTTCTTCTGTTGTCTGAGTTCATTCGCTGAGTCAACAGAGCCAATCCTCATGGCAGCAATATGATCACATCAACCTTGACATTTCAAGATGACATACTTTTTTTTGATTTTTCTTTTTCTTTATATCTAATGCCCAAACCATAAGCTCATATGTGACACTATCCCCTTTTATTTACCCGTGAAAACAATTACTTGTTCAGCTGGTTTTCAAGGACAGCAAGCAAATTACCAAAGCTTGGATGATTTCCAAAGCGAGTTTGCTTGTTCACCTCCACTGTGTGGGTAAAATCTCAACACAACTTGGGCAGAAAGTGGCCACAAGCCCAGTCTGTGAAAGGCACAGTGCGTCAAGAGGCCTGCTAGCTGATCGATAGCAAGCTAATTGGAAAATAGCGGCAGGAAATGTGTTAATGGGACTGTTCGTTCTTGTCTTTCTCTGCCTGCTCTCCTCACTGGCTCTCCCCATATCCTCCCCTGCTCTGGGGCCCGGTCTGGGTTCTTCAATCTAGTGCTTCTTAATAAGGCTGGAGCCACTGGTCAGCCCAAATGAACATTGCAGCTGCTCTAACCGAGGCGGGCAAACACTTAGGAATGCCTCTGCATGCTCAGGCTCATCAGTTTGGAAAATGACAAGCTGGCATGAAAACGCTCAACACATCAGTACCTGCCGTTTGAGGCACAAACCCCTAAATTGACAGCAGGAAGGTGTGCTACTGCAGTAGCAAAAGAACAGTTAGAATAGCAATTAAAAATGGCATTTTCGCAGAAAAGGCTGAGTGCTGAAAACTTTGCTGAATTTTGTTAATTAATGTGGCACCTTCAGGCTTCTGGGAATTGTACCCAAGGATGAACCAAAGTGGTGGAGATTGACAATTCTCTTCCTGATATCTTAGTTGATTTCTTTTGATCTTCCCATGATGTCACAAAAAAAAGCAGTGTGTTTGAGGTTTGCCTTAAAATGCATCTACAGGTGTGCCTCCGATTATCTCAAATGTTGTCAGCTAACAAGTTAAAGGCTTCTAAAGCATGACATCATCATCTGAGCATTCCCAAATTCTTTACAAACATTTTAATCTTAGTGTGTTTTAACTTGTAACTTTAAAGAAAGGGATAAAAAAAATTGTCTCGCTCATTATTCAGGCGTTTAACTAATATAATTATTTTTGGGAATCCTAACTGATCGAAAACAGAAAAGGTTTAGTCTGATTTAATGTCAGACAGTGACACATTTGCAATTTACAATGCGGGTTAGATTTGTTTATATCAAAGTTTATTTGGGTTTTGAAAATGGTGCAAAATTACTTCATTTTACAGAAGCCTTCGATAAGAGTTAAGCTGATAATAATCCAAACTGGTGTTTGTGAAGATATTGGGCTGAACAGGTACCCTGGGAAGAAGATTGAATGAAGTGGGGTGGTTTTAAAGGATGAAACAGAAGGACTGGAGGAAGATGGACGAGGGTGACTGGACGTGGTGTAAAAGAGAAAAAGAGGGGGTCTCTTGTTCCATTTGGGACTCTGGGGATCTTTGCGTGTCACTGGAATGCGTTGGGCTGCCAAACGTGAGTGACAGTGATGGGCACGGTGGGCCCGGGATCCAGCATTTTCTCATCCCATATGCCCCCTACAGCCAGGCCTCTCCATCCCTGTGACAAGAGGAGGAAATGTTCTGTCACTTCAACTGTGACACTCACTCATTCACTCACTCACTCATTCACTCCTTGCCAGTTTGTCCAACTATTGTGCTTTATGCTCATTCTCCAGGCCACACGTTACCCGTTGCCCCTCATGTTCTTCTTCCTGCTTACAAACTTTGTCTTTAACCCACTTTCATCCTTTTATTTTCTTCTGTTCATCCGTCTCCCATCCAGTGCTCTTCCTGCAGTCCTTGGAATGGCAGTTCTGAAGTGATTGACACAGAAACAGAGCGGGCAGTCAACACCTGTCTGTTTTCCAAGATTATGGACCATCTCTTTGATAAACCACCGTTTGTCGGCATCAAAGACTGTCTTTTAGGACATATTTCAGAAAAGCACAAGGCACCCCGTGGAGCAACGCTGTCACCTTTCCTTTTCTCTGTCGACACTTTGGATTCTGTTGCAATTCTGGGTTGTGACAGCTCTCAGTGTTCTCAGGTGGTATCTTTTTTGTAGAGTGTGAAGAAAAGGGGAAGTTATTTTTTCTGGCTGATGGAGGACTTTAGTTATGACTCATGCTGCATTTAAGAAATGAAACTACAAGTATTAAAGTACATCTTTAACAACCTAAGAGTGGTTTATAAAAATAGCCAAAAAAGAAGAGCATCCTACTGACCTTTGCATGCAAAAACATTTTCTCCTCCGTTTTTTTTTTTTTTTGGTAGACAACAGGGTTCAGTTTTAGCATATTTAGCTACAGTTGAAAGGAAAATGGAAGTAACATAGCGTACCATCAGAAGCAGCACACTAGCAGAGCAGCAGCAGCGTCTGGGCTCTTTGTGTTTACAAAGGAGGCGTTTAGGTTTCACGCTTGCATTGTCTGTGTTTTTGAGGTTCTCAGCCAAATAAAAACAAGCACCAGTACATAAAAGCTAAACAAGCTATAAAGTTTTTTTTCTGCCTGCAACATGCTGCCTTTTAATTGTGGGTTTTCATCATCTTTACAGACACAGGAAATAATTTGAACTGAGATACGACGTAGATCGAAATTAATTGAATGGTCTTTTAGAACTGAGTTTACCTGATGTCTGTGATACATATTTTTACATCCTGACATGAGTTACTGGATGTTATCACTTACAGTATTCTGTGATTTATGTCATTTACAGGGCTATTTAAGGTAGTATCTCAGTGGGCTACGATTGTTAGCGACAAACTACAAAAGCGTATTTGTGAGGGAGTGTCTCCAACTAGTGCCAAACGCTCACAACCCAGTGAGGTATTACTGTTACATAAACTTAAATGGTTATTTGCAATCACAAATAGCAGCAGGAGCACTTAGCTTTATTTTTTATGGGACCTTGGTCTTGGCCCCGCTAATACTAACCGTTAGCTTGTCAGTTCCTGTTCGAATTAAACTGTTTCTCCAAACCTGGCCTGTTCAAAGTAGGGATGGGAGTTATGGACTTTTATTATATTTATCACAAAATTTTCTGGTATTTATTAAGACAGCGATAAATGACAATAAAAAAAATGTTACACTTTAACACCATCTGTTTGTTTATCTATCAGTGCATGTGGTTTAGAACACTGGAACACAAATATTGCTCTAAAAATAAAACTCACTCATTATTCATTATTCGGCTTTTCTACACCAGTTACATTTAGTGCTGAATATTACTACTTCTCTGCTGTTTTGCTCTTTGTGAAGTAACATTTGAAGCCAAAAATGCTGGTGTTAGCTATTTAATTAGCTGGTGACTTGTCAAGTTGTTTTCCCACCTGTCTAAGTGGAGTAGATTTCCAGCCATAAGGATATTTCTCCTGCTACAATGGAGAAACCGCATGCATTTTTTTAAACACCATTGTTTAAAACAACAGAGGTTAGGAGGGAAACGAAGCAGAGCTGCTGGTGAAACAGATCTCTGAAACAGGATGTTTTAGTTCACCATGCTAACTCTTGTAGCTTCTTACAAATGTTTGCTTTGAGACAGTGTTACCTTAAAAAAACTGATGGGTGTCACTCCTCTGGTAGACGGGCCATGTCTGACCTCTCTACAAGAAAAAAATGTACAAGCAGCCAGCATTTTTTTACGCCTTCTTTAATGAGAAAAGTTTAGGATAATTCCCCTTTTGGCTACCTTATGGACGGCTCTCAGCAACAGGTAGGAGTGAGAGGAGTGCATGTTTTATTTAAACCACAAGAACAAATAAAACAAACAAACAAAAAAAACTATGTTATTTTAATAGTTGTTGCAGAATGACTCATTTTTACCATGTTGAATTTTTTCCCCGCAGTATATTGTAAACAAGAACCTTAGTTCAAAGAGTAACACAACTGGTAAGATATCAACTGTTCATAATCTTTCCTCAGAGCCCCACTTTAGAGGATCATAGTTATTGCTTTAACTTCTGTGTCCATTACCAAATATACTACTTAGAAAAGTTCCTGACAGTTTTCCATCAGAGAACCACATAAGGCCGTGCAGTCCCCTTTTTCCCTTTTAGCTTTTTTAATCACATTGGCGCTCTTATCAGGGTTGCTGCACCTTTAAGCAGTCTCTCTTTTTCTTCTTTGACTATCTCAGCTTCAACACTGCCATTTATTTTGCTGTGAAGACAAGCCAATCTTGTTTTGTGTGTGTGTTCCCTTCCCTGAAAAGCTGCTTGGCTTACCTGTATCTGCAGCCTCATCGAGCTCCCGATGAAACCCATACTGGCCCTTCTGCTGATAAGGTAAGCCAGGCAACGAGATATATCCATCATTCACATACTTAACACAGACACCCTTACCTCCACGTGTGTGGGGGGGTTATAATATAATTCAGTTCAGTTTATTTATATAACTTCAATTCAGAACAAAGGTCATGTGAAGGCACTTTCCAACGTAAATAACAAGTCAGATTCAAATCCAGTTAAAGACAATTCAGTCCAATTATAATACAATACAATCACGTACATTATGAAATTCCAATTAGTAAAAGTTATCTTTCTAAGGAAGCCAGCAGATTGGACCGAATCTTCATGTAACGACTCCCTTAGAACAGAAGAAACCTCTAGCAGAATCAGAACCGGGCTCAGGATGGGCGGCCATCTGCCTCGACTGGCTGGGATTGAGAGGACAGGAAAGAGACGTAAACACAGAAGGATTGCTCCAGGTATAGTCTCCTTGGAAAAAAACAAAACAAAGAAAAACACAGATTAATGACAGCAATAATTGCAAATACTGTACTACCATGGAGAGTAGAGAGAGTAAAGACAGCAGCAGAGTGAGGAAACGTGGTCAGTTTGTCCTCCAGCAGTCTCAGCCTATAGCAGCAGAACTAAGGGATAGCTCAGAAAACCTAATCCAACCCTAACTATAGGATTGATCAGAAAGGAAAGTCTTAAGCCTTGTCTTAAAAGGATGTCAGCTTCACGAAGCCTGATAACTGAAAGTTCTGCGTCCTTTTACTGTTAGAAACTTTAGGATCCACAAGTAAACCTGCAGTCTGAGAGTGAAGTTCTCTGTTTGGAAATTTGGAACAATATGATTTTGAATATAGGATGGAGCTTGGTTGTTGAGACCTTTGTATGATTGAAGATTGTAAATTCTATTTTGAATTTTACAGGGAGCTGATGGAGAGAAGCTAATGTTGGAGAAATGTGAGCTCTCCTAACTCTCATCAGAACTTTGACGGCAGCATTTTGGATCACCCTTGTAGAATTTGTTTTGGACATCTTGATTAGGACTAGACATGTGAATGAAGTCCCACTCTCTTGCTGCACACGTTACCAAACGATCTCAAACAGAAGCGCAGTTGTTTAGTGCCAATTTTTCCTGCTTGGTGGCTTCATGAAAAAGCTGACTCATTATTCTATTAACACCCCCCCACTTCCTTTCAATCCATGAACACTTACACACAAAAATGCACTAAACCTCATAAATTGGGTTGCGGGACTTCTGCCAAAGCGGTGCCCAAGTTCAGCTGGGTACTTAATCATCTGCTGTATCGTGTAATTCGTGTAAACACTGTTTACGCACCAAGCGAGCTCCGACCCCCTCCCCCCCTTAGGCAGCTCTAGTTAGTTCTGATGTGGCACTGGGTGTATCCGAGAGTTCATGTGCAAAGAAGCCAAAGGTCGCGATGCGTTCATAATATACTCCTTGTGCCAACGAGGAGCGGAAGCGTAGAAAATAACTCACCGGCGTGAAATCAGTTGCCATGACAGTGCTCCTTGAGGGGGGAAGTGGTACGGAGTGTGAACACGAACAGAGAAGATTAATTACGCTCAGGAGAAGAGATCTGATGTTTGCGTAGGCAGGTGTATATGTAGCGAGACGTTCATTTGTATACGTGTTGCACCTGTTCCAGCCGTGCTCACAGACTGTGACCGGCTCTGCTGCGGGAAACCCACCGGGACCTTTAAATGATATAATTTCTCCCGCACCTCTTGGTTGGTTTCCACGGCCACTGTGTATACAAGGTCATTTACCTTCTGATCAATAGCTTGTATTGAGCCTACACTCCCCGCGCCCTCCCCCCGTTTCAGAAACGGTCGTTAAATCGATGGGAACAAATGAAATTAAGCTCCTGGGCGGCTTGCACAAGAAAATGATCTTCCTGTGATTAATAACACACTGTAAACGCATCTGTGCTGGGCATATCACATCACAGATTGTTTCCTTGCCTCGGCTTGTTTCCTCAGGGTGATGCTAAGGGAATAAACCTGCGGTAGCTGCTTGAAACGAGAACAAATGGTTTTGTTTGTGCAGATTTAACTATGTTACTTTATAGACTACAGTGCTGAAGTTCACAGGTAGCCCAGTAATATGAGAAGATGTAATTCACACACTACACCGAGATGTCAAGGTAGCTTAACAATCTATTTAAACTGGCATCTTGCTGTATGTGGGGCTTAACTGAAGAACTGTGAGGCAAAACAAAACAGAGTTGCGGGTTTTGTTTTAGAACTTTTGCTTACTGGCGTGTGTATTAACAGGAGATTAAAAAAGTAAAAAATATTGTTAAATTGGTAAGCATTTATAGTGTTACAAATTTAACCAAGTTATTATTAGGAATCCAGGAAAATTTGTAACTGCAAAAGAATAGTTCAGATATCCTGAAGTGGGGTTTAGTGAAGAAATACAGGTTCATTCTAGATTGAGGTAATGTTTAAAAATCTATTTTTAGATGCATCGTGGACGTAGAACATTCTGAGTTGATTTTCAAATGTCAAAAATCCCTTTTGTTATCTGTGCTGCCAATCTAAGAGAGTCAGTAGAGTAGTTGCTGCGCAGCGTCATTTGTCCTAATAGAGTTACTGTAGTTTTCTGTAATAGAAACATGTTGCAGTAAAGCTGTTTTTTTGTGTTTTTTTTAGCAGAACCCTGAAGAATATATTTCTGTAAGTAATTTAGTAGGCATGGAAATATATTATTCACTGTGTGTTTATGTAATATAAAATAAGCCATAATCATTTAATGTTTCAAGATAAATGAAATGCATTGATAATTGTTTTATAGTTGCATCACAGCACTCTAAATTGTTATTGAATTGTGAAGTGCCTAAATATTCCTACCCCTAGTAAATAACCATTTAATAGTTTTTAAAAAGGTGTTTCAATAAATTGCTACAAAGATTAGAGTTAAAACAGCAGCTATTCACTCTGGTTTTAGTCCTGATTAAACGAGGTGTTAGCTCACCAATCAGGTCAGAAATAAACTTTATTTCTCCAAACTGAGGTTGTTCAAAGATCTGTCTGCAATAGGTACAATAATTGTTTATAACAACACCCCACAAAATTTGAACTATTGCTTTGAGATGTAGCATACTTATGTGTGTGTCATACAGACCTGTATGGTGCCTGATTGTTCTCACTTCAGAAAAAAGATACACCACTGGAGCTGCTGCTGCTCTTCTTCTTTTTCTTTCGGCTGTTCCCTTTTCAGGGGTCGCCACAGCGAGTTATCTTCTTCCATCTAACTCTGTCTTCTGCGTCCTCTGTCCTCACTCCAACTACGTCCATGCATCCATATATCTTCTCTTTGGCCTACCTCTTTGTCTTTTTCCTGGCATCTCCATCTCTAACATCCTTCTACCAATATACTCATTGTCACACCTCTGCACATGTCCAAACCATCCTCTCTAACTTTATCTCCCAGTCGTTCAACCTGTGATGTACCTCTGATGACCTCATTCCTAATCCTATCCATCCTTGTCCCTCCCAAGGAGAACCTCAACATCTTCAGCTCTG
>JAOXNZ010000074.1:16087538-16098265 GCA_028566095.1 Kryptolebias brasiliensis
TAACCGGTGCTGCTGCTAAGACTTTTATCATCCCCACTACCTTTACACAACTTTCTGGGATACAGCGCTTGCTGTGTCCTCAGCAGTCAGTCTCCACTGATGCTGCAGAGTCAACATGTGCCAACAAAGAATCTGGTCAAACTCTGTTGTCGTGCTTTTTGGAGGGAAATAACTCTTTCAGCTGATAGTGGCTTTGAGTTCAACATCAGAAAGTCTCACGTTGTGCAAATAAACTCATGAATGAAGCATTAGTTTCACTACTGTTGTTGAATGAGTTGGGTTGGTAGTGCATAAAGCCTTTTTTGTCCTCCCGAGGCCTTGGTTTTAAAATAGATTTGAAGGACAAGAACAACAATCAAAATCGTGGATCAAATAAAATCTGTAAGTTTATAATTAAATATATGCTAATTATTGCCTGACATCATAAAAGTTGGGAGGTAATGTAATTACCTGTGTGTCTGTAAGCAAAATAGCTCATGAACCATAAAATGGATTTGAATGAAATTCTTACAAAGTAATCATTGGATGTACATCTACACCTGATTAACTTTCGGAGTCAACTTGATTCAGTATGGTCACCACAGCTAATCGACCTCAGTAAACATAAAAGTGGCTTTAACTCTGTCAATTTTACACATATTGAGCTCAAATTTGGTTTGCTAGTTGCTAAGAGTCATCGTCAACACATACGTTGATAGCTAACAGATCTAATCGCCTTTAGCAAGTACAAAAATAGCTGTAACTCAGGCAATTTTACAGATATTGAGGTAAAAATTGGCATCGTATTAGCTGAGTCAGTCCCAACACATACTTTGGGTCCCAACAGATCACCTGAGATCTTTGTTTAAAAATTTACTATTCAAGGCGGCAGGCAATATGCATTCCTTCAAGGATTGCTAGTTTTATTACCATTGAACTCAGTAAATGTACTGTCATCCATCATATTGCTACAGTTTATAAAAGTAAGAGATTTACACCACTCTCTTGCAAATGCTCTTTGCTGAAGCTGCAGAGGTGAAGCAGTGTCTGCCAGATGAGTACAGGGTAACAGGAAAATGCCAAGTCAATGATGCAGCCTTTATGTGAGCCATAAACTGTCACCACTCAATATGTATGGCTCATACACAAGATGTTGCTCTTATTTTTTTCTTCTGTTGAATGCCATCATTGACATCTCTTCATTAAATCTGAATGTCTTATTTATTCACAAGCATTTGATCATGCCTCTGGTTGCCAGAGGACATGTCTGTGGGTTTGGTCATAACGGGGTGGAGGCCACACACACAATCCCATGTGTAGTTTCTCTCTGACATGGAGCTTTCTGCGGCCGCACAGATGGGTTGCACTCTTTTATTTATAAGGGCCGTGCTTACTTTGATCTGGCTTTTCATGTTACAGCATATGTCAGATGAAGCAGGGTGGTGGATGGGGAGTGGGAGGTTGTCCTATTGGACAGACTCCCTGATTCCTTTCTATGCTCTTCTGGGCTAGGAGTGCTTTTTATTATGCACAGGTATTATAACCTGTACAGTTAATCTGCTGGCCACAGACGCAGGGTGAACATTTCCAAAGATGTTTGTAGGAGGTAATGCCTCACTCTTACTGAATTTGGATACTTTTCTCATCCGAAACAAGTGCCAACTTTAATCTGAGGGACTTATAACTCATGGGTGTTTATTATTGTCCTGCTAAACCTTGTTCTCCTTAGTCACAGTTGCCATTGTCATCGAGCAGGCCATGATAGCTCTGATGCAGTTTAAAGTGACAAAAGTGGCATATTTTGCAGGTAATTTCTCAGACTCTCAATGATTTCAGACTTGGATGGATAAAAGCGATCTAATTTCTAGAGAGTAACCTTCAATTTATTTTTTTAAACTGAAATGACATCCCAGAGAGAGCTGAATTCTTCCTTTAAGTCTTAAATTTCATGAGCTTGTGCACTGATGTCATCACGACTGTTTATGTCACCATGATGGACAGCAATATGCTGTGTATTATTTACATGCATTTAGCATAGCCATAGTTGGACGTGTAGATATTAGGGATATGAAGATCAACCGATTTGCACCAATTCACAGAAGTGCTTGATATGATTAAATTGCCCTAAACTGATGTGGTTTTAATTCTAGATGCATCGGTCTGTTAAGTCTTTGTACCAAGAAAGTTTGATCGACTAGGGATTAAATGAAGAACCTGCAAGCAGGTTTGTTTCTATAGGCATTTGGTAGTAAAGGGTTAGGAAATTAAAATTTGTTAAATCTAATTCAAATGGAATTATGTGCACTCAACTTTAAACTTAGTCCAGTATAATCTGATGACTGAACCAAATCCAGTGACATACATTCCAAATGAAGCCAGTTTGTTTTATTTCAATTCAGTCAGACGTAATAAATTAGTAATTAAAAGCCTCAAAAGATTTTTGAACTAAGGAACCCAACAGACTGGAACACATTTCACTTTGTTTCAATCTTCTGTCCCAAAAATGCAAAAATTCTGATTTGCTGATGTTCCTAGTAACCATTTTGCCTTATCACAACAAGTTAAAATATCTATTTGATAGAAAGCAAATGTGATTTTTGTATCCTACTGTGCCAATTTTGTTGAGCTTCAGCCTTTATTTTGGAGAGACGTTCAAAAAAAGATAATCTTGATCCCATGTTGAGCATGCATAAAGAAAGCAGGGCTATAAGGTGCCAAATGTATAATTAAATTAGTTTTAATTTAGTGTATTAGCCGAATAATAAATCTCCAGCAGGAGTGCATTAAGTTTTTATGCCCTCAAAGCTCAGAGTGTGAGATGTGGGGCTTTAGTTTAAAAACGCTAATTATTGCCAGGATCATTTACGGCACATTCTGTGTTTGCATACTTGTTTGGACTGAAAAGAAAAATGGGTTTTGTTTCCTGCTCCAAGCTGAAACCCATTTATTAGGCTGTGTTTATCATTTATATCAGCCCAGGTTAAATGTCTTGAGAATTATATTTAAGGCTGTGGGTCCCACTTGGCAATTAAGTACAATTCATTACAGCAGACACACAGCCCTACGGGGGAACAACGTAAGAGCCAAGGATGTAGCAAGCAAAGCAGAGAAACTGGAAGGAGAGGAAGTGTGAGATTGATTTAAAAAAGGAAGAAAAAGGAGGGATATGTAGGTGGAAACAAGTGTGAGAAAAGTGGTAGATTGGTTTCGTTGAACAGGTGTGTATTCTGGCGAGGAACAAAATTAGAAGAAGAAAAATTACATGTTTGTGCAGAGATGTAGTGTGAATTCTGAGTACCGACTGACGGTGCTGAGTTTTGTTGAAGAGGCTAAGACTGAGTTGTCAAATTTAAAACAAGCAGAACAGAAGCTAAACTGTAACTACAAGGGAAATTTAGGAAAGCCGTAGCTAAAAGTTAAAGCCAGTGAAACAGTAGTTAAAAGCTAAAACCAGCAACACAGTAGCTCAAAGCTAAAATTGGCAAAAACAGTAGCTAAAAGCCTAGATTAGCACAATAGTAGCTACAGTAAAGGTCTGGATTAGTACAACAGTAGGTGAAAGCATAGATTAGCAAAACTGGTAGCTAAAATCTAAAATTTGCCAAAAAAAAAAGGTAGCAAAAAGATTAGCACAAATGGTGTTTAAGAGCTAAAAAAGCAAAACAAAAACTTAAAAGCTAAAATTAGTTCAAACTTTTTTTTTGTGAAACCGAAGAAGAAAGATGAAATATTAAGAAGTATAAATGTTACAAATACCAAAGATTATAGCACCCATCTACTAATTAAGGTTTTGATTTCTGACTGGTTAAAATTCCCTGAAAGTATCCTGAAGTGGTTCAATGCTGAAAAGTATACAGAAGTAATTATAAACACGAAAACAGTTATGTGAATGCTGGAACACTCTTTTGTGAAAATCGAGACAATATCCCCAGGTTTTGTTCATTTCATAGGTAAGCTACAGAATGGGAAAAGGTTTGACTGGTCATCCATCCTGAATCAGCACCCGCGCAGTAAAGAAAAACAGGATTCCTGGTATAAACAGTTCAGCAAGGTGGGGGGGCGAGGTTGTTTACGAGTGATACGTAGCTGGGCTGCACCTTCACCTGATGGCCCGCGAGCGTCGGCTCTCAGAGAGAATTTCGCGCCTTTCATTTGTTGCATTTTGATGTGGAGCGTGTAAGATGTTCAGGCGTTCTCTTGGCCGGCAAAGTGGCACCCTGGCGCTGACACTCTTTTGAAGCTGCAACCCCCAGCTGATTGGGTTGGACTGTTCAAAAAAAAAAAGTGTTTTTGTTTACATTTGAAAGATACCCAAAGAGCTTGAAATGCAACTCACGCAGCCAGCAGGCAGATATATATCAGCGCTGTTGCATTGATCGCCTTCATGGTTTTAACACAACAATGGTAACAAGGTTTTGTCAGTATGGCAGATAGGTGTGTTTGCTGTAAAGTCACTCAACCAGATTAGCTGAGGATTAGAATCTAATTCTTAGTGTGGTGTTGTGCATGTTGATAATTAGCCACTGCAGTAGTAGATGCACACTTTCTGTCTTTGAAGGTATGCTTTAAATGTTGAGTGTTTTGGATGTTTCACTATGTAGTATTGATGTTGAGTTAGAGCTGTTGGTAATTATTCTGTTTCTGTCAATTACAGTGAGGCTTTAATATCAATATTGGTTTAACCTAAACCAATATTCTAATAACTTTATTGTAAATTGATTCAGATTGTTCAGATGGTGCAAACAAGTGAACTCCATTTTTGTCAGAAAGAAATTGAAGTAATTTCCCAAAAAAATCTTTTTTTTTTTTAAACTAGGACTGTGGAAAGTACCCAATCTCATTGATTTTCATTTTAAAGACCAAAGTTTCTGATTAGGTAAAGGTTCATGATGAATTGATCAAGACCTTGACAGTTAGGCAAAAGTCCAATTTGCCCCTTCCCCCTATGCATAAATGTAGTATCTCACTGGGCTGCAACTGTTGGAGACTTTTTGGTGACTCTAAACTGCGAGAAAAAAGATACATTTTCCTTCCAGTCTATTACCAAAATCACTGAACATATTGTAAAGGTCAATTTAGAAATAAGGCCTGATTCCTGATTTTCCTCAGTGTTTGTGACCAAGTCACCAGCAAGCCATAAATGTGGCCAGTATTTGAAAATTATTGCTTATTTTTGTGTGGATGGCTTGCAAAAATGTATTCTAGGCTGTTCACATTTTGATGCCCCCTCCGCTCAAATCTTGCCCCATTGGCATATTGTCTGGAGCTCTTGAGACGGGTTGGAGATGCCCACAACAAAATCCAGATGATTCGAGATACCCACAACAACTCTATTTTGAGAGTAAATTTGTTGCACGGAGTACTACCTTTAGCTCTACCTCTGCATTTTTCATGTTCATTCCAGGGGGTTACAGAGTCCCAGTTTATTTTCTTGGAGGGGTGGCAAAGGGATAGGACTATATGGCCCTTCAGAGAATTTTCTGGGGTCACACTTCACAAGAAAAGGTTTAACGTGGGCTAACAAAGAAACTCACAAATATATATTCTTGACAACCGTTATAATGTCTAATTTGATGTATTCTGGTATAATATGCTGGTCTCTTGAGACTTTCACAAAATGGTTTCCCAGTAAAGCTACAAAGATTAGCCCCTCTTTAAGTCAACTTTGGTTGTTCATAAGCGCACCAATCAAGCCGGTGACGTCCCATGACAGAATGTGCTCATTACTCAAAGCCAGCATTGCAGAACCACAGAAGGTGTGGAGTGCAAATAAGCAGTGACGATGTGGAGCACTATGCAGGAAATGTGTCGTACAGCTCCCCTCCTAAATCCTAAACGAACTGGTAGTCCTGCAGATCCTTTGTCATCACGACATCACACTCCCGAGCTGTGATTCCGGCTTACCCTTTCATAAATTGACCACCTTTCTGTTTTTGGAAAGGCAAGCTTGTACTACTTTAGTCCCCCCCCCAATACTATGCATCTGTATCGCCCTTTGCCAAATGGTGAAGGCAGATGATAAAGTTTTTGCCTGTGTCTGTCTTTGTGTGTTCAAATGTCTGGGACCAAAACTCTCTGAAAGTAATCACTGGTTGCACATCTACACCTGATGAATCGTTTGAAGTTAACCCAATTTAAGATGGCTGCTACAGCTAATCGACTGTAGCAAACTCATAAATGGCTACAACCCACTGAATTTTACAGATATTAAGCTATTTTTAGCATATTTGTATAAAACATAACTTCATTTGTTACAGTCTCTCATAAACTAGATACACAATATTTATGGGAACATAAACAGTGGTTGGAATAGTTCAACCACCTTAAAATGCGACATCTTATTAATAGTTAAGTCAAAACTTCCCTTTCAGTTGTGTAACAATAATGTATTAGTTTATAAAGCAGTATGGGTTGACTCATAGTTTAATGTTCAGCTGCAGAATTAGTCCTGGAGAATAGAATTTGCTGAATAATTGTTTATGCAATCTATATTCCCAAAGTCATTGGAACATTGAGCATAATGTAAAGCGCACTATAGGTATGAAGCCTTATTCATTTTCCTCAGAATCCAATCAATAAAATTGAGTTTTCTTTGGAAGCTGAATTGCGTTGAGCCTGGACGGCCCTTATTGCATGAGTTCCACATAAAAGTAAACAAAACAATAAATGAAGAAAGATCTTAACTCAATACGAGCCTTGTTCAACTATTAATTTCACAAACTTTTTGTCACTTACTTTAACGCTCCATTGATCTCATTGAAAACAGACGGCGGTGCGTTTGTAAAGCTTTTCTTATTGTGCGGTTATTTATTTATTTTTTTACAAGTCTTGTTTTGGCAAAACTTAATCATTGTTTTGATGGAAGCACATTTTTTATTAATCCAACAGGATGTATGCCAGGCCTCACTTTGGGTCTTCTCATTTCGAATAGGCTCTGCATCTTTCAGGGCTTAGCATTTTTAATCGTGATATGTTGTTGTTATTTGTTGTTTTGCATATTCCTATTTTCTACCATCACTGTCAGGCCTCTCCACAAAATGCCACACAAAGCTAACACTGTTTGAGCTGCCAACAAGTGTTTTTAGTCATTTATGTAATTCTACAAGAAGTTTTTCTTCTTGAAGTCTGGTGTCTTTATTGTATGTGCTTAAAAGTTATTTTTTTTAATCATGTAAAACAAAAAACTTCACATTCAGAACCACAACTTTGAACCTCATGGTAGACCTGGAGGAAAAAAATAAGAAGCATCTGTAAAGTTGACTGAGTTATAACTATTCTTGTTTGCTAAGTTTGATGTGCTAGGGCGCCCATCTTGAATCCGGTTGACTCCAAAAGTTATTCAGTTGTAGATGTACATCCAAAGGTTACTTTCTGAGAGTTTCATTAAAATCTGTCCAGAGGTTCATGGGATGATTTGCAAACAGACACACAAAAACACTGACAAACACTGGCAAACATTAGTGGACCTTAAAGCCATTTTCACTCTTACATCAAACTTCTTCTAGACTTTTCCATGCAGCACATCGTAAAGCTTCTGGTTGCAACATTATCCAAACACAGTAGCAAATCGGCTGAAGCATTTATTTACTTTTACTATTTGACATGGTTTGATGTTGATTTATTTGTACAAAGCTTTTTATTGTTATTATTTTATTTTAGCCAGTATATTTTTCACTTCCTGTTTTATTTTGAAACTGACCTTGTCACTGTGACTTCCTGTTTGCTGCACACCTGTGTTTTGTCTTGCTGATTAGCCTCTGCTCTGTGCTACTGTACACACCTGTCAGTAATCACCACCACTTCCTCTGTTTAGCTGTATTTTCCTGTTGTTCACTGATGATGTTTAATTTGACAAGATATTTTGGATTGTGTCCTGTCCTACAGTGCTTCTAACTGTCCCATGTGCTGGTAAGTGTCCTGCTCCTGCTTCTTTTTCTTTTTTTTTTTTTTAAACCTGACATGTATGTTGCTTTCCACTGACTTATTCCTGTTGTGAATACATCCAGAGACATGTGATATTGGCATCAGCGCTCAATTGTTAAGAGGAAGGGATCAAATATTTTACAGTAGTGTTCTGTGGAGTTGTTACCAGTATTAAACATCTTGTCTGCTGTAGAAATTGCTCAGAACCTTAATAGTTTTTGATTATTTACACTAAAAACAAAGACTTATTTGCATATTATCAGTACTGATCTATGTTTAGAATGTGCAAATAAAGCAAATTAAAGGCCTTGTGTTCTTTAAATGATGCATATTGCCTGTCAGCTTTCATTCCAGAGCTTTCCACTAAAATCATCATTTGTTGAAAAGTGATAGTTGCAGCTGTTTTTATTCATACCTTCAAAATAACGTTATGTGATCTCATGCGATAACAGAAGAAGTCATGCTCCGAGTATGTGTTGTGAATGGCTCTCAGCTACTACCACACCAAATTTTAGCTAAACATCTGTGAACTTTACTGAACTAAAGCCATTTTTTGTGGTTTATAAGGTCCGTTGACTGTGGCAGCTATTTTGAACCATGTTGACTCCAAAAGTTAATCAGTTGAGGTCTATTCAGTGATTACTTTCCACGAGTTTCATTACAACTCATCCAGTGGTTCATGAGATATTTTAACAGACACACACAGGGAAATAGATTATTGCCTGCCTTTCCTCTTTTTGGTGGTAAGCGATTTAAAAAAATAATAATAATACATGTTGAGAATCTCCATATTAGCTTTGCTGGAACCACAATAATATTTAAGTATTTTACACTCTTACCTTTTTTTTTTTTTTTTTTTTTCATGTGACAGTTTTCATGCCAGAGGGTTATTTCTGCTCCAGAATGAGAGGTGAGTGAAACTCTGAGTCTATCACCATGGTAACAGACTCTGTGAACTAAACCTGCCCGCTGGCAGGTTTTCTATAAGGAACTCTTGAGTTTCTGCTGGTTCCCTTCCCTCCCACCTGAAGCAGCTGTCTGACATACGGTGTCCGATTTAAACAATCCCACTGATACCGAAGCAGAACTACTTTATATAACCAGACGTCAGGAGAGGATTTTCAACCTAGAATGGATGAACTCTGATTATCGCCCGCTGTCAAAAGGCGAAGGCGGACAATAATGTCTTATATCTCATGAGCCACTGGACAGATTGTAATGAAACATTCAGGAAATAATCATTGGGTGTACATCTACAATTAACCTTTGGAGCCAATGCAATTCAAGATGGCCACCACTGTCAACTGACCTTAGAAAACACAAAAATGACTATAGTTCAGTAAATTTTACAGATTTTGTGCTAAAAGTAGGTGTTGTCGACAAAAGTAATTTTTTTAATACATATTCAAGTATCATTGTGTGAGATGTTTTCTTAAAACTTCAGCATTAACTTCTGGAGTCAATCCTGTTCGTCTGTTAGCAAAATATCTGAAGTACTAGATGGATTTTAATAAAACTTTCAGGAAGTAATAGTTAGATTTACCTTTAGAAATGATTAACTTTTGAAGTCAATCCACTGAAAGATGGCTGCCACAGCTGATCAACCTTAGCAAACACAAAAATAAGGCATAAATCAATCGATTTTACAGATATTGAGCTAAAATTTAATGTGGTAGTAGCTGAGAGTCGTTCACAGCACATATTCTGAGTGTGAGATCTTTTGATATCGCATGACGTGCATAACATTATTTTCAGGGTTTAACAAAAACAGCTAGACCCTTAGTCCTCAACATAAAATCTCTGTTTAAAAACTGACATGAAAGGCAGTGGGCGACATAGGCCTTTAATTTTCACACATTTCCTTGTTGAAATGGTATTGCTTTTCATCAAATTCACTGATGAATAAAGACAAATAATATTAATTTGGTCTTTATGCTCAACAAGTACAAGGACTTCCTTCTGCATGCTCATAAAGCAGCATGAATGAGTGAAAAATGCTGGAGCTGCAACATATTTCAGGTTGTCTCTGTTAGCTCACAAGGTTTCTGCCAAAGCTGTCAAATCATTACTGCTGTATACCTGCCACGTTGATGCTACAAACAGCTGACACAGCAGAGAAAACATGGCTGTCCTGTGTGTTTTCTGCTTATTAAATGGAAACAATAATGTCTAAACAACTCCTTGCTAAGTGAGGACAGCTGGTATTAGTTGGTGGTGTTGATGCTGCAGTTGTGTGTTCATCTTTCCAGGCTCCTCGCACTCACTGCCTCGCCTGCCACACATCAATTCAGGAATCTGATGAACTGTACCCACCTCAGATTAACCTCCAGCCCTGGCTTTCTTTTTCTGCAATCTCAGACCATCACCGGAGGTGAGTCATGCACTTGCACTCTTTCCCACGTGGGAACACACACGCACTCCGCTACACACACACGCACAAAAGAAGCAAAGCTGCTTCATTGACAGGGTTATAGAGAGGTTTAAAATCCTCCTGCCTCTCACTGCAGACGGGTTGTGCCAAGTCTGAGCTTTAATAGACTCAGGCAGTCCAAGAGCTACAAACTGTAGAGGGGAAACTATAGGATGTCCCGCAGCAAATAGGGTTAATTTTATGACATTAAAAGTTGTTCAAACTTAATATCCTATGAATAGATGATGTAGAAAAGAATAAATTAACTTTATTTGGCTCCAGTATAACAAAATTAAATGTAGTTTTTGGGAATAATTGTAAAACAAAATTGTTAAAATTAAAAGCCTTGCATATCACCTTTCATGTCAGAGTTTTAGGTCTTATGTTGAGAAATGAGAAATGAGAAAGTTTGTTG
>JAOXNZ010000074.1:16098365-16119108 GCA_028566095.1 Kryptolebias brasiliensis
TAAAAGCCTTGCATATCACCTTTCATGTCAGAGTTTTAGGTCTTATGTTGAGAAATGAGAAATGAGAAAGTTTGTTGCCGCTTTGGTCAAACAATGAAAATACTGTTTGTTTCACAATATCATGAGATGTCACGCTCAATATGTGTTGTGAATGGCTTTTAGCTTCTAGGTCACCAAATTTGAGCTAAAATTGACTGAATTATAGCAATCTTTGTGTTTTCTAAGGTCAGTTGGCTCTGGTGGCCATCTTGAATTTGGCTGGCTCAGTTACCTGTTGAAGTACATCTGCTGATAATTTTTTTGTTTTTATTTTTTTCCTGAAAGTTTCATCAGTTTGTCCTAAGGTATTGGACCGACTTGCTAATATCGTCCAACATTTTGCCAGCACACAGACAAAAAACATTATTACTTTGCATTTCAGTTTTTGATAAATGTAAAAATGAAAACGTCTTCATTAATATATTGTCGCTGCAAGTATCTTCTCTCAAACTGGATCTAGATAGAAGTAGGTTTTTACCTTTTCAGGTATGTTTTAAACTTTTTTTCTGCTTTTAAATCAGTGCTGTGGACGGGCAGCTGTGGCTATGTTTGATTGAATTCATGTTTATGCAAAAGCATTATTTATATCACTTTGTATTTTAGCTAAACACAATTCAGTGAGCATCATTATCTATCGAGCTGTTGATAGAGGAGCTCTGACTGAATTCAGCCTTGGTTGTAGAGAAGGTGAGACTGAGTAACAAGAATAAAATATTAAATAACACTTTGAAGCTGCTGTTAGATGTTTGCAGTTGTAGGTGTAAAATAAGTTTTTTGCTTTGCTTCTTGCAAATTCAAAATGAATTAGAACTGTACTATTAAAAATTAATAATAAAAAATATAATGACAGGTCTTCTGATGCAACTGTCCCCATTAAAGTAATCATTAACCTCATTAAATTGCCATATCTTGTTTAGACTTTAACCTTATGGGATTAACTTTATGTCTGCTCTTTAATCTGGTGCCAGCTATCATCATTTACTTTAATACTTACAGTATTGCTAATAATAATTAGAAACCATGGTTGTGAATATTGGAAACCATTTTGTTTTCAATCCAGTTAGTGAAGCACAGCTGTCATGTCTTATGATGCCTTTGCAAAAATGTCCTTCTTTGTCTTTAGTTTTTATAGATGTTATTTCAGTATTCAGTTAGTTGCTTTTTTAGCAGTGCATTGGTTACAAGCGAAAACATTTGCTAAATCCATAGTAGGAAATCAATTTTTCTTGCAGGAAATTCAGACACTTGGCGATGAGAAGATAACCTTCACACAACAAAGGAAGTTTGCAGTTGTCTACACTTAAAAGCTGCGCGCCAAACACTTGCTGTCAAATATGAAGGGTTTTTCCAAGAACCTGTGTGAATTTACATTGTATCTCAATGCTTCTGTTTGTCTTTGTCGAGAATAAGTGAAGTAGAGTTTAAAAATAAGTCTCAAGGACTCCTCTCATGTGTTAAACCTATAAACTGTATATAGAGACAAGACCAGTTTGGATCAGATCCATTTTTATACATCACAACTAAATCAGAAGACATGATGTGGATAAATCCTGGTTTATTTAAATGTCACCTCCATTAAGTTGGATGACAATGATTAGCTTTTAATATATTTCAGTTTGGGAGGTGGGGATGAGAGCACTTGTTTCATGCTGATATACAAACTGGAGAAGTAAAGCAGCAGATAATAGGATGTTCATCTGGACATTAGGCACAGTGTATTTGGTGTTTAGAGATGGAACTGTTCACAAAATTCACAGTTTAGTTTGGTTTTTTGTGCCATGGGTTTTAGTTAGTTTTGTATTCTTTTCTTTCATTTTAGAAACACCCAAAAAATTTCATACATCAGTAATAGATAATCCACAATTTATACTTTTGGAAATATCAGTTAGTCTGAAAGACTTGTCAGATAAAAACTGATGGAATTAAAGGCCTAGCATTTGTTGAAGGAATGCATATCGCCTGCTGCTGTTCCTGCCAGAGTTTTAAACTAAAACTTTATGATGAGAAATGGAGTTGTAGCCGTTTTGGTCAAATCTTGAAAATAATGTGTGATCTCATGTGATATTGTGAGATGTCATGCTCAGAATATGTGTTGTTAATCACTCTCAGCTACTACCACACCAAATTTTAGCTCAATAGCCGTAAAACTGAGTTATATCCATTTATGTGTTGGCTAATGTTGATTAGCTGTGGTCATCTTTAATTGGTTGCTTTAAAAAGTTAATCAATTGTAGATTCATTTCCAATAATTACTTCCTTCAGGGTTCATTAACATCCAGCGCTTCACGAGATATTTTGGTAACAAACACGCACAAGGGCAAAAACGTTATTGTTAGCCTTTTGGCAGTGAGCGATAACAAATTGCTGCAGTGTCCTACATATTTGGGTAAAAGTAAAGCTGATTTACTGTTGGATGTAATGGTTAAATCATTCAATCATTTCATTGTAACTACACACATGGTGAATTACAGCTGGATAATCATAACAATTAAGCTATGAAATTTTTATTTACGTTTGCCCCCCTGCTTGGAAATTACAGGCCTCGTAAAACAAGCTGGGCCTGAAAATGTCACCTGTTTAAGTGGCAGCTGGCAAACCTCAGCCCGTTACTAAGCTTTAAAGTGAGCAGCTGACATCAGAGGAAAATCCAGTTTTCTTGTTTAAGTAGCCTCTGTGCCTCTTCATCGAGTGTGAGTGGTTGTTTGTCTCTGTGTGGTCCTGTGATGACTGGGTGACCGGGAGAACCCCGGCTCCTGTCCACTGACCACTGGAGACGGGCACCCGTTACCACAACACTGAACAGGATTAAGCAGGAATAGATGGATGGATCGATGGTTCAGTTGGAAACTGTCTCATTCTAGTCACCAGCTGAGCAGTTGGTTCATCACTACATTCTTATATTTGATGTGAATACAACTTGCATGATCTTTTATATTACACATCTGCTGCTGACTAAACAAATGACCAATTAATCACGTGTTCCTAGTAAAGTTTTCATCTCTAAGGCCCCATCCACACTATACCAGAAATGTATTGCTCACCAGCAAAGCCAAAACAGTGTCTGTGTTCCTTTTGTCTGCAGTGTTAGCAAAAAATCTTATGAACCCTTGGACAGAGTCAGTTCAATTCAAGATGGCTGCTCCAGCCAATTGAGTCACTGTTACAGATATTGAACTATAACTTGGTGTGGTAGTAGCTGAGAGTCATCATTACCAGATACTCCAAGCGCTAACAGATCACTCGAGATCTCACATCACATGGAATTGCTCAAATCATTATTTACAAGGTTTGACTAAATTGGCTCTAACTCCATCATTTCTCAGCAGAAAATGATCTTAGTTTAAATCTCTGGTGTGAAGGGCGGTGGGCGATATGCATTCCTCCAAGGACACCCCCATTCACACAGTTTTCAGTGAGGGGAAAAGAAAAATCTCTCTATAGCAGCCATTTAAAAAACTTAATTTGTTTGACAGGAAATCCAGAGCTCTTTGTGACGTGGCAGTCCATTTTGCTCATGCTCAATGTCACTTTGGGCCCTAGAAACCCAAACAAACGGAGTCTTAATTTTTTTTGTCTGCATTTTAATCCTGTCTTCCTGTTTAATCCTGTCATTTAAAGCTTTAATCATGTGCTAAAAGAGTAAACAACAAAGAGGATTGTGTAAATGCTACCAAAAAAGAGTTTATGGAGATTTTTTTTAGTTACGCCAAGCATCTTCTTTCTTTGTATTGTAATATATAGTTATTGCGGATGTTCTCACCTCCTAGTGGCATGACTTGGGTATTGCAGCATTTTTGTTAAAATTTAGTTTATTAAAGAAAACGAAGATTGGAGTTTGTGCTATTAGAACTGAAGCTCCAATGAGCTTCGTGTCAGTGTGAGAGATGATCAGCTCACAGAAGGGCTCTTTGACTGCTTGTCAGTGTCCAGTCATGTGTTAAAATTCCTCCCACCCCCACCGTGTAACAGGTCCTGGACTCATTTCACACCATTTTAATTGTGAAGAAGTCCAGCCGTGCACATGCATGTTTTGAGATTCTTGTGATTTACATTCTCTTCCCTTTGTCTTAGCAGCACATATGTCCCTGTATGTATTTTCGTGTGAACACCCCGGCGTGGGGGCCAACAATAAAGGCTGCTCTGCCTCTCAGCATGATTTGTGTCGCCTAGAAGATTCCATTCAGTGAGAAACATTTTCCACACTCCTGCTCCTCTTTCCACACTTGGTGGGAGATTGTCTCACTAATTTAATTTAGAACATGGGAAACATATCTGTCACGTAGCGTGGCTGTGAGTATATACTGTCTTCTATTGTCAGCTGTTGGGATTGTTTGCTTTTCTGGAAAAATCCGGAAAAAATCTTTACCCAAATACACAAATTTTTCTTCTTTTTTAATAAAAAGCAAAAATTATGCATTCCTTCAGGGAATGGTAGGTTTAATTTTACTGTGGAGAAACTAATATTGTGTCATCCCTGGTCATAATATTACAACCTCTGACTAAATGGTCTAAACCTGGTTGTCTTGTTTCAACACAATGTTGTGCTGTGAGATCCTTCGTTCTCACCCTCACAAGTTTTTGTTTTAGACTTGCCTCCTCTCCAAACATATTTGCACACAAATCAAGCCTTGCATTTCGATGTGCGAATTAAAGGTCTTAATTTTATAATATAGTATGTGGACGAAACAATGATCACTTTTGACGATTAAATGTCTACCGTTCCTTGATGGGATGCATATATTGTAGCCCTTTTGGTCAAACTTTGTTAAAAAACATTATGCGTGATGGAATTAAATGTAGCAAAGAGAGCACAATGGTTTGAAATCTTTGCCTTTGTATAGCTATTATCATCTCTAAAACACTATTTCTTCCATTACAGGAGATCAAGCCAAGATGCCTTGAGATTTTGAGTTTGCCACCTTAACTGTTCATAATTTATGCTCATTAGAAATGCCACAATAGTGGGACATTAGAAGAGCCAATCTTTATTCATTCAAATCGAGGTCACCCACACTTGGTGTCTTTCTTCTGTAGATTGTAAATTGCACCTTTGTCTCTTTCTCTCTGTCAGCCTCTCGTTTCCCACCCACCATCTCTCAGCGTTTGAGAAAGTCGACTGAATTTAAATGGGATAAATCATAAATCTGATTAGGTGAATATTCTCTCTGATCTGCGGGGCAATATGGAAGAAAGGTGATGAATTGGAAATGATGAGGAGACTTCTTTCATTTTCTTTTTTTTTTCTCTTCTGTGTCCATCTTTCGATTAGTCCCTTGATAGGGTTTTAGTTGAATAATTTACCAGCAGAGCTATAATGTGAGGTACTTCATTAGATGGAAAAGCTCTCTGGGGTCAACAAAATGTCTCCTAATGGAGAAGCCTTTTGATGAATCTGGATCAGAACTGTGACAGTTTCAGCACATATTACAATAACCTGTACCTCTGTGACAAGTTAATAACTTGCTGTTGACAGGGACTCAGGTTGGTTTAAACCACCCTTGTCTCAAGTGTTGGTTTTGCACTGAAAGCTTTCAGATCAGAGTAGCAAGCGTTGTTCAGATGTAACAATATGAGATTCTTCTGCGTTTTTTTTTTTTTCTTTTGTGGAGTTTATAAAATTTTAGTCCAAATATTCCAAATGTTTTGCTTACATGAAGCCATTACATGAATGTAGCATAAAATTAAAGTCTGGTGTAAAAATATTAAATGTGTTTTTGGTTTTGTTAAGTGATGTTGTATTTTACTTTTATATTTAAACAAAGGACTCAAAGATTTACAGCTGGGAGATTATACATAATGCATGGTATTATAGTTTTCTATGGTTTTACATAGTTCTTGCAGTCTGGATCTTTTTGAGTTGCAGTCATTTCTCTAAGGTGGTGATCAGTTAACAGACATCGTCTTTACAAACAAGCATGTTTTCATAACACTGGTGATATTCGGACTCAGAGGTTGTTCCTCAAGGTTACTGTTGCCTTAACTAACCAGAACACTGATAATCATGATACTTTGGCATCATTCGCAGCCTCTACAGTGGTTTTGCTGTTCTTGCTGACAGTGGAGCCCATTTAAAACGAGCTAATTTGTTGTGGCCAAATTTATGAGGTATATTGCAGAGTAAAGGTGGCATTTGATAATGTGTGTGAGGTGTAACTTGAGAATGGATGCCAGGATCCTGCTTATTTCTTAAATGACAGATTTGTTGCGTTTTGATAATGTGTGAACACATAGGTTTGACTGAAAGTGGTTTTTCTGGGACTTATTTTTATCGCCTGCTGCCAAGGGATAATGTTTCTGTGTGTGTGTACTTTGGTTGTTGACTGTTTCTGATAGAATCACCTTTCTTGTCAGGACTGGTAGCCTTTAAGGGGACCAATGCTTGGTCCTATTATAGTGGAATTTCACTTTTTGGGTTAGGGTCAGGGTTAGTTTTCAGAAAGGAATGGAAGTCAATACAATGTCGAAATAAGGATAGAAACACGAACTTATGTGCGTTTGTTTGCCTGTAGTGTTCACAAAATATCTCAAACTACTGGACAGATTTTATTGAAACTTAAAGTAATAAATTGTGATATCTCTACAACTGATGAACATTTGGAGTCAACCTAAGTCAAGATGACCACCACAGCTTTTTGACTTTAGCCATCACAAAAATGGCTAATGGCTAATAACATCTGTAAAAGTGTTTGAATTATTTTGAGTTCAAATTTGATGTGGTAGTAGCTGAGAGTCTTTCACAATACATACCTCACTAACAGATCCTAAGTAGTTATTTTCAAGATTTGACCAAAAAGGCTAACTGAAACTCCATTTCTCAGCAGAAGTTGACCTTAAATTAAAACTCTGGCATAAAAAGCGGTGAGTGATATGCATTCATTCAAGGAATTCTAGGCCATTATTTATCTAAAAATTGTTTTGGTGGTTTTTGCTGCTGAAAATATGGATACAGTCTAGGGCACCGGCCCCGTTGGTCCTACCAATTCTGCCAGTTTGACACAACCTTTGTTTTACGTTGTTTTAAAAGTGTGTGCTGAAGCTCGTAAACTCTTAGAATCATTACAGTCCTTTGCACATCAAGCTGAAAATGCAGTTTTTTTAGGGTCAATAGGCAGCATAAACTCTTCAGCCAAATGATCTTTTTTTTCCAGTTGTAGTCCATTAGCTAGTTTGAGGCTAATGAAAAGGAATGCCATAAAGTTATCACATCATAGGGATTCTTTGCCAGCTCTGTGCCTCCTGATAGTTCAGAAGGAATTATTCATAGATTTTACAAGAAAATGAAAGGCTTTACCAGCTAACAGATGTAGAACTGGTTTATATAGCATTTTTTGTGGGCTACATTTACATTAACTAACATGTAAATCACACATACAGCAGGTATATGATTAAAATTTAATAACTGAAAGCCCAACTGGAAAGAGCTGAAAACTCAAAACGGTCCAAATAAGAGCTGGTTGAAATATTTTCATTAATGTAAACACATCTCAAAGTAAAGTGTAATTGATTAAAATATTAATCTTCTGCGTGACAATTAAGCAAACAAATGTGTTTTCTTGGAATCACACATTTTTAAATGTCAGTCCCCTGAATCTATTGATAAACAGCACTTGTTCTGTTTTTTTATCTAACCCCAATGACCTTAGATGCACATTTAGATGTAGCCCAGACTCGGTGAGCATACAGAGTGAGAAGTGTTTTATCACACCAAAGACACTCCTGAGGAGAAACCATTGATCTGTGAAACCACAGTTTAAGACCTCTCCTCTGTTCAGTGAATAATGTGTGTTGATGACAGGCCTGTAAATAAATGGAAACTTTATTTCTGAAGGTTGAGATGCTGTTCGATTGGTAAGGCCTCAGTTTTTTAGCTGCTGTTAAAAAAAACTTGAGGTGCATGTGGACTGTAAAAATTTGGGACTTTTTGAAGGTGGAAATGTAGTATAGATTTAATTTTTATCTTTAACTCATTGTGTCATAAAATGATTCACAAGTTGGGCTTTTTAGGTTTGTGTTTTTTATTGGTCATTGTTTCAGTAGCCTTCTAATTTCTCCTCAGTCCCTTTTTTTATTTTCATATTACCGGGAACATTGATCTTCATAAAGACACGATTGCTGTTGCAGCCATGTGGTGTCAGCCTGACCTGATGAGTTTAAATGAAATTGGCCGGTGTTGGCATTGTGGTAGTGTCAAAATTAGTGCTGTGTGCAAAAACTAAAGTGGATCCAGGCAAGTAAAAACCCCAACACATTTCTAGAACTAATTAATGGTCAACCTAAAAAGTAGTTATGTTTAGGCTGAAAAAAGTTTCTTTAGGTTTAGTAAAATCTTGTGATTCAAATTTACACCAACTTTTTTTTTTTTTATCACTTGACCCAGTGACGAGGCAAGCCTTGAGCTGGCTCTCGGGTCTTGTGCCTGGTCAGGATGGACTGGCCTGGAGCCGGTCCACCCTGACCAGACATTGGCAAGTGTGATTGGGACAGTGCTCCTCTCCAAAGGTAAGTTAGGTGTTGATCATGCTCACTGAATGTTGACTTTAAACATGAAAACTGATTGTAAAAATTGGACTTTTTGGGTTTTAAGCAGAAAATGAGAAGGTCCCACAGGGACAACTTGTTTGTGAGTGTTGTGTTTGTAGCGACGTCACTTTTTGGTACCTTGATGTTGGCCGTTTTTATATTTTTGAAGCAAAAATCACTGTTCGTTCAACTCATATGACATGTGAGTTGTGTTTATACTGCTGTGAGGTTAATTTTACTCAACTGATGTGGTGGTGCAACAGTAATTGCTTTCAATAAGAGTGATCCCAACTTCAGACATGAAGTGTATGTGCTTGACTGAGGAATTTATTGGGAGAGTTTCCATCTGTGGGGTTACGACTGAATGCCTCTGTCAGAATTCTGCAAAGATGTAAAGATCCTATAACACCATAAATCTTTAGCTCATCTATGATCACCGACTCCTGCTGCTTGCGACCGGGCTGTGGTGCGAACAGATGATTGTCCCACTCTCCTGTCATACACCACATGCTTGTGGAGGTCTTTGTTTTAAATGACTTGATTCTGGTCACTTGGAAATTTTTCAGTGCAACTGAAATTTATTTTTGTGCAATTTTGAGTCGCCAACTAGTCTCCAACAGTCACAGCCCAGTGAGGTGCTGGCTTAAGTGACTTAACACAAAAAATAGGTTTTAAAGGACAAATAATACACAGCAGCTACACTGTAATGTATTTTTTTCTTGGCATGTTTAAAGAAACTCAAGACCATGAGTCATAGAGTGAAAGCTTTTTTACTAAATAATACATAAATAAAAGGAAGAATAATTCTGTATTCTAAGAGCATTTGACAGAACATTTGGAAGAAGTGGTCCTGCAGATTATCCTCTTAGCCTTGTCACACCAAGTGCCAACTTCTAGCAATTACAGATGCAGGAAAAAAAATGATACCTAGAGGTACTTAGTGATTTTCTCCATTCTTTAACTTCTACACGTCTTCCATCATGTCTACAAGCAAGCAACACATGAACTACCTACACCCCGCAGCAGGCACACAGCCTCCATATCTCCCAAAGATATAGTATAATTCTGCCGGGTGCATTTCAGCCACAAACTCCTCCATTTTCCCCTTGCTCAGTCTCACTATCCCTCCATCATGAGCTGAGCGAGGCATCAGAATGTTATCAGGCCCCAGGCAATCAGAGATACAGTCATATGTCACAAATAGGTGTCAGCTCTTATTACTGCAGGGAGGGGGTTGAAGGCAAGTGAAAACTCACTTATCAGAAAGGACATAGCTCTGACACTTGCAGCCCACCCCACCACTTCCTCCTTCGTTTGCTCTCTTTCTCCATTTGCCCGGCCCGTGCTGGATATCACCTCTTTCCCTCACAGGCCAGCAATATTTGACCAATAACACAAATGTAATAGCGCTTCCCTCCTCTCACTGCCACAATCACAGCTGATTTAATGGAGCTGTAAGCTGCCAGTTTAGTTTATTCACTGCTTCTTAAGGGATGGGAGGTGAGCCTGCAGGTACAGGAAGGACACACAGAGCTTCATCTCTGCTTTCATACACTTGCACTGACTATTACGATATTACGTTATTTGTTGGAGATTGCTATGATTTATTGCTTGTTGTTGGTTTTGGCCCAGTTTAGCAAAGTTGGTATGAGAAAAGTTTTCTTATCTCTTATCATCTTTCTCTATTTATTCCATTTCCTGTCACCTTAGGGGTTATTGTGTTCGTGTGTTTCTAAACAAAGTTTTAAAGTCATGTTTGCAGAAGTTATTGTAAAAAATTATAGCAAATGGTTTTTGTAAGATGTGTTGCTATGTCAGGAGTTTTCTAAAAAAAAAAAAAAAAGCAAAAAGAAAATAAAAAAGCTTAAATTTCTCTGTTTTACATGGTACTGTTGCAATAATATAGCACTTCTAGTCCTTATGATTTAATAGTGACACTGTTCCTTATTTGCACTGCATATTTCACTGACATCTATAATTGTCCTCTGTTCTACATGTATCTCATTTCTTTTGAATGTTAGTATTTTTTTTAAATATATAAGAAATTGAAAAGATGTTGAATCATGCAGATTCAGGCCTAAAATTGCATGAAGAAAATGAGAAAACATGGGTCTTTTAAAGCTAATTTGGTAATAAAAAAAACATTATTCAATGTATTTAACATACGTTTAACAGTTAAAAAAAGGCATTTATTACTATAGGTTTATGATTATTGGTATAAAATACAGAGGCAAAGTTATACACTTAGCATTTGGCAGTTACACTCAATTTTATTCCTCCTCTGAAATGATTTAAAAAATAGTTCCAGCATGTGACAACAGCCACCTACATTCATTAGGATGACATAATTTGATGGTGATGTGAAAACAGGAGTCAAATAAAAACAGTGTTTGTAGATCAGGAAATGAATATTGGAATATCTATTTTAAATGCCGTTGTATTATTGTGCGATCTAAAGGTTGTAGTTCCGACTACAAAAAGCATCAGCTGAGACAATGGATGTAAATAAAATAACTTATCACACAACCAACATGAGTGTTGAAACATTTGTATCTGAGAGTTTGTGCTCATAAGGACATCTTTATATGGTTATGCTTTTGTTCATCTTCTCTCAAACTGCAACAATTTGATGCTCAGAGGAATCTGAGGGAAAACACAGTAACTACATCTTGGGCTATGTTCACACTGCAGGCAAATGCGACCCAACTCCGATTTTTTTAAAAACTTTTTTAAATTTTTTGCCCTCATGCGACACCTGTCATTTTTTTCTTCATGTTAGTGTGAATGTGACAAATATGATTTTTTTCATATCTGACCCAGGTCTTTTCTGTGGTACTGAATCAGAAACATATCTGATGCTTTTTAAAGCAACCTCAGTGTGAATGTTTGTCATTTCATTTCATACGACTTTCATACGACTTTTCCGTCGGACGAAAGGACGCCAGTCCCTCACGTCAAAGTCCCGCCACTCCTGACTCCAACTCTGCATGCACACATGTATCTGCACAGAGGCAGCAGCAACAGCTCCAAAACCCTCATTGTTAACATTTGCCCTCTTTTTCTTCTCCGTCTTCTTTTATCTTTTACCATTTGAATGTACAATTGGCTCCGATTGGACAACAATTTCAAAATCAACACACACGTGCTAAAACTTGCAATGTCCATATTTACTACCGTAAACTCAGCATTTGGACTGAAACGTCATTTCTTTTGTGCATGCAGCTCATTTCTGGAACTGGAGACTGTTCACACTGGAGTCTGATGGAGGTTGCATTTAAAATGTAATGTGAACGACCTTGCAAAGAAATCAGATTTGAGCAAAAAATGGGATTTGAGCATTAAGACCTGCTGTGTGAACGTAGCCTTCAATTTCTTGCCTCAGTTAATTAGGAGTGTAACACAGAAACATCAGAGTTTGGGACCTACCTCAGGTTTAAAGTCATGGTTTGGTCTGTTTTTGGTACTGTTAAATTAAGGGGAAAAAATGTGTTTGTATATAGCAGGTACATATAGGTATATAGCATAATCTTTGAATAAGTTGTGAACAACTATAGCTTCTACTGACTTGTATTAAGCTGGTATAATTTGCTGACAAGAAGAGAAACTTTTGTATTGTGGCTGTTTTACTTTCAGGATGTTTAAATCTAGTGTTCCTAACAGAGCATAGTTGCATGTCTGCTGCTATAAATACTCCGATCACGGCATTTATAAATTTGTCCCAGTATAAATTGTTAGCAAGGGGCTGTTTGAAAGCTGAGTTTGCACCTAGGTTTGTTTTTTCTTTGTGCCACTTAAATTTACACTCAGGTGATGAACAGTGCTGACACAAAGCTTTGTTTGATTTAGTTTTCTTTCTCTATGGTCACTGTAATTGACTAAGAAACCAGGTTTCCAAACAGCCAACTGTATTGATAGTGGGGGTTCCTCAAGCTCTGGGGTCTCATACTAAAAGTGTGCGTACGCCAAAAAAATTTCAGATTTATAAAACCATGCACACCAGCAAGCAATTTCCCTTTATAAATCACACCTGTACCTAAAAGTTTGCGCACAAGAGCCCGCCTCAGGTTCTGCCCTCCACACGCCCACATTCAACCATAAATGGTCAAAGCAAAGCACCTCATGAATGTGAAGGTGTATTTAAATGAGCTGCTGATCAATGTTATTTCATGGTTACCATGGCAACCATGGAAAAAAGGGCGAAGAAACTAAATTTCACAGAGGCAGAAATTGATGTGCTGCTGAGTGAGGTGGAGAACAGAAAAAATATCATTTTTGGGAGCCGCAGTAGTGGCGTTACAAATAAAAAGAAGCGCTGTGAGCACCAACACGTTACTACTGTGAATTCAGTGAGTGGGACAGAGAGGACTGTGGCCGAGGTGAAGCAAAAGTGGTCAGATTTGAAGGTGGAGGCAAAAAAAGCGACTAACCGGCCACCCCCAGAGCCTGTCAGCCACAGGTGGGGGTAAGGGTGTACTCGAACTGACACCTTTTGAAAGAAGGATGAAAGGTGTCGTGCCAAAAAGTGAAAATCAAACACTTAACATTAACGCTAAAACCTCATACAACATGTAAAGCATGGCCGTGCAGGGTTGATGATTTTGGCTCATCTTACAGCGACAAGCCTTAATAACGTTCTACCCATGTGTTAGATAGCTAAAGCTTGGCCCAAATTGTGTCATCCAACAGGACAGTGATCTCAAGCATAGCAGGAAGTCTACAACAGAATGGTAGGGGGCAAAGACTCGAGGTGTCTCAATCTCCCAAAGTCCAGAATTCAGTACCTTGAAATGTTTTGATGTGTCTTAAAGAGAGCTGAGCATCAGTGAACTTTTACAAACCTCAAACTAAAGCAATGCAATAAAAAGAGAGTTGGCTACAGTTCTTCTACAACTGTCTGAACTCAAACTGTCACATACTGCACTCTATATCAGTTTCTAAGCATCAAAGATGGAATGGCGAACACCAATAATTATGTAGTTTTCAGTTTGAAAAAAGTAAGTTGACCCATATATATATTTTTAATTGCCCAATCAAACAACTATATGAGACTTTCCACTTGCCAAAACAGATTTCAGTTGCCTCAGAAAAACATTGATGGTGCTACTCTGCCAAATAGCTCAGGTTTGTAGTTTATAATACAGTTAGAAGAGACATACATTCAGAGAAGGATGAATGGGTGGTTCCCCAAACAGTAAATCCCCAGCTGTCTCGCAAAATGGGTACAGTCAAAATTGTTTCCCAATTTTAGCTACAGTCAAGACATTTATGCCTTGTATGCCTGTATGCCTTTTATCTAAAGGCACTGAGATTGCAAATTGGGAAAGTCATGACATGAAAGTAGAGACAGTTGTCCAGCCCCCATTCAGATGGTTGACAAACTGTTTGATAGCTTCAGTCAAACTGATTCACTTGATTTTATCACTTGACAAATTTGCCATAATCCTATATTAGATGTAACTATAACATTCAGTCCAGTTTGGTGCCTTTTCTTACATGTGTGACTTAAAGTTCTAACTAGGGAGATGGATTTTTGCTTGTTTGGAAAGATTACGAAGCATTTCTCTAAAAACTAACAAAGGCATTTGACGTCTAAAAAATCAAACCTTTAGATTTTTTTTAATTGCTAAAATACCTTCGTCTGTATTCAGTTTCCTTCCTTTCCCGCAATCACAGTTGCGAACCATCTTCTTGTTCCTTTTTTAAAATCTAAACAATTTTGTGAATTGATTTCTTGCTTCACCTTAACAATCATCTTCAGCTTTTTCTACCTGATGGTAGACGTGGGCAGACCCAGAAAAAAAACTATCAAACTGTCATGAATCAGCCATAAATCTTTCTCTCTGCTGTCCCCTTAATATTTCTTTCTCTTTGTTGATTTTATTTTATCTCTGTTCAGAAAGTTGTCTTTCTTTCATGTTTAATAATGATTTTGTGAAAGGTGAGATACGTGCAATGCTTGTTCTTCCTTCTGGTTGTCATTCAGATTGACCACTATTACCAGCTTCTTACTCTTTTGACTAGATATAATCTCGAGAGCCTTCAAGCCAATGTTCTCTCCCTACCAACTATTCTTCTGTGATGGTCTTAATTATAGAATGGCTCCAGATGGGGAATGGTTTAACTGAAGTGATCATAAAAATCTTCAACTAATGAAAGCCTGGTATCTGGCCATCTTAGCTTCCATATTCACTCTGTCCTCTGATCTCTCCACTGCAGATAGTTGCAAAAAATAAGCATGTTCAACTCGAGGTCAATCAAGTTTTAGGCTTCTTTCCAAAAATCTATCCAAGATTCATTGAGATCAATTTTTGTGTTTGGCATAAACCTTGTTAAACACTCAAAAGGTCTCAAAAGGGGAGCCCAAGGTTCTGGCCTTCCGTTCAGTGACTAATGTTCATGTATAGAGCCTGGGGATCACAGAGAGGTTTTAACCTCCCCTGTCAGTCTAAATTAATGAGGTAATTAAGGGCTAAGGTGAAATTAGCAGTAGATGTCTTCGGTGTCCTCGGGCAGTCAGATAGTCAGGATGTAAAGCGATATAGCTACAGGGCATATGATGTTATAAAAGGCTGCTGTTAAAAGGAAAGGTCATCAGGCAAGTGTTGACTATATTGAGTTATTCTTGCAAATTTATGTTCCCAGGTCACTAGGTTAGGAATTAGCCAGAACAATCTTAGTAATTTCAGGAGAACATAAGGAAAGTTGAGATGTTTTTAGTAGGTTTAATGACTTTGTATTACATGGGCTGTGGCAGTCATCAAATCACCCAAGCATCCATAAAAGCATCAATTAAAGTCCCCATAAAGTACCTCCCCTAAGATAATATTTAGAAGATGGATCACTAAATATTCATCAGGTCTGCTGCCTTTATGACCTAAATTGTTTTAACACCAACAACACTTATTAGTATTAAAGGAAAATTTTGTTTATTCTACAACAAATACTCCTTTAGCACTAATATATCTGTTTACAATATATATAGTACATGTTTTCTTAATGCTTTTGACAATTTCAGGAGTTTTTCAAACAACAGACAGTTTTTTATCTTTAAAGTGCACACACAGTTCTGTCTCTGCTGGTTTTCTAACCTTCTGTTTGTCCATTTGTTTTTACCTGCTTGTTTATGTTCAGGACTGCAGGGAGCTGGTTCTTACAGTGGTCACTGGTCCAAAGATTCTGGACAGGTAGCCAGCACATCACAGAGTAACCATTCATGTTCACATTCATGCCTAGGGCCAATTTATAGTTGGCCAATTACCATAACATGCATGTTTTTAGAATGTGGGAGAAAATCCACACATGTACAGGGAGAATATGCAAACTCAATGCAGAAAGACCTGAGCTGGGAGTCAAACCTCGCTGCAAGGCAACACTGCTAACCAATTCTGCCTCTGTGCACAACTTGTAATATTAAAACTAATGTGCCTAATAATACAGAAAAATCAGCAATTTATATTTGCTGTGATAAATATTTTGCGTTTTCTTTTGCCTGCTGTAGTTAAAACCTCCATATTTCTGACCATTTAAACTGAATATGGAGCAGAAGAAGCTGACCACGCGTGTGCAAAATGAATCTTAATACTGCTTGAAAATGATTTCTGTTGAAAAAGGCAGGCAAATCATGGTATTAAAGTTTGACATACCTGAATGTTTAAATTGTTTCTCTGTTTCAACACACCTGAGGAACACCTGCAGAACTTCAGGATCTGCTGAACAGGCAATTCGACCATTAAATCAGGTGTATTGGAGCAGAGAAACAACTAAAACATGCACAGTTGCCTCTGAGGACCAGGATGGGACATCACCTGCTGAACTGAATCAATCTTTATAAAGTACATATCATACACCAAGCAACCAAATTACCTTAAAACATAGAACAACAATGGTTTTATATACACATTCATACAGATGCCCACAGACATATCTACACACACTAAATGCGATTTAAAAAAAAAAAGAAATACAAGCAATTCATATTTCATATGCTTTTGCAAAAAGCTAAGTTTTTTAATTTTTCTTAAAACAGTCATTGGTGGGGGCTTCTCTCAGAAACAGGGAAAGTGCTTTGAATGTCTTAAGAATTGACTTTAAGAGATTGAAACATCTGTAGTCGTTAGTCTCTTGGACTTTTTTTTGTTTGTTAGAAATTTTTGAAAAACTGAGTTTTCTGATGCACCTTTTAGTTTGTTACAGCTTTTTAGATTTGTGTGCACTTGTTCTTCTGTTAAGTTGGTTCATGATGTGAAAAGTTGTTTGAAGGGGGTCATAGCTTCACCAAAGAAAAAGAACCCAGCGCTCTGGGTGGGGGGGTCATAGATGTGAACCATGCTTGATGCAGATCATTTTACAGCTGGCCACAGAGCAGAGATGAAAGCGCGGGGACACTGCATTAGTGACTGAGATGGAGACACAGGTGGCTTTTCAACCTGTTGTTTTTCTAATTCAAAACACAGCGGGGAGCTCAGAGTGGGGTTTTTTTCTCCAGGCAAACATGTTAAAGCCTTATCACATTCTCAGTGATCATTTGGTGTCCGTTGGGCTGAGGTAATTAGGTTCCCTGCTCACACCGTCTCTTCCAGTGTCAATGATATCTCATCACAGAGAGCACGCTGAACGGAGACGATAAAAGGAGTGATTATTATTGAGAACATAGTCTGTGGGTGTTCTCGTCAATGACGACCGTCATCCGACGTTCTTCAGAGATGCATCAAACACAGATACAGGAAAATTACATTCTTTTTTTACTGAAATGCTCAAGAAACATCCGAGTGCAACAAGTTGCAAAGTATTCTATTTTTATCTCCCATCTCCATGAAAGGACAGTGATTGTTATTTTTGTGTGTTTTTGTCTGTCTGTTGACTTAGAACTGAATAAGTTCTGGAGTCTGCCTTGTTAAAGATGTCCGCCAAAGCTGCTCAAAATTGAGAATGCCGTCTTGTTTTACAGATATTGAGCTAAACTCTGGTCTGGTAGTAGCTGAGAGTGATCCCCAGCACATACTGAGTTCTAACAGATTGCACAAAACCTTGCAAAATGTTGTTTAGCTATAACTGTCATTTTTCATCGTCTTGGTTTAAAACTCGGACATGAAAGTTTTACCCAAAATCCAAGATGCCAAATGATGATTCCACATGATTGCAGGCAGACTCAATATTTACATCACGTCTTTACGGTTTAGGTTGCTTTAGTTTGTATTTAAATAATTGTAGTATCTCACTTTATTGAATGAGACAAGTTCAGTATCTGGAAATGTTCATGAGTGAAACGTAAGGGATTGCGTTCCTGTTGTTAGAGGCATTGAAATTTTTTAATACACTCTCAATCTTTAAAACCATGTAATATGGAAAGGCACAATAGATGTGAACTTCAGACCATCTTTTTTCAAGGTTTGAACAGCCTTGTTCAGGATTTAATGATCAAAACATTTTAATTACAACTGAGTTGGAAAGTAGTAGACCTCAAATGAGTAGCAATGCATATAAATGTACATTTAATCATCTAAACTCATGGGTTTTAGTGAAATATTACCACATTTTTAGAGTTTAGGAACCTCTAGTTTATCAAACCAATCTTATCGTCACAAACCGATAACTTAAGTAGTTCAGTTCAGAGTAGTTATTACCATAACACTGCACCTGGCTACTTTTCATTGATAAATACAAGCAATAAGTTCAGTTTGAATTCCCTTTTATATTTAAAGCACTTTGACTAATCATAGATCCATATTTATCCTAAAAAGCTCTATCTTATCAGTATCAATCTTAAAGAGATTAATTGAAGTGCTGTTAATACACATAAAGAATAAATCTTCTTCAAATTCAGTTTCTTCAAATTAGCTGCTGACTGAAGTATTTCGTTTTTCATAATCCTCTTTTACACGTTTCTTGCATTTTTTAGTTCTTGCATTTTTATTGGGTAATAAAAGTGTGCCAAAATGTCAACATTCAAGCCCTTTAATAAACTCCTTTAATGATCTCCCACGGTTCTTTAACTCTGTCATATCAGCCAACAGATTTTTGATGGTCTTTCATGGTTTTTCAGATCCAGTCTTTGGTGGAACACTATCCTGCGTGTTTTCAAATGTTTTCCCGTTTCAACACATCTGATTTAAATGAACATGTTTTTAACCAGGTGCTTGATGAGATACTGAAGAGGTAATGCAGCCATTTGGAACTGGGTGTGTTGGAGCAGGTTAATCATCTAAATCCTGCAGGATAGCTTCCCGTGAAGACCAGAACCGGACAATGCTCTTGCTTTTTAGCTTTGTTTTTTTTGCTCAGTGTTTTTCTGTCTTTTGATTGACGTCTTTATTTTGGTAGTTCCACAACAAATCTTTTGTGCTGCATTTGCGCCTCTCATCTCATGCAAATGACATGAGAAAAATCGTTGTTAGCAGATCATGGATTTAATTTGTTTTTTTCCCAATTCTGACAAATCCACACAAAGTCTAAACCTACATCCTGACATTCCCGCTTTTGCTTTGTGTATTGCGCTAATAACCAAAACAACAATGAAGTCATCTGTACCAGTTTTTCTCCATCTGCCCCTGTTTTGATCGTGTCCTGAGGTAAATTACTAAAAGAAAATTATGTGGGAAGAATAATTGTTTTTGAAAAGCTTTCAGCTAAGCTCAGAATGTTTTTTTTTATTTTATTTTGATATTGTTAATAAATGTGACTGCCACCTAGTGGTGCTGTTGGGTACTGTAGTGCTCTTGTTGAAATTTCTGTTGTATTTCTGTTAAAGACAGTAGTCTGTGGCTGCGAGTTGGAGAAATGAGGTGGCTAATAAGTTCTGAGCTCAGACTGATAAATTGGTTTTGCTTCTTGTGTTTTTCGTCTCATTTTGCCAGTCATTTTATTCACATACAGTAGTTGCAGAAAACTGTTAAACGTACTGTAACCTTAGCATAAACTGGGTTGTGAAATTGATTTTTGGTTTAATCTACAAAGAGACACTGCAGAGGGGCCAAAGAGCTGCATGTGGCACCAGAGCCACAGGTTGAAAACCCATTGTTAAAACATTCAAATAAGACCTTTAGTGTTTTTAGGTGAGGGAATTTCGGAAGCACATTCTTTCTGGTCCTGTGAATTGTGCAATGGGGTCAACTTGGATCTGGCTTGGTTTTTTTAGCACGTCAAAAACAGAAATGGAGCATTTAAAGGTTGGTTCAGTAAGTAGTTTTTCTTGTAAAGTAAGCAACAGTTTTTGTGGTAGTGCAACTAGGGAGACTGCTGATGTCAGGAGCATTGTTGTTCAGATAGATGGTGTCTGAATGATAAAAGCCAAGATTTTCCAACAGAACAGAAAAAACCTGATCGGTTTTACTCATTTTACTGGAGTAGTTTTATTCTCGTGGTTGAAGGTTTAAGATGTACAGAGAGATTCTTCAGCATCCTAAAGAGAGAAATGCTGAGTGCAGAAAAAAGGGAGAAAACATGAACTTGTAAGAATGGATAAAGGGTTGTGTGTTGATTTGTAGTAGAAAGTTTCCCAGTTTGAGTTGTCCTTACAGAGTGTCCTCTGCTGTCAGTCAGTAGTTTGTTCCTGCAGGTTTGATATGTCTCCTCTAACACATGACAACGAACCTGCCGTGCACCCTGTAGGAGCGCCTCCCTTCTGCTCATCCTGGGGTTCTCCTCATATGACACGTGGCAGAATCTGACGTTTCATTCTCACCTGCAGACTACGACCTTCTCTCCTTCGTCACCTTCACACTTTAACCTCAAGAGCGAGCCGTAAAACTAGACCAGCGTTGAGGATCATCTTTATTACTTTAATCTGCCAACTGCTTTAAAAACCACCTTTTATCATCCTGACCTGCTGGTGTTCCAGAAATGTCCAGGATCAGGCCACAGGGCACAGGTGAATTAGTTGTAACTGACATTTTTTTTTTCTGGAGCAGCTCCTTCCTCTTTTTCTTCTTCACCACCTCCTTCCTCCTCTTCCTCTTTCCTTTTTTTTTTTTTTTTTTTTTTTCAAGCTCAGTGAACTGAGGGAAAATGACATTTAATTACAGGAGAGCAGTCACGCAGTTCGGCTAATTACGATCCCGGGAGTTCAGTCATCATATCTAATTAACTTTCACTTTCATGAAAGCTTAATGCAGCACCATAGCCGGCGCTGCGTGCGCCACACTTCAGGAATATTGACAACTCTTTGGAAATTAAATTTTAAATGTTT
>JAOXNZ010000074.1:16149931-16162311 GCA_028566095.1 Kryptolebias brasiliensis
TAACAGTGTTTCCCTGTAATTTTGTCTATTTATATTTAAATATAATTAGTCGTATTTCTTTTCAGTTTTTAAATTGTTTATAAAAATCTAAAACATTTTAATTAATGTCACCGGCACTAAAAATAACTTTTCCCTTTTGAGAATGGAATAATCCAAACGTTATTAATGTTTGATTATTAGATCCGTGAAGTTTTTATGCCTGCTGCATTGTTAAAGCATGAAGCTCGTTTTGTTCCGGTGATTAGTCTAAAGCTGTTCCTCTTTATAAATATTAATTTTCCCATCTTCCTCTGCCAGAGCCGGAGGCGTCCGGCACAGGTGTTTAGTGAATAACACGGAGGACAACCAGCTAACTGCCGCATGAGCGGGAAGTTGCAGTAATGATCACTGTCCCCAGTGCACCCTGGGTAATAATTATCCCCCGTTTGTCATAATAGCAGGTAAATAGTCAAGCACAGACGCGGCACGCCTCGCAGTAGGGCGCCAGCAGCAGCTGCGGTCCATAACAATTTTTCACTTGTTTTTATTAAGTGAGCCGGCTTCCTGGCCGTCCTCTGCGGCTCGTTGGTGTTTACACTCGAAGAAAAAAAAAGAAAAAAAAAGCAGAAATATAACAAAACCGAAAAGGCCAAGTCATGGCAGTGGAGTAAAATACAGATTCAAGTTCAGCTCAGAGTACGTGAATTCATTCAAACACCCAGGTGCCTGTGATTATTATTTATAAAGTTGTCAACAGTGTTGTTTACAAGCCTCCTTTTTGCTGATTGCTTGTTGTTGAAGGGGGGGAAAAAAAATCAATGGTGGCATATTTAGTGCATCATAATTTCATAACGAAGGAAGTAAAATGTTATTGCAAATAGAAATTTTTGCTGCTGAGGCTTTTTTTTTTTTGCCCGTTTATGAAATATCCAAAGCCTGAGGCAGAGTGCTCCTCTGTTGTTTGCCATCTTTGTGAAGAAACTCTGAGATAAAACAAACTGTTCAAATGACCTTTGAAAAGATCACCGTCTCTCAGTTTGTCTGAGAGGAGAAAGGAGGAGAGAGGAAAGCAAGGAAGGCAGTTTCAGGAAGGGATTAAAGTGGAATCCCAAACGATGGAATTGTACTCCCGATGCACTCGAAGCCCTCCCTCCTTTCAGGCCTTTCTGCTCCATTTACACGAGTTTATTAGTCTGTCGAGGACTGATCTGTTGAAGCACGAGTGGGATGATGTTTAAAAGACCGGGTTTGTTCCTCGTTAACTTCAAACACATTTTCTTTTTATTTCTTGAGTTTCATAATTTAGTGCATAAGCTGCCTGGCACTGCAGAGGATCTGCGAAGTTCTGCGCATCACGTGAGGCTCATTACACTTTCAGGCCTCAGAGCCCATGGAGCCTTGCGAGCTTCCAAACCGTTAAGGTCATTCAATTGTTTTTGACATTTTCACATTGCTTTCCTGTTTGAGTGAAGAAATGTTCTAAGAAATAACGATGTGATAGACATTAAAAGAATCTGAAAGCAAGAAAAAAAGAATAAATCTAGCATGCATATCACTCGCTGCCCTTCATGCCAGGGTTTTAAAGTATGTGATAGGGATGAGACTCAAATTTTAGCTCAATATCTGTATAACTGGCTAAGGGTTAGGCTCTTTTGTGTTTGCTAAGGTTGCTTTGTTGTGGCAGTCATGTTAAATAGGGTTGACTCCAAAAATGAATCAGTCATGGATGTACATCCAATGACTACTTTCTGAGTGTTTCATTAAAATGTATTCATGAGATATTTTGCTAACAGACAAAAATAATTTACAGCTCCAAAAAGTTATAGCAAAATTTTAAACAAAGATCTTGGGCATTCAGTCTAAGCTTCTACCATTCCAAACTTTAGGGCAATATGTGTTACAGCTTTGGATAAAGTTGATTACCTGTGGTAGCTAGAATTGGATTAACTTCAAAAGTTAATCAGTTGTAAATGAACATCTAATAATTAGTTTCTGAAAGTTTCATTAAAATCTTTCCAGTGAGTCCTGAGATATTTTGCTAAACGACACAAATACACACAGACCAGAGCAAAAAACACGAACCCTTTCAGACTTAATAATTAACATGGTGTCCATTATGTTGGGGGTCCAGGACTATTCCCAGAATACCTCTTGGTTAGGAACAGTTGCTTAGCAACAAAACTAAAGGAAGTTACTAGCTATTGGTGCACATCTCTCCCGAAATGTCAAACTGTTCCTGTTAATGAGAGACAGCAAGGAAGAACTTTTCTTACTGAAGTTTGAGCAGTTTGTGCAACGTTAAAACAAACACATCAACTTTAACTATAATCCATCACTAGATTCACCACACATTTCATGACTTTTTAATTATCACTCACTGCTGAAGATGAAGGTGGGGCGATATTGTTCTTGCCGAAGTGTGCGCGCACATATATGTGTGTGTGTGTGTGTGTGTGTATCATTACCTAAATGTCTCACAAATACATCCCTGAACAGACCTTAAAAGTTTCAGAAAGTAATCATTTGGTGTACATCTACAACTGATTAACTTTTGGAGTCAGTCAGATTCAAGATGGCCACCACAGCAAAGAAAAATGGCTATATCTCAGCCAATTTTACTGATATGAGCTAAAATTGGGTGTGGTAGTAGCTGAGCATTGTCCCTAACACAATACAAGTACAATCCAAAGTGCAACATTTTTGCTTAAAATCTTGGTTTCTGTTGGAGGTAACTCTGTTTATCTTTTAGCAAAATATCTCATGAACCACTGGAAGGATTTAAAAGAAACTCTCAAAGTAATTATTAGCTTTTTATCTACAACTACGCAGGCACAGTGGTTAGAGCTGGTAAGGAAAATGGAAGGGTGGCTTTACAACTGATTAATTTTACTTGATTCAAGATGGCTGCCACAGCTAATAGACCTTAGCCAACACAAAAATGGCCGCACCTCATTGCATTTTACAAATACTGAGCTAAAATCTGGTGTGGTAGTAGCTGAGTCTTTCACAACATAAACTGCAGGTTGATGTGAGATATCACATGAGATGGAGCATAATGTTATTTTTGAAGTTTACCCAACATGGCTATAACTTCATTTCTCAACATAAGATGATCTTAGTTTAAATTTTCTGCGGCGGGCAATATGCATTCCTTCAAGGAAAACTAGGCCTTTAACTATCTGTGTAAATTGAAATCCACAGTCGCACACAAACAGTGAATCAGTCACTTAAAACAGATCTTCTGGTGCTCCCACCGCTGTGTAAAGGCATTAGCCAAATGCTTATTTGTGTTAAATGTATCGCCACAACAGGGTATTTCTTGGCTCACAAATTTGATTTGTAAAGCGACTTCACATCATGCAACCAATTAAATTTGAGTATCGTGTGTGTGTGTGTAGGGAGAAACCTGGACACTTGTGCCCTAATTAGCTATGTGGAGCTCTGAATTGGTCTTTAACTTTAACATTTAATCATGTAATTAATGATAATAGTAAAATGGGCTAACACTACCCTCCTGCCAGAAATGTCCACTGGAAACTGTTGTTTGGACTTCATGTTTTTGGAGACAGACATCATTTTTGACCTTTAAGACAAGGAGAAGGTTTGCTACTATGGGCATTTAGTTTTTCATTTAAACTGAATTAATGTCTTGTTGTTATGCAGCCTGTGTGCCTCCATGTTTGCATGCTGTGGCTGTAAGTGGGTTTGTGAAGCCGTAAACTTCACCAGACATGGATTTGGATTTCATCAGCTGTCACTTTTGCCAGTCTGCACTCTCTCCTGATGGATGATTACCTACTGTTGGCATTTCAGCAATGTTCGGAGGTTGCGGTCGCTGCCACTCGGATGTGCCACACATCAAGCCGGATGAAAAGTTGTTTACAACAGCCTGATTTTAATTGCTCGTCAAATGATTGGCTTAATGATAAGACATGGGGAAATTGGAATGGACGTATGGATTTGGACAGTGGATATTAACTGCTGCTCGCCACACTGTGGTTTTACAACTTTTATTACCTTTGGCTAAACAAGCAGAGTGATCAGCAGAAGATAAAATCAACTCTTGGCATTATTTCTTGTTTCCCCTTCAGTAGAGGCAAGCATTGAATTTATCAGTTAATCAGATTTGATGACATGGGTGTTCATTATTATTGCCTACCCCAAAAAAGCGTGTGTGCGTGTTGGTTTCTGTTTGTTAGCAAAATAGCTCATGAACCACTGGACGATTTTTGATGAAATTTGGCAAAAATTATTTATTGGATGTACATCTACAACCTGATTCAAGATGGCTGCCACACCTAATTGACCTTAACCAACACATAATTTGCTATATCTCAGTCAAAGTGACCGATATTGAGGTAAAGTTTGATGTGCTTGTAGCAACACATAATTCAAGCTTTAACAGATCTCTCGAGGTTGTTGCATAATGTCATTTAAAGATTTGACGAAAATGTTTATAATGCTGTCCCTTCTCATCACAAGATGAATTTAGTTTAAAACTCTGGCGTGAAAGGTGGCGGGTGATGTGCATTCCTTCAAGGAATAAATTTGCTGTGTTCTTGAAAGTAATGATGTGTCCGGCTGTTTTACCCCAACCAAACTTACATCCTGTGTGACTCCATTTGTCTACTGTAACTGATGGGTGACAGCTCCATTAAGGGGTTAAAAAAAAAGTTTTCTCCCTTTGCTTACCCTATCCCACCCACTCAAATGCGTTTTTTGTTACTCATCAGCTGACCTTATTTATGTCGTCATCTCGCATGCGGGGATGCATCAGGTTTGAACTCGTCGCTTTGATGGGAAGGGGGAGGGGAGTGGGGTGATTTGAAACAACCTCGCCACAACTTCTGCACACACAGAATGTAATGTCATTGTGGGATTTCACAAGGAATCAAAAGCTTTGGCCTGAAACGGTGCACGCTGACTGGTGGTCATTACAACAGCCCGATGACTAAGCCTTGGATCTCTCATCCATCAGGGGCGTAAAGCCATAAAGAAACTGTCATGTTGTGCATTCGATCTGCACTTGTGTAGCACTGGACTGTAAGTAATGCAAATTGATTTTTTTTTTCTTTTTTGAAGGTGAATACATGCAACACACCAGTTTCTGAAAAATAAACTCTGAAAGACATGGCTGACTTGCAACACCAGGGAGCTAAACTCTAAAATTGACCCAATTTATTTTTATCAGACTTTTTGAGAAGTCTAAAAGAGAAATGTAATATTTGATGTGTAATCTGCTCAGTGTGGGTTCATTCCTGTAACACATTGTGCTGCTTCTGAGGCAGCTGAATTATTGGCAATCAAAATAAGAATCACAATCTGAAAGGAATATATATTTCTAGGTTCTACATTTTTCGTTTGTGATCAAAAAAACGTTTGAGCACAAATATAGCACAGTAGGCTTGTGTTAGACAAGGATAGACCTGCTGCTGCTTCTTCCTGGAAGAGCATTCTTGTAAAGTGCCTTTGAAATTAGTTTCTAGAACTTCCTAGATGGTTCTGGGAAGCAACAATCTGGTGCATCATGTTAGCGTGCTAGCTGCTGCTGTCTAAAATATTAATGATCTCTTGAGGATAAAAACTAGCTGGACAGAAATGGTGTGGAGTTTTGTCTAAAAGCTGAAGGAATGATTATAGGTTTGTAAAAGCACTCTTCGAATTCGAAGTTCTACAATAAATTTGATCCAAACTTTTTTCATTTTGAACCATTTTCTGCATTTTCTTTTAGCTACACGATCATGAAGCGTATGTGCAGCCACAACAAACATTCAACTGAAACACAGAAGCAATGTGTTAAAAGAAATACATGTTTATGGTTGTTATGGGGTGTAGGAGGGTAATATTGAGGTTAAAAAGCGTTGGTAACAAACCTGCAAAAGCAGTCGTTACTGCTCATTTCCAAAGAATTTTACTTCTGTCAGTATAGAAAGATTACTCACAAGTAGAAAAAAATCAAGACAGCTGCCAGTCTTCCCAGAAGCAAGTTCACTTTTGAGGTCAGATGGTGTAATCTTCAGAAAAATTGCCAGAAACCCAAGAGCTACATCACAGAATCTACAGGCCTGAGTTAGCATGTTAAACATTAGGGTTCATGACACTACAATTTTTAAAATAAATGCTTAACAAGTATGGCTTGTTTGGAAGGGTTTCAACAAGAAAGTAGATGGTCCATACTTGTATAGAACCTTTAACCCCTCCAGGTTCTGCAAAGTGTTTTACAATGTTTCTCAATTTACTCATTCCCATAAACACTCATACTGTGCTTGAAAATGTAAATAAAAGCAGAATGCAATGATTTGTAAATCTCTTAAACCAATACGATATTCAAAATGGAACATAGTAAATGTATCACATTTCAAAAGTTAGAGCAGAATCTTCCCCTCTTCTAACAGTCTGTAAATGTCTAGGAGCTGAGGAGTTGTTTATTTTTTTTAGGAGAATGTTGTCCCATTCCTGTCTGGAGGATTCTAGCTGTTCAACAGTCCTAGGTCTTTGCTGGGTTTTTCGTTTCATGATGCGTCAAGTGTTTTCAGTTTTGGTGAGAGGTTTGGTCAGTTCAGCACCTGGACCCTTCTTCTATGAAGCACTAATGCCTCCCCCATACCATCAGAGAGACAGGCTTCTAGACTGAGCACTGATAACAGGCTGGATGGTCCCTCACCTTTTTTGTACGGAGAATTGTGGCATCCGTGGTTTAAAAAAAAAAAAAAAAATCAAATTTAGATTTATCTGACCACAGAACAGTTCTCCTCTTTGGACCAAAATTCATTTAAAATGGACTGAGGCAGAGGAGACGGCAGCGTTTCTGGATGGTGTTCATATCTGGCTTCTTCTTTGCCTGATAGAGCTTTAAGCAGCATTTGTGGATGTCACAGTGACGATGATTTTTGGAAGTGTTCCTGAGCTGTGATTTCAATAACAGACTGATCTTATCCCTAACTTTACTTCAGAGATTCAGCCTCTCTAAAATGTTCTTTTTATACCCAGTCCCAGTTCCCCACTGTGGGGTGGGAGTATACAAATAGTGCATAGTTTTCACACACTGCTACTATATATTTGCTTTGATTTCGTCTACGTTGCCATAGCAACATAAACTGTGTTAACTAATCATTTTGCTTGGGAGAGAGAGTGTTCCTTATAAATCAAATGCGACGCTTCTCTTATCAAAAGCATTTCTCTGTTTCAAACTCAGTTTGCAGCAGCATCAAACGGCAGTCAAAATATCAAATCTGACCTCTGAGGTTTTGGTTTTTTTGACACCTGTTTTTCACTGTGGGAATCATGACGGTAATTGCTTTTGAGAGGTCCCTGATCCATTAACACCGCACACAGCTTTTCCAAAGCCAGAAACATGATATGTATTTGACACATGTCCTTTTTTCATTTTCTTTTATGTCTGAGCAGTCGTCGTGATGTTGTTTATTTGGGCTAGATGTTGCTTTTTAAGTTTGAACCCTCAGGGAGTGAGATTGATTTAAAAGACCACACTTTCAGAACTTACATGCTTGAGCTACTCACTTTAACAAACACTTTTTTTTTTCTTTTAATGAAAGAAAAATTAAATCAAACTGTTTTTTAAGCTTCTTTTCTTCTTTTGCTCATGTATTGTTTTGCAGTGTACATATTCCGTCGGAGAGGCAGACGGATACAGAAGATTCGCACACTATAAACACTTGAATTGCAATCCAATATCCGCTCTGCTGTTCCTCCACTTTGCATGTGGAATATGTGGGTGTGCATTCCAATTATCTTTCACTGAAACGTGAATGCCAAAGACTGGAAACAATATTCAGAGGAACAAAAAAAGCAAAAACAAGAAAGTGTCTTTTAGCTTCAGGAGGTTCATTTAGACAGAGGCAAAAAATGGCAAAAAAAAAAAAAAAAGAAAGTCAGCTGCTTTATGGGGAAGGGTGTATCAGGCTCTAGGTTTTTGTTTACATACAATGGATTTTGAAATTTAGCTTGCATCTCATTTTTTCTTTTTGTTCAGATGCTTCCAGTGAATTCATCAAGGCAGACGACAGCATTTTACCCTCAGCTTTCCTTACAACAGTTGGAGATGATGGTTGTGTCCTTGTGTAAGACATTTCTCTTTTATTTGTCTTTCAAATGAAGTTTTTAATGTTTGCAAAACATCCAGCATGCTTTTCCCAGCCATCCACAAACCTATATTTGGATAAAAATGCTAATTCTTCATTCTTTTGTTCAGTTTTTGTGATTCCACTGAGAACATGCACACGCTCTTTTTAGCTCCCTCTTTTATTACAGGATTTATCCTTTTGGAGCACAAGGACGATAGCCTCCTCAGGCTGTGACTCATTCTTTCCAGCTGACTCTAATCAGCAGCTAATTAATAGTTGATGTGCCGGCTTCCAAAAACACAACCGCTATTAACCTGAACATGCTATTGATTTAGCCTTGCTTTAGGTGCTGAAGTGGACTCCTGTGGGCCAAAGAGAAGATGCAGTATGCTACAAGTGCTAAATGTTTACCATCATTCAGACTGACTTTAGAGGAGACATGAATCGTGACAAAACTTTGATTTTCATACTAGAAGAGAGCCATGGTTTCGTAGCATCTCATTATTGACAAACTCTTCAAATTAAGGGTAAAATAAAAGAAAAAACAATTCAATGAAGAACTAATTTTGAAACATATGGTTGGTGTATGGTTGGTGAGATTGCTCTTCTGACAAGCATCAGACTCAGGAGATCAGGGGTTAACTACCTGTCTAAAATTGATTAAAACACTAAATGTTCATTACTTTTGGTACTAATAATTTTGGAAGTGTGTTTATTAGTTTGTGAGGGCTTATTATTGGACAGCAAAAGATCCCTTTTAGCTTTTCCAGCTGTTTTTAAGGGATTGTTTTGGATCACGTCTGGGCAGGGTCAGTTTCTGAGTTCCAGGTTTTGAAATTGTTGAAGTATGTCAATGAAAATCATTGAACTGTTAAAATAAATCTGTGTAGTTCTTCACTTTTAAATGTTATGGCCTGGATGTTGCAGAATGTTGAACGTTAGAATTCAGGGCCACTTTATTGAGCAGAAAACGGGACACACGCTGAACTTTTAAAGCCATGTTAAGATTTCTTGAGGGTCTTGTAATATCGTCACTGCTTCCCTTACAAGACTGTCCTCACAGCCTAAGTTTGGAAACTTGGGCTTTAAACTAAATCCATCTGATTTTGTTAGTTAATACAGATAACCAACTTAACCTTAGTCCAAAGAATTTAGCTTAATAAACATTTGAGCTGCTACCTGTTTCTCTAATTGAATGATTATTAAAAATAAGCCTTTTTGTCCAAAACATAACATCATATTTTTTTGTTGCATTGCTTTTGGTGGTATATTCAGCTGCATAATGCTCATTGTATAACCCTATTGCAGCTGCTCTGTCTGAAATTTAATTTAATCTGATTTAAAGTCTCTTTTAATACTTTTAAGTGTTTTAACATGAAAAATGAATGCTTTTGGTTCTATGCAGTTGAAACAACTTTGTGCTGCAGTAGAACAACAAAATTCTCCAAAAAAGCTACATTTCTTTTTACATTGCCCTGGGTCGGTCTAATTAGTTGTCTTGCTGCTAATCTAGACTTGTTTAAACAGCTAAATGTTTTCTTTAATACATATCCCAATCATACTTAACATAAACATTTATTAAATCTGATTGGGATTAGAATCCCTCGGATAATTTTGCCGTTTTGCTTGAACAACCATAACATCAGTTAAATAAGCTCTGCAATTATTTGACAACCTAATCTACAGCTTTTCATCATAAGGCTTTTTTTTCTTACCGCTGATTTTTTTTTTTTTTTTCTTTTTCTTGCTGCCTTCATCTGCTCAGTTACATTAATAAATGAGATTTCAGATGACGACGCTTCTGCAGTTAAAGTAGAAAAAAAAAAAAGCATCCAAATAGAACCATCTCCCTGACAACGCGCGTTTTACAGCTCAGGGAGGCGGCTGAATTAAGCGTGATGCAAACGCGGCAAATTGAATCAATTTGGCTCTTCTAAATAGATGTCAGGCGTGGAGCCTGGATGCTCAAATGAATAAGGAGGAATTTTAGACTTTATTGATGTTGTTTTTGTCTGTCCATTTCTTTCCTTTCTTAAACGCAGGTTTAGGAAGATGGAGCGTAAAGAAGAAAGATATCAGACAAGAACGCAGCATGAGGCTACAGCATGTGCAGCAAACGCCAGGTCTCTGTGAAGCACAAGGATGGGATCAAGAGGTGAGTGAAGCATATTGCACCGTCAAAAAGCCATACGGAGAAGAGACGAGGACAAATAAATGCAAAAACGCAACAAAATCTGTTAAATCAGAGACATGTTTACCAAGATTCAGGGACCTTTGAAGGCTCCGGACCAACAAAACAGAGGTTGTTTTAAAAAAAAAAAAAAAAAAAAAGTCTTGCTCAGTCAAACATTGGGGGACGCTTTTCAATAACAAGCCTGTCATCACTGTTGACGTATTGATTAAGAGTAGCCTTCCTTTTGTGCAGAAGCCGTGCAGCACTTAAAGATGAACACGAAGCTTCGAGCGGCGCGGACACGCTGACAGGCCGTGATTAAATCAGCAAAGGTGGCAGCATTTTTCATGACAATGAGGAGACAGAGGGCACTTATCAAAGGGAAAAGGCCGGTGGAGCTCACCGCTCCTGCAAAATAGACACTTATAGATGCTGATGGGAGGGGATTAATTTGAACTTTAAAACAAAAAAAAACAAAAACAAAAAAAAGTTGTGATTAAACTGAGAGATCTAATACACAGTTCTGTTCATGAATAATTGTTTCCAAGTGTTATGTTTTGCCTGTCAGTCAGCGGCGCTCTGCGTTGGCTGTAATACATCTGAATTAGGCGCCTGGCGGCACTCTGTCACGTATGCGCCGTCGTAAGCCGTTAAATACATAAATCGGGTTTAAATGAACACACACACCACTTGTCTTGCCTGGTTTGCAGGGTAATTCATCTTCTAACGCCATGATTCTGTTATGCAGTCAAATTGACAAGTAATCCATCGCTGGTGTCCTTGTTGTCAACATTAAGGTCACTTCAGATTGTTGCATTGAGTGAAAAGAATTTGCAACTCTTTTCAGGGGGTTGGTGGGGAAAATTCTAGACTAGTGTATCATTATACAGTACAAATGATGCTAAACGGTATTGTGACAATGTGCTCCAAATAGGAACAATGGTTTCAACATGATCCAGGTGCCCTCTCATTCATTTACAGTTGAAAACATTTAACAGTTGCATCTAGTAGATATGATACATTTTTCTCTAAGACACAATTACAACTCTTTGGTATAGCAGCAGTAAGGTAAAATCATGTGTAATACATGTCAGGGGATCATATAAGTGGTGTAGTTTGTGCTTGGATGAGCGTGATCAGGCTTTCAATAGATTTTGGCTAATTATCTCCAGTTATATCACAATAAGCCAGGAAATATAAAAAAACTCAACATTGTGGCTTAACTTCTGTCAGGAATCAGTCACAAAAGTGCTGGAACTACGGAAAAAAATGTTTTGTCCAATTTGAAACACTTCAGTTATTCATTGAAAAGGTCTTAATATTGAAAAGTGAATTATGCTGTAAAGATATAATTAATTCAACAGAAATTGTTGTTCTGTTACTGTTTTGTGTTGGTATGGAAAAACAACCCCAATGAATGACCAGAAGTAGAGTACTACAGCACCAGTTAATTGAAGCACCAGTTTCAATATTTTTAAGTTGAAAGAAATAGAAATTTATAAATGTATTTGACAATCGACTACCTATTATAATGAAACCTTAGGAACTGCTTCTAAAACAAGGTAGAAGAGTAGCCTGGCTAAACTCTGCTGTATTGGCTTTAAAATGTTCAGTTGATAGCCAGAACAAAAACTGACTGATCCACCCAACAAAAGAATGCCAATCTAGCCCCATGTAGAAAGGTAGTAGAACAACTATTGAACATTTGTTTAAACTTATAACATTTCTTTGATTTTTCATTATTCTGTTTAACTGTTATGAAATTCATATGAAACAGTGTGTTTTCTTAACATTAAATTATACCAAATATTTACCTGTGATGAAGTGGTGAGAGCAGATAAATGTATTTCACATTGTCCGTAGCACTGAGCTTGATGCAGCTTTAGTAACAGGGTCTAAATCCTGGAGGCATTTGCCTTGTTTCCTCCTCTCTGGCTGCTTTTGGGTAGATGGAAATGTGTAGAAACTTTGTCTGTTTGCCGTTCACATCTTTAGTTGAACACCTGTTGTCACAAGAGTAAATGGGACATTGTTTTGGCATTATATATTGTTAGAGTTTGCATTGTTTACATCAGGGGTCCTCAATCCTGGTCCTGGAGGGCCACTATCCTGCATGTTTTAGTTGTTTCTCTGCTCTTCAGCAG
>JAOXNZ010000074.1:16162411-16176381 GCA_028566095.1 Kryptolebias brasiliensis
GCAGGTCTTCAAGTTGTGCAGCAGCCTGTTAATCTCTCACTCATTCAAATCAGGTGTGTCAAAGCAGAGAAACATCTCAAACATGCAGGACAGTGGCCCTCGAGGACCAGGATTGGGGACCTCTGGTTTACATGATTTAAGTCCTTCAAAATGGAGGCACCAGGTGAGCAATATGACCTTGCACAAACTCGCATGACTGTGTGGTGTGACTGTAGACAGATCTATGAGACTTGGGTTTCCCTCAAATTATCCCAGAGTGCAAAGTGCACACATCCAAACTCTCATTGAGTTTCATTGTATCTAAGCTATGAATTTTCTCTTTAAAACCAGAAGTGAAGGTTTATTTTAACTTGTCATATATCAACATAAAACATTGTAAACCCATAAAAATTGATGAGGGACAACCAGCAGCTTCTTCCACTTAATGTTTTTAATACAACTTAGTGTCTGCACAGTGGCTGAGGCTTATTTTTTAGTCTGTGTTTCTGTCTGCCTTATGAGGATCGCCATCAGAGAATGGGAGACAGTTGTGTGGTTACCATGGTGACTCTGAGCAGCAACTTGAACTGTCTTGTAGTGTTGGTTCTAGTTTATACACCAAAACAGTTCATTTGTCAGCTTGAGTTGTTTCAAAAGTAAAACTCAAATTCCTTCTGGATTTTAAAGAAAAAACCTGTTTGTTGGAATTTTGTGGAGTAGCTTCATTTGCATTTTTCAAAAGGTCTTCAGAATCCTTCTCATTTTACGTTTATTATTGTTCTGATTTTTGATGTGATCTTATTGGCTTTGCAAACACATTTAGGTATGTTTTCTTTTATTTGGGTAGAATTTGGTGCAACTAATGTTAATTTCTTCTGAGCAGTAGCAAAGAATTCCAGCCTCAGAGTGAGAGTCTTGTTTGGTTTGAGACCAAAATGAAGTAGATTCCCTAGGAGAAAGCAGATACCTTCAAAATACCATCTAAGAACATTGTCTCGGTTTTCTCTGGCTGCCAAAAAGATCAGATCCTGTGGCAGAATTATTGACTAGTTTAGAAATCCAGTAGCTCCTGCAAACAGTAAATGTTATGCTTTGTCGAGACTTCAATCTGTAGTCGGCACAAGCATTCTGTTTTCAGGCTGTATTTGAGCAGACTGCCTGTGGACGGTCCATAAATTTCACAACAGGCCTGCACTTACATCAAGTAAAGAGAGCACAGTAATATGTTGTCGTGTTGATCTCCTATCTGGTAGCTGATAAGCTGCCATGCAGTACTCATAGAACATGGGAGAACTGTTTTTATTCTGTTTGTCAAATTGATTTGGAATCAGAAGTGTCCATGCCCATTCTGAGGATTTGTTTTTCTCACGACTGTCTGACCGTAGGATTATACAGCTGTTTTGTTTTTTTATTTCTTATCAGCTGCTCCTGGTGTTGGATTCCTTACTTTTATATACTGCAAGTTGCTGTTTTTTGTATTTCTATTCATTTCGTGTTTCTCTGTAAAGTTTGCATTAACATATGGATCTGTTGGTTTATTTAATCTGTCAAAACTTAAAAAGATATACTCTTTTCAGACACATGACAAACAAAACAGTATCTTTTAAACTAGCTACAAAGCTAATACTAAAATTGATTTTAACAGATTGTTAGCATTTGATAATACTGATTAAAACTTATTTATTTTAAATGTAATAGAGCATGATATTAAGCATTAAAGTTAACAGTTTCAGTATACAGTACTGTGTACACTCAAAGTATCTGTTGGGGATGACTGTCAGCTACTACCACACCAATGTATAAAAGTACAAAAACCTACAAGACTGATAAGTTGTCTTGGTTATTCCAGTTATTCAAACAGAGGCAACAAGACTTTGTTTTAAGTTTTGATGACGTTTCATTCCTCATTTGAGGAACTTTCGCAATTCTTCTTGGCTACTTCTAGGTTAACACATGGATCAAAATTACAGTATTTCTGATAGAGCTCAAATTTAGTGTGATCCATCTTATGCTCTGAGTGCTAACACATTGCTCAAGTCTTTGTTTAAAACTTTGGCATTTACCTGTTGGTTAACCTTGTCTGTCTGTTAGCAAAATGTCACAAATCTCTGCATGGATTTTAAGGAAACTTAAAGTCAAGCTGATTCATGATGGCTGCCGCAGCTGGTTGATCTTATTAAAAACATAAAAGTCTCTCACTTTGTAATTTTAACAAATACCGAGCTAATATTTTGTGTCTGACTAAACGTGCAAGACCTCTGTTTATAACTTTAACTTACAAAGCTTAGGTTGATGTACATTCCTTTAAAGAATGCTATTTTTTTATTCTGTTTTTTTATAAACCACATTACTTTGTGTCTCAGATATTTTAGGTTAACTGTTTTTTTGTTTTTTAATTTAGGATAGTGTTAAAGTATCTAAATCCTTTTAGACCTGAGTGAGAAGTAATTGTCAAATAAGGAAGTATTTAGAAGTTGTTGCTGCTGTGGAGGTAAATATTATATAGCTTTTCTGAAAAGATATGGATTCAAACTGTGTTTTTAACCTGAGGCTAACAAACGAGCTAACTGCACACAGTAGGTGAAAGCCTGAAATCATTTCTTTCCTACTGTTGGATATGCCTGACATGCTCAGTGTGTATAAAGTCAATTTTTGTGCTTTTGGAAGTGGTGTTTGTTTGATATTCATTATCATTCCCACAGTGAACACAAGTTCATCAAAAGGCACCAAAACGTCCATACGTTTCGATGAACATGTTCTGAACGTCAGTCAAAGGGGCTGCTAGACAAAACCTTGACAGACCTGGTACATTATAGACCAGCTTCTGCCTACATTTTGTTTCTGAGCTCACCTGAATTTATCCGACTTAAATAAATCAAGTGAAATGTATTCATCCAGTCAGAATTTCTTTACAAAGCCCCTCAGGCTATGAGTTTTGTTTGGTCTTCTCTGCACAGGAGGTAAAAGCAAATCATACTTTCCAAAAGGTAATTTTGTAATCCATATTTGTCTCATCAGATTATGGTTTGTTGCTGTACACTGAGGCATTGCTCCAGCTATTTTGTTACTTTACTCTGCTGTTTCTACAAAAAGAGAAAACTGCACTGGCAGCATCTAGAAGTATTTTTCTTTTCTAACAAGGAAGTTGACACAAATTGTACCTTCCATCACCTTCCTCCTTTATGTAGTTTCCTTTGGGATTTCACAAATATAAAATAAATAAAAAAAAAACATTAGGCAAATGTTTATTATTCATCCTTGCGAAGAAAAACATCTGCTATTTCATTATCATCCATCTGCCTTTGCCATTTCTCCGAGCTCCTTCTACGGACTTTTCCCCTTAATCTGCAGCATGTAATAACCATCATCTGCCATGCCAATGAGCCATGGAGGAAAGCTGCCGGTCTTCATATTTATCTGCGCTGGTCTCAAAGCCGTCGCGGCATCCGTGATAAAGGGAAATGAGGCTTTATGTGGTGAGACTGTGGAGGAGGGACAGGAGAAGGAGTGGGAGGACACTCCCCAGGATGTCATTTGGAAAACCCCTCACCTCACCGAGCTTCTGAAGCGTAAAGGGTGGGCAGCTGCTGTTGACAAGGTGTGATAAATAAGGGTTAGATACTGGATATTGATGTTAATCTCTTTCTGCTCCTGTTTTTTTTTTTTTTTTTAATTTTCCTTGAACAATTACAGTGTAGTATACAGTGTAGTATATATGTAGTTTGCATTGTAACATAGATACATTCTTAAACAATGTTTAATTTTCCAGAGTCATCATTATCCAGTTGTGAAGGTGGTGTATTCTTTCTATAGCAAATCCAGTTTTCATTAAATTGGACCTTTGCCAGTCTTAAATATGAATATGTTTTTTCATTACAAATATCTTTTCAACATTCTCCACACTCCACGTTCTGTGGACCCACTTTATACCATAATCCTGTGATGACTTTTTTACTTGCTGATAATATCTGAATGAGGTATTCATCCTCTTTTTGTATTATGTCGTATGCGAGGTTTCCCAAAATAAATTGTTTTGTATGTTTTGGGTATCTCATATCCGATTATTTTCTCAAACTAAGCCATATTTAATCCCAATATCCTTTTATGTTTTGACAAGTCCAAATATGTGTGCATGAGCTGCATCCACGTATCCACAGGATGTCCAGCATGGTTGTGTGTTGAACACCACTTTCTTCCGAATCTTTGAAGTTATGAAATATTTAATCATATTTTTCCAATTGAATTCTCTCCAGATCCAGGAGCAGGTGGCTGTGCATTGCGTTTTACATATGTTTACTCAGTCTCCTTCAGTTATTTGTTCCTACGGTTCTTTTTCCCCATTTTTTTGATAGAGAGGAAGTTTGTTTCCCTTCTATCACCCAGACCTCTGTATAGAGTTGAAATTATTCTACATTTTTTCCACTCGTAGGTCTTCTGAAATACCTCAATAATTTCATTTGCTGACAGTTTTATCTCCTTTTCATAATAATCCCTAATTTATAAATACTGATACTGTTCATGATCTTCCAGTTCAAATTTTCTCCTCTAGTTTTTGAAACTCCACAACTTACCCCTTTCAACCATCTTACACATCACTGTGGTACCTTTATTTGCCCCTTTATCATGAGTACCCGGTATGAATCCCACAAAAACCAACTCAAAGTCTTTGTCTCCTTCTCTCGTTTATCTCTATCAACATCTGTATTCTATATTTCCTAATTTACCCAGTAATCTTTTGTGTGCTATTAGGTTTCTTACTTCTACGTCTTTAATACTTATTTCTAGACTTTTCCATCTTGAAACATGTTCATCGTGACACCAATATATCAGAGGTCTGATTTGTGTGGCATAAGAATTTTCTGTGAGACCTGGTAGAGCCAAACCTCCTTTATCTTTTGGAAGCTGCAGAGTTTTATACCTAATCCTGGGTTTTTCCCTCTCCATATAAACCTCTGGATCCACTTATCCCATTCTATAAATTGTTTTTGTGGGATTGTCACTGGCAAGGATCGAAACAAGTATAAGAGTCTTGGTAGAATATTTATCTTAATTACTTCTAATTTTGAGCTGAGATCCAAACCAACACCTGACCGTCTTTCCGAGTCTTGATATGTTGGTTTATTTTTGTGTAATTTGCATTGTAAAGCTTATCTATTCTTTTAGTGAGATTTACCCCCAAATATTTAATATATTTTTCATTCCGCTTGCCCCATGGTTTTTAAAGATGTAAAGAGTCTTCGAACATGTCAGAGTGCCCCTGATAAGGCCTCTTCTTCATTCCGAGTTAACCGTCGCTCTTTCTGGCTTTACTTGTGTGGTTGCTGCCGATCTGTCAGCCTCGCCGCCTGACAGCTGATGTCTACGGCATGAGCCAGGGAAAACCCATGGGAGGAGAGAAGTCTTCTGAAATATGATGCACCAGTTAGCCACAGAGTCCCTCTCACATCCTGCCGCTCTTCAGACGCACCACTGAGCTGTTACGAATGCATCCAGAATATTGTTGAGCGAGTCTGCATACATTTATGTTGTTTCTTTTGTTACAACGCTGCAGCAGAAATGAGCAATCGGCACGTGTGTCTTGAGCTCTGAGTGGATATGGTTTGTTTACTTTCCTGAAGTTCTAAAAGTCTGACACTGCCTGTAATTCTTGTCATCTTATTAACACAAGGAGGCGGTCTAATGGAACAAAACTATTGATGAGAACTATTGATTGGACTCTAGGAAGTGATTTAAACTTGAAATTCAATGCCTCTTAGATGATCTTTAAACTGCATGCACACAGTCAACACATCTCTCCGTCTCAGCTGTGAGTCCATTTCTCCCAACTCAAATATTTACTCCACTAATAAAACTCATTGTTGTGTGGCTCCTTATAAATCAGAGGTCTGCTTTTGTCACGGATGGCAGAGGAAAATGAAGTGCTTCTCTCACAAAGGCTTTTATTAGTTGGGTGTAGAAGGGTCAGGTGGGGAAATCTAACTGAACTTGAAGTTGTACTTTAGTTTTTACTAAATAATTTGTACAGACAAGTTCTGATTTAACTCTGTACTATTTCAGATAAATGATGAGTTCTCCTGCTTATATGTTTGAGATGTAGCAGTGAAGTTTTAACTCAGTCCAATCTAACGTGTCAGATGTAATGTCTTGGAAGTCATTAATAAGTTACCATGATTGTTTTAGTTTTGATTTGCCACAGTTAATGAGCGTCACCAAACATCAACTTGGAGGATCGTGTCTTTGCCTTTGTTTGTGTGTGTTATGTAAGTATCTCATGAATAACTGGACATTTTTAACAGAACTTGGAGAAAGTAATGATTCTCTGTACATCTGCAACTCATTAACTTTTGGAGTCAACCCGATTCACAATGGCTGCCACAGCTAATTAACCTTAAAAAGCCCAGAATTGCTATAACTCAGTCAACTTTACAGGTTTTGATCTATATATAGTTTGTCCCTGAACATAACGACACAGATGAGCATAATCAGAAATGCTTATCTCAGTCTTTGCATTTCACAGAAAATAGTTATGTATGCTGTGTATATATAAATATACATGCAAAAAGACTTTGAATTTTTTTAAACATATGCTTGACATGAGGAAATAGCTGAACGTTTGACTCTGTGTGGGAGGAGATTGGGATAAAAATGCAGCTTTTATGTTTATAACTTGAAGCCCTATAAAGTCACAGAACTCGCATGTTAAACAATTAGCATACTGTCTTTATTCTACAGCCGTAAATGCAAATGCATGCCTATACGAGCAAATTCTAGAGTAGATTTCCATTACAGTGGAATAAAATGAGATCAGCTCATGGAAACAAAAGATGTGAGGCTTAGATCAAAGTGCCAAAGTGGAGAGTTATGAAGACGGTAAAAAAAAATAGAGTAATTTGTAAAAACCTGTGCTAATACAGCTTTTCAATAAGAGGCAGAAGATGGAGTGTGTTGTACAGTAGGTAGATGTGGAGAGTTGCTGCTGCCAAATGCACCGAGGGCTAAACGACGACGAGCCCCTGCCATCTGGGCAGCTTGAGGCTGAAAACAACTCCTGTTCTACCGAAGCATCTCAGCTCACAATTTCATTTTTACTTTACGTTTTTCTTTTACGCTTGGCTCTTTATCTCATTTACCTGTCCCATCTCAGGGACCCAAATACGTCATAATCAGATTCTCACTCTCCTCTTTTTTTTTTTTTTTTCCCCTCTCTGAAGGATTTATCACTCTTAATTATCTTAACCATCCCGTTTCATACTCGACTTGTATCTAACATATTTAATCTAGGATTCAGCAGGGTTATTAGTTACACTCAACATGCAGGAGCTAATTGATTTAAGGAAGCAGGATTTGCTTGTTGCTGCTGATAGGTTTAACTAAAAGCTAACACAGGGAGAGGGAGACCAGAGTGGGATGGATATCAGTGAAATAAATACTCCAGCAGGGAGTTTCTGATTCTTGGATTTAAACTTTTCTTTGGAGCTCAGAGAGATGCTGCAAACTGCAAAAAAAATAAAGATTTCAAACTAGTTTTCACTGGTGTGCTGTTTTTATTTTACCTTTCTCAGGAGAATACTTTTCATTTCCCTGATTTACATGGCAGATCTGTGTTTAGGATAAACATTTTTGTTGAGTTGGGAAACAGAACAGTGAAACAGATGTTTGTTTAAATGTCATGTTTGTCGCCGAGGCTGCGCTGACATTTCAGTCTCAGAGTTTCACCTCTCGGAGTTTGTGCACCGTGAGTCATTACCAGAATCGGGTTGAGTCAGAGCAGTTGTTGTGAATAAATATGATCTAATTGATAGCTGACCTCTCACATTAACGAGCAAATGGGACCAAAACCGAATCACGCATGCAAGTCAGACTCAACTATGTTTGTGTATCCGACTCATTGCATCCGTATCTGCTTATTTTTCTCCCTCCGTGAGCGAATGTGACTCCTGCTGCATATTCAGTTATAGGGCAGCTGGTGGCCACGGGTATCGATAATGGCACTGCGGACACTCAGCTTCTTGTCTTATTAATCACACCAGCCTGAGCAGTGACCTTTCTCCAAGCCCACTGCTTTGGGCCGAGTCATATCCCCCTGCCTCTTCCTCCCCCCGGGAGTAGCAGGCTAACATCACTCACCCCGTGTCCGCTAATGTCAGCCCCGAGCCTGGCCGCAGCGCCTCACCGGTCCTGCCTGGTGCCCCGGACACAGCTCCGGATGACAGAGACATTGATCACTCAGGAAGCCTGGGCTGTCTGTGTGTGTGTGTGTTTGTGCGTAAAAGTGTTGATACCACACCAATTGAAACTGGTGAGCCTAATTAGGCTTCACATCTGGGCCTAATGAGCAAATCAAGACCCATCATTGATCAAGAATCAACTGGCCTTGAGCTGTTCTCTACGATCTGTACAGAAGCTGTGAATGGCTGTGAAACATATGTTAGACACAAATATTTATTTAGAAGATTCAGAATAAATTTACATAATTAGTGACAGAATTAATATTTGTAAAACGCAGAGTAAATTTAAGTAACGAAAAAAAACAACTTGTTACCATTTCATTTTTTTTTCACCCATGGTGGACAACTTTACTTAAATATTCACCAGCAAATTAACAAGATACTGGAATGATATGATTTTAATAATAAAGAAAAATACAGTATTGCTATCCTGTATTTATACTGTATTCATCTTTATGCAGTATTGTTATAAATTATGAATTGCACATATTTTTAGTTTTGGTTTCAAATAAATAAAGCTTCATTTCCAAGTCAAATTATACCATTTCAGTATGTGAAAAACATTAAACAATATTTTTAACCTTTTGTTCTATTTAGTCACACCATCCTCAATGAGTGTGAAGTTCACCAACAGAAGCCCACAGCACTTTTCAGGACTCAACAAGGAAAACACAATTATAGACAAAAAAACTTGTATCTATAGTCTGCCATGTTCTGTGACCTGGTCACAGACAGAGAGGCCATCTTATCTGACACAAATATGTAGCCTGAACCTGTTGGAATCAAGCCCACTGCTTTGGTCTGATGAAGAACAACAGCAAGTTTATAACCTTTTAATTGTTGCCTTTTGCCTTATAAATTAGGTTCCTTATCAGATTCATAACTAAGTTCAACATCCACACATAAGCATGGAATACATGTTTGTTTTTTTCCATCTGAGTGGCTCTTTCTGGTGTTTTTTACTTTACAATCTTTCTGTAGTGTATTGGTGGGTAACACAAGCCTAAGCTTGTTGTTTCAAGTGATCTTATTAGAATCTTGTTTCTTGTCAGTTTTTGGTCTACAAAAAAAGCCAATTCTCAAGTTAAATGAGAGGAGTGACAATTTCTCAAATACAACAAATTTCAATAATTAAATATTAAATATTATACTATTAAATATTCATCGGCACCAGCTTTGTTGGTATGTTCTCTTAGTGTTTGTGTTTTTGTGCACTTTAAATGCCAAACTGGAGTCCAGGTGAAATAAATATTATCATCCTGCCAAAAAGGACTTGGCACACCCATTCTAACACAGATTTAATCATTTTACAAAGCATTTTTCTTCTGAAATCTGCTACTTTGCGAGCTTCATCCATTTGCACCACCAAACAATGTCGACACATCACCATTTCTGTGACACTTTTTGGCGTTCTTGGCATTTTCCCCAAAGTGGACTCTTGTGTCTGTTGGTTCAATATGTTTTTTGTAAGTCAGCTTGTTGGCAGCTGCACCAGGCAGCGGGAGACTCGGGCCTAAGGGATTCCCGCAGCATCAAGGAGCATCCTGGATGGCTGATGCAGCACCTGTTGTTGTTAGGACGTTAAAAGCATATGCACGAACACGCACTGCAGTGGCATGAGGATGCAGACTGTGAGATCTAATATCAGGATGCTCAGGGCTCCTGTTAAACTTAGCATGTGGAAGTTAATTCTTGGCACCAACTGGGTACTCCGCTATGTAGAGCTTTCTGTAAGTGCTGACTGCTGCAACCTATTGTGCTTTTTTCTTATTCAAATCGAAGAAATGACAGATTCTCTGTTGACTGTTTTTTTTTTAACCACTTATCTCAATTTTGAAAAAGTGCAAGGGTGATAAAAGACAGATGTGTTTCTGTTTATCAGACAGCAGTGAAGATTAGAGAAAAAAAAACTGGTTAAATGTTGCTTAAAATACTGTTGACTTTAATAATAAAAAATAAAATCCAGTGAATGTCAACAACCGATGGACAGTCAAGCCCAAGGTCATTAGGGCTCTATGCGATGGAGGAATCACAACATGATTTTGACCTATTTACTTAATGCCAGCTGATGCAATGTCAAAATGGAAAAAGAAAGACCTTAAAGATACATAGTCATTTGGATAGTTTCCGAGCCCCTTATCGAGGTGGTGAAAATTTAGTTCTATGCTTCGGTCAGTTGCTTTAAATTTTTGCAGAACAAACTCTGTTCTAGAGACCCGACAGACTAAAACCGTTCTCTTTATCTTAATCGACTTGCATCTCGTCCTCTCAATGTTATGGTTTTTCAGACTATTTCAACGGCAGCCTTAGAGGTTGGACCTTATAGCATTTATGGATCACTTTCATCATGGCATAGATCTGATTTAGATGCAGCTGCAGTCAAGATCACAGGAGAATACATCCTGCTCGTCTCAAGGCCACGATGTTGTGACAGGTGTACATTTATTGCTGACCTGTTGGTTTCTTTAAACTGGTGGTTGCCGGTGTGTTTTTAGGTGTGACAGCGGGCTGCAATGAATAAGGCATTCCTGCTTTTGTAGTATCAGTCATGGCAGATCAAAGAAAAAAATAAAACACAAGACCTTTTTAGTGGAGAAAAATACTTTCACTTTTTTTTTTTTTTTTTAACTGTTTCGACTAAAAGATTAATTTTCTTTGTCTCCTATGATGATCTGATTGGTTGAATCTGCTCATGATGGATTGTTCATCTTGTCATTATTTGAGGATTTTTCAAATCTAATGACTAAAGATGTTTTAAATCCTACTTGTAGTCTGTTGCTTTGACATTTTTAATTAAACAATTGATTTCTAGGCATAAAAGTAACGACAACTCAAGTTGCAGTTTGTTAAAAAAAAAAAAATACTGGACTTCTGGATAAATTGAAGATTTTCTTTTTTGCAATGTGCAATGTTGCCTCCCTGATTTATTCAGTCATGTTAGAACTGGTGATATCTAAAGGGAGTTGTTCAAGCAGCTCTACAAAAAACAGACACTTAAAAAACCCATGCACTTTAAAGACATCAAAGTAGATAAAAGAACAGCAACAAAGGGGCACCAACATTACGCAAAATACATATTTTCTAATTATTTAGGGAATAAAGTCCAGGAATCAGCAGTTCTATTTGTGGAGCATGCTGCTGTTTCTACAAAACTTTAAAATAAAACATTTTATAACAACCATTGTTGGCATTTTAACAAGTACAATGACTTTTATTTTTAATTTAGTCCTCAGAGAATAAATGATTTGTGTTTGGTTATAATGATTACTGAGGTTTCACCCCAGTGACTTTGCTTTGTTTTGCTAATAAACTTTTCTGTGAGTTTATGGTCTGTCTCCGCAAACAGTGAGCTGTGCACCAAACACATCACCGGAGCGTGACTTGTCATCAGCTAATAATGGACTTTTTACTAAAATAGCTGCTTCTTTTAGTGATAACTCACCGGTGGCCCGTCACATTTATAATAAAATCTAAGAATTGATTTTGGGAGGAATTATTCCATCTTATGACCTTTTGTTTACTGTCTCCAGTCATTGCGCATTTTTAATGACTTCCCATTGGTGTGTTTTTTTTGTGAGTTTGTGTTTGTTGTACTCTTGCAAAGCTTTTGCCAATACAAGAAGGACAATCAACCCAGCCAGGGCATGTGTGTGCACGCCCCTGTCTCCTGTGTGGTCTGTTGTCTGCCGGTGAGTGTTTAGAGAACAGATTTCTTTGACGTTGACGGCACCAAGGCAATACAGATTTGGCAATTAACCTTGATGTCACTGTAATTACCAAGTCACTTTAGTAAAATGAATTAATTTCCCAAAAGGACTCCGAAACAAAATTACCTTCTCTCTTCCTGAAGAGAGCCAATATGGCGTCTGATAATTAGGGTAGAAAAAGTGAGCCCGTTGCCATATTCTTGTCACACTGTGTGTAGTCAGTGTAATCTGCCATGAGGGGAAAACCACTGATCTGACTGCCATTCCCAAAAGGTTCATGCTGTTTTGATTTCCACTTTTTCATTTTTCAGCTCGTCACATTTTTAGCTGAACACTATTCCTAATCCTCAGTCTTTGTCAGCCATATTGTAAAGAAGTTCTTGCGTGTCTGGTTGGTGGGTGAGCAATGTGACAGGCCAAGAAGCAACTATTCTTGCTTTGCACACAGAGTGAAGAACAGAGGACTTTCTACAGATCCATCCTGAAGTCCTAATCTCCAGTCTTGCATTAAAGGCTGCAGAGTCTGACATGTTGCTGCAGTTAAAATGAAAAGTTAGAAATTTTGAAAGCTGGTTGGGATTTCTCAGGTGGAACAAAATAAGCAGTGGCTACTTTTGACAGAAGGCAAGTAAACTTGCCTGTACTCAAAAGATTTATAATTGATGTTTTAATTTTAAGTCCATATTAGCATGAGGAGAGGGGTGCTAAGAGGTTGTAGACTTCCCAGCACACCCTTTCCTGTCTGCAGTGAAACATTAGAAATGTAAAACATCCTTTATTCTGTTTGGCTGAGGAAAATTATGAGACTATTTTGGCTGACTTTCCAAACTCTAAGACTTATTTTCCATGAAATTCTGTTTGCAAGGATAATAAGTTGGATGCCAATGTTATTACTATTTTCAGGGTTCTGGCCAATAGCCACAATCCTCAGAGTACTCTTCAAGTTTGTGAATCCCATCACCTGATTGTTTTCCTAACTTATAGATTTCACCTTTCTTCTCTGCTCAAGTTTTTCTATAAGCCTCTTGTACTTGTATTTTCTCATGCTCCCTTTTCAGGTGAATATCTGGTAGGATTGCCAGATCCTTTACAACTTCTTTCTTTTGCTTCTTGTCATTTAATGTGTCTGGATGGCTGACCAGCAGCAGTTTCTGATTCTGGGACTTGAAATCCCACTGGGCCTCAGCTCAGCTTCTTTATTTTTCAGCCACTGTCAATAGTGTGTCCCATTGGGTAGATGCGGATGTTCTTGTACAATATTTCAGCTAGTTGCTTTTTAGTGTTTGCTGTCCCTGCTACAATCTTACACTGGTGGAATTTCATCTTTCTTGTATTATTCTTCTTTCTGCTCCTTATTTTCTTCTTTCCACTGATCTCATATCTCATATCACCCTGTATTCTCATCTCATATGTCATCCTGTTCTGTCACATCTAATGCCCTCATCTCATAATGTCCCATCTTGTTTCTTCCTGTCTCATCTTGTCTCATTATATCCTGCCCCACCTCATCTCATCTGGCGCCATCTCATCTGTTCTGCCCCACCTCATCTTGTCTCATCTCATCTTATCCTGCCTTATCTAATCTTGTTCTCTCCCATCTCATTTTGTTTAGTCTCTTTTCATCTTGTCCTTCAGCACCTCATCTTTTCAAATCTCATCCTGTCCTGCTTCACCTAATCTCAACTTGTCCTGCCTCACCTCATCTTGTCCTACATCAGCTGTCTCATCCTGTCCTACTTTGCCTCGTCCCATTTTATCTGATCCCATCTAACCTAGTTTCATTTCATCCTGGCATCTTATGTTGTCTTGTCCTGCCCCACCTAATCTTGTCTTCTCATCTTGTCCTATCTCGCCTCATTTTGTCTTGTCTCGCTGTTACAAAGCACTAAGTTTTTCTTTAGCCTTTCCTTTCTGGTACTAGAGTATGTTCTGATGAAATGTTTACTTTGTTGTGTCTTTGTGGCAGCCATCTTGGGTCTCTGCTAAAGAGGAGGCCCGCCTCAAACCCAGCTCTTTTATAGGAAGTGCAGTGATAAGAGCTGGAGTTTGAGTGGTT
>JAOXNZ010000074.1:16218364-16230376 GCA_028566095.1 Kryptolebias brasiliensis
CTGGCTCCTCTCAATGTGGAGGAGGAGGAGCCAGTTGAGGTGGCACAGGCATCTGGTTAGGATGCCTTCTGGATGCCTCCCTGGTGAGGTATTCTGGGCACGTCCCACAGGGAGGAGACCCAGAGGAAGACCCAGGACACGCTGGAGGGGCTATGTTTCTCGGCTGTCCTGGGAACGCCTTGGGATTCTTCGGAGGAGCTGGCCCAAGTGACTGGGGAGAGGGAAGTCTGGGCCTCTCCACCTAGGCTACTGCCTCGTGACCTGACCCTGGATAAGTGAAAATAATGAATGGATGGAATATTCATAATTTTAATTTGTTTTTTCTGGTTATGGTTTGCTCTCACACAGTGTTGGCTAGAGATAGGCACAAGCTCCCTGTGACCTGGAAAGGATAAGCCGGTAAAGAAAATGGATGGAATTGTTATGTTTTGATTCCTTTGGTGTTTTTGAACTGCAGGATACTAGTCAGTCCTGAAGGTAGTTTGCGTCCCTATTTCGCCCCCACCCCCACCCCACTGTCAGTTCTGTGGCATCTTACAGTCCCAATAACTTTTTAGGTCTATTTTTAGGTGCTTTCTTGGCTCAATGGGAACACTTCATTGAACTAATTACTCCTTACATAAGCACATGCTGCTTGAACACTCTTTCGGCACCTACACTATTAAAACTGCATTAGTGTGGCTTAAGTAGAAGCTACTTAACTGTCGCTATTGTTTGCTATGACGTATTTGCCTTTGAACACAGACGGATCTTTTACATGAGCATTTGCTCCTATAACAACTCTTTCTGAACATCTGTAGCTAAGTTATTAAACTCTGCTTTTAAAGGTTAGATCAAATACATGCAGCTCCAACTACAGAGTCCTCTGTTGTTGTTGATGTTGGTGAATGTCATGTGTATAAGTGACATGGCTGCGCTGATTGTCTGCCAAGTGTTGTGCAAGCACAGTATGGCTGTGCAAAAGCAATAGAGTAGTTCCTTAGTCCCACTTTAGAATAGTTATAACAGTCCTTATAAGAGTTATTATGACCTGAAAGACCTTGTGTCTCTTTTTGTCTGTTTTGTGCCACCTTTTGAGTGGGAGTTTAATTACCTCTATCTGTTTGCACAGTTTGCAGTGTCACTAAAATATGGATTGCACACAGTTCTCTGCAGTAGGACCTGGTGGACCTTCATGAACAAGTATAGATGACAATGTTGAACTTGCAATCGAGTGCACGGTTGAGTGTATTGAGGAATATAAATTTTGTTCAATGCAGAACCACCAAAGTACCTTCTGGACTGACAGTAAGGGCACCTGTTATGTTTGACTGCTTTATTTCCAAAACTGAAAAAGATTCTGATGTGAGACATAAAGGTCATTGTGTTTCAGGGTCAAGCTGGGATTTTCTTTTTTGTTTGTATTAACAGAGTAAGCCGCCTTATAGAAATGGTCCCATTCTGTTGTTTTCCTCTTAACTCAGCAAAGATGATACAGAAATTACTGTCAGCAATTGTCAGCCACTTACATCCTGTCGATGGACCCTACATGGACACCTCTGGACATGGGACCCGAAAACATGCAGAGGGTCTGACAGATAGAAAACTGATTCTTTACAAGTGAGGGCAGAAGACTGTATCCAAACCTTCTGGCAGAATACACTAATATCCCCATGCTGAGCAGCTTGGTGCTGTTGAGCGCAACCATGCGCGTCGGTCTCACTCCACTGCACCCAATGAGCCAAACCCATGGAACCGATGGGCAACGGGAGGGAAAGTAGGAGAAAGGAGAGAAGGGGGAGTGTGAATGATGTGCTGCTCTCACATATTATTCCATCACATAAATGTGAAGATTCTTTAAAATGAGAGCAGAGAGAAATGGTCAGCTTACAGGCCTGCATAGAAAATGTGAAAAAACAAATTAAGCTAAAAAAAACGAAAACACCCGACTGTTTTATAGAACATTTGTTGAGGACAGTTCATTGTTGTTCACCACAGAAAGGAGAAAGGCAAGTTGTTTTTGTTTTTTTTGTTTGTGTGCCATAGAAGCCATTTACTTGTTTAAAACACACGTCCTCCAGCTTTGAAAACTATAAAAGTCTGCTGTTTTGTATCACCAGTCTCCAGTGACATTTGATGGATTGTTGGATTAAAATCACAAGTGTCTGCAGGGAGAAAACAGCAGCAGCGAAAGAGGAAAGTCAGTCTACTCTTTCGTGATGGAATATTTCCCTCCACATTATCTAGTCAGTTTGACTTCCATGCAGATAAAATGCAGCGCTGCAGCTTTCATTAGAGCACTGAGCAAAGATTATGGCTCAATGCAGGGCTATGAATTATGCAAGCGCTTTGCACTGAGTTGCAGTGTGCAGTCACCACCCCCCCAATTTTCCGTTCGTCCTAATATGAGGAACATACCCACAGGGCATTCCTCAAGCAAACGCACACTGAATGCACAAACGTTTCAAATTAGCCAAACAGGCTGCTGCACAAATACACACGTAGTCATATATTAGCCCTGAAAAGAGCAATCAAAGCAATCGTCGTTTCCCTCTCAAAGGCCCTTCCTGCCAATGAAAGAACTACTCAGTCATATTCTGAGCTCTTACTTTAGCTTTTACACTATTTTACTACTCAAACATTACTCTCAGTTTGAAAGATCTACAATTTTTCCCATGATGAGTGAAAAACTATATATAAAAAAATATATACACGCCACATTGTGAGGATTTAAATCAATTCTTGTTTGAATTCTTTTCATTCTAAGGTTAAACCCTCAAATATATTTGGGCTTTTTAGAATATATTCAAAAAATATTAAAAGAAGTCTTAAAAGATAGTGTACCAATGTCAGAACTGTTTGAATGAAGAAAGATTAGCAAAACAAAAGGAAAAACGGTAAGTAATAGCATTTTATTCCAATCTTAACACAGTTTTTCATTTTTTTCCATTTGTTTGTTATGAAAGCCTGCTGTCAGATTTTTTACACTATTTAACTGTGGCTTTATATTCAAAGCTAATCCAAGAAAATGCAACTTTGCCAGGAGTTCTCTCTGATAATGGTGTTTGGAACGATTCAGTGAACGGTAGACCTGCTGAAACCAGCAATAAATACAAGAAAAAAAACTCTAAATAAAGATGACGGCAGCTATCACAGTTTGAGGTCACAACATACCATCAATAAATAGAAGATAAATGGTTTAAATATTTACTGTAAAACAGGGGCCTTCATTTGAATGAATCTTTCATATGAATGGGTGTTAAACATAATGAGGATCTATAGAGCCAGTGGAGCTAAGGTCTGAGAATGATGAGATCTATGTTTACTCCTCATGTCATACAGCAAGCTGCCTTTGTTAGTTTATTGTGATGATGTGTGATTCCTAGTAAAAGTGAGAAACCTTTCCCGTAAATCAGCAAAATGCAGTGCAGTTGTTGTTTCATACTTAAATCATTAGTAAGTTCTGACATCTGTAGATTTCATTGTCATTATTGGGATGAAAAACAAGATTTAGTAGATTTCATGTAGAATATGTGTCTGATAATATTGAGTCAACTGCCCTAACCTGACCCCCAGCTCTTACAAAAGCTCGGATCTTTGTGTTTCTGATAATGTAACTAGTATTATTTCTCATTATCCTAAAGCAGGTATGTTCACCATTCAGAATTGTCCAGATCCATTCGATTTCTGCTTGACTTTTCTTTATATTATAAAAATAAAAAATCTGGCTCATCAGTTTTCCTTGTTATCTCTGCTGTGACAGTTATCACTCTGAAATTTCATCTCTAGTAACATAACAAGCAGCCAGGCATTTAAGCCGGGCAAAGTCATCTTGGCTATTTGATAAGATAATTTTGAAGTGTCGATGTGAACATATAAGAACAAGGTGCTGCTTGTGACCAAATACCAAAGTGTAAAAAAGAGAAAGGAACTCGGAAAAGTTGTTAAAAAAGATGTAGATGTTTCACTGTCAACCAGAAACTAAGCACGTATGTTTCTTTTATTTTCCTACAAAAGTCGAGGCAAGTTTTTACAACTCTGATAATTCTGTTTAGGTGGCCTAAAGGCATCAAGTGGCTCAAATTATTACAGCCATCATCATTTTCCCCATCTCATATCCAGAAAACCCTGAAGCTTTTCCACATTTATTACGGTTTACATTGCACTCGCACATTTCATTGTTGGTACCTGCAGTTATGATAATAATAAAGTGAAGGAAGTAAAGGACCATTACCTGTTTTCTCTAGAGTCCCCCTGACCCCTGAGCTTTTTTGGCGGCTGGCTGGTGTTGATTTTAGCCCACAATCAATTCATTTTAATCACGTTGGGCAGCGCAGGGAGCACCGTGCTAATTGATTGGCAGGTATTTGCATATACAGTATGCAACAAAATGTCACGAACGGCCTTGGCGGTGACCTGTGTGGGCTGCTGGCAAAACAAACTGATGAGGGTAATTTATCATGCAGCTTGTGCTCTATTGAGCAGGGGCAGCCGCGCCCACTATTGTTAGCATTGTCAGTCACTTGTCACGCTGCGGTGGGCACGAGGAGAGGAGGGATGAGATGAGTCAACACAAGAGGAGACAGAAGTGGAGCTGTAAAGACTGAGATGGGAGAGATGATTCAGTGAGGTGTAGGGCAGCTGTTGTAGTCTGTTTTTTTCAGATCTTTGCTTCCATGTTGACCTGATAAAGAGAAAAATATCTTAGTTTTCTTCAGCATTTTCTCTAACCAAGATTAGAGGTAATATGTTTGAGTTTTTCTTTCTTTTTTTTCTTTTCTTCTAGTTAAGTGATCAAGATTTTTACCCACGTGTCTAAAGGGCATGTTTTGATTTAAAGAGAGAAAAGGCAATATATTCATACCACTACATTTAAAGATGATTTTGTGTCCAGATGAACTCATTCAGATTTTAGGGCAAGATTCTTGAATCCCTTTCCTAATGTAATAGGAAGAAGTGAACTGTTTTAGCATGATTGTAACCAAAATAATGTAATCTGATGAAACTATCAATTTTAAGTCTAGCTGTTGTCTTTTTGTTGTGCTTTCAAACCATAATTAAGTCATCTTCAGTCACTTATATTTAATTTGTGTGCTTTTACCTGTAAAGCAGAAAATAACACACATCTCAACATTTTTAGAATACACAAACTATTTAAATTTTTGAAGAACTATGATGACCATGAAAGCAAAGATGGTAGATTACCATTAAAGCAGAATATTTAACTTGTTAAATACTCTTTATTTCTTGTTTGGTTTTTTTGTTGTTGTTTTCTGAGGTTAAGAGATGTGAGGGTTTAGTGCAGTTTTCAGTTTTCCTGAGAAATGTTTTCAGAAGCACCCTATAAACCATAATGTTCTTTAAGGTTGCATTTAAATAAATTACTTTTTATAAAAGATGATAACATGCAGGAGAAAGAACTTGGCAGACACTTGTTGAATTGAACAACAAACCAACCAATATATCATATGTCAGACCAACTAACCAATCAACTAAAAAAACAAGGAATCGGCTGATTCCAATGTTCATTTGAATGTTTTAACAGCAACTCTGTCTAGGGAGCAAAAAAAAGAAAACACCCAAACCTCACTAAAATGTTGCACAAAATGAGAAACGCATCTACAAAGCAGAAATGATCTGAAATTGTTCTAAAAGTAATGGTATCAAAAATCAGTTTTTCCCAATGCTTTTATACATATTTAGGGGCCCATGGCTCTTAAAGCAAATCTGGTAGGAATAACTGCGTTCTTTAGATACTTTAGACTCATGAGACAAAATCACACAAAGCAGAAGGCAGTTGAGTCGTAGCACAAATTAGATCTCTCATCTGCATTTTCAGATCCAACATTTTTAGTTGTCTGTGTCATGTATAAAGTTGGACTTTGGTCGTAGAAGGGCAATTCGTTCTACACTCCTTTTATTGTTGTGTTGCCAGTGTGAAGGCACAGTGATCCCTCTTAGCAGGGTGATAAAAATCTGTCACAGTTCCTTGCACGGAGGAGCCCATTGTTTTGAGGATTAAGGAGGATTAGGAGAGGATGCTGGTGACTGAGAGGCTTGGGCTGTGTGACCCTTTCACTAATCATTATGAGACAGATATAGAGCAGTCAAACTCCTAAACCCCAACATCGCTTTGTTTTATCAATTATTCATGGCTGACAGGAGGAGTCCAAGTATGAAGAAGATGGAGATGGTATGGGAGCATGGCATCAACTGGAGGAATTTCTGCCCAAAGTGCCAAAGAGCTCTCAGAGTCCAATAATACAGTGTGTAAAATTTATGATTGACTTAAAAATTGGGCTCTTACTTTCCTCCTATTAGCACCCAACATGTGTAATCATTCTAAGCTTTTAATCTGATTGACATTCTGAGTTATGGAGGAAAAAATACTCTGTGCAACAATCCTCCTATGGCAATGTGCTTTTTTTGTTCAGTTATGGGCCATACCAGTGTGTGGTGGGGGAATATGCAAGCCGCACCTTGGTGTTCCTAGAAAGGAGTCAAACAGAAGTTGTTAATCCATTAAACACCGCTTTATTCCTCTAAATTTGTCATAAAGTTTTTGTAATGGGGGAAAAAAAAAAAGTTGTCTTCTTCTAGAATCTAGCCTCACCTACATCTTCATATACCAGATAAGTCTGGCCTTTTAGCTTGATCATTTGTCGTATTTTTATCAACTAAGATTGAGCTAATTTACTGAAGTTAGCATGCACACGGCAGTATCAGAATGCTTATGTATTCACTTTCCATCACTTTCAACCATCTGCTGAGGCCAAGTTGTCATTTTGTGACTCACTGACCTTGCCTCCACTGATCTAACTTAATTCTGTTTGTAGGCTGTGTTAGCCTTGTTTGTTACTGATTCTTTACAGCAAAGTAGCTTTAGACCCTACTTTGGTTAGATAATTGTTTTGTGTGTGAGCTGTCTGACATGGGTGGTTCTCTGTGATGAGGTTCAGCGTTTCAAATTTGAAACCACTGACTCAGTTGTCATGATTTGTTTGTTATATTTTATGAAACCAAACAATTGTTGTAAAACATCTTATGGACATATTAACAAAGATGAAACAGGGTTGTTTTTGTTTTTTTTCCCCCCAGTGACTTATTTAAAACTGCTATAGCAAAAGTCTTGACAATAGTTGTGAATCAATGGCTAAAAGAAAGAGGTGAGTATTTTAGTAACTTTCACATCATTGTTTTTTGTTTGTTGACATTCAGTGTTTTGGTTTACTGTAGTAGCTCATCTTTCTGCATGTAACAGCATTTACAAAGATCACTATGAGCTGATCTTTCCAGAAGACATAGTAGGCCCTGTCTACAACACTCAACATGTTCTTTTTATTTATTTAGTTTTTTTGTTTAATAAAAATAGTTGAAAGACCTGTGCCACGCCACTAGGTAGGAAGAACATCCACATAAACAACAATTTACAGAGAATATTCTTAGCTTGGATGAAAAATTTCCCGAAACAATTGTAGCTCATTTTTTTCTTTGATACCCTTTTCCTCTGATTTATTAGCTTTTTAACCTTTTTTATTAACCTTTAAACCACCCCTCCTAGGAGCTCATAGTAGCACCCACTATGCTTGTCTAGCAAGTAAATTAGCTTTTGTATTTCTGCATAGATAAAATGGTATTCTGTATTTACAAACTTAATTTCCATCCTGCTTTCCAAATACCTACCCAGCAATAAGCTCAAGGTTACAGAGCTACACAGTATAACTGTGCTGTTTAAATTCCAATCCAAAAACTGCTTCAGTTACCAGAGATTAACAACCAAGCTATTTCTGGAAGCAAAGAATTTGTAATGAAATGATTAATTGAAAGCAGCATTTATTGTAATTTAAATTAAGCATATTAAAGTCAGCTAACAAAATATTGTGCTTATTAGAAAGATGTTTTACTTTTAAATTACAGCAATACTAATTGCAAAGTAATGGAAACATGACTAAAATTAAAAAGGAACATTGACTGAAATCATGAAGTCTGTAAATGTACTTCTTGCTGCTTCACACTTTGCAAGTGCATCTATTAATGTAGAATATGTAATTATTTATTTGTCTCTTTGATTGGCATGGTGGTTTAAAAAGCTAAGAGATGAGTATTTTAAATAACTAAGTAGGCAATGACATCAGTGTGTTTGTACTATAGTTCTTTGCTTTTAACAGTGGCCTCAGATTCATGTAAATTACAGATAACAGCTTAATGTAAGAAATAACTACCGTGATTAAAATAAAACCGAGTGTTCTGACAGAAAAACTTTTTGGATGCACCTTCACCCAGAGTTTGAGGGCACAGACTTCTTCAGGAAGTGTCAGAGTGCCTGGCACCACCAGCAGTCATGCTGTAAATTGTGTTGTTGAAGGGTCACGTCCTTCTTTTTATCTGCAAGCGTCCTCCCAAAGAGAATTCTTGTGTGAAGCTGTTAGTGTGCTAATCGCCTCTGCCACACTCCATTATCAAGGTGCAGTGTGTCTTTAGTAAGTGCAGTCCCACACTTCTCACCTCGTCTTTTGGGGACAGTCGGAGGAAGTTGATGATGGCTGCTGGAAGGATGGAGCTGTTGGTGATTCACCCCCGCTGTGCATCAGCTATACTGATACAAAAAATCAGTTTTGTTTAGTCTCAGCAGAATAAAGATTTTGGAGGGTTTTGTTTGTTTTTGTAAGGGCTGGGTCACAATTTTTAAAGGTGAAAAGGACAGGCAGAGTGTTCTGCAGAACTTCAATTCTGTTCAAAACTAAATTCTAAATTTGATCAAAACTCCAACTTATACATTTAGAGTTTACATTTTCCTCTATTACATAACCATTATTCTAGCTCATAAGTAGGTCATTAATTTTTCCAAAGGGCCACGTAAGGAATTGTTGTGGAGGGCCAGATCAACAGTCTAAAGTCATTCCTGCCAAATATAAATTTCATGATAAGCTCCAGCAGTGGTGTCCAATACTGGTCCTCGAGGGCCACTATCCTCCATGTTTTAGATGTTTATTTTGCTTTAAATAACAGGCTTTTGCAGAACTTGAAGACCTGCTGAAGGGGTCAGTCAACTATTGAATCAGGTGTGTTGGAGTAGGGAAACAACAAAAACATGCAGGATAGTGGCCCTCAAGGACTAGGATTGGACACCACTGAGCTACACACTAAAAGCTGCTGGGTAAAAAACAACCCGATTTATAACCTAGCGCTGGGTCAAATTTGGACTGAGCCACCCATGGGCAGTTTCAGCTCAGCAGGGTTGGGTTTTCAGTTTACAGCACCACATAGTTACAACAGTGTTTAGGGTCTTTTTCTGTGTTTTCATGGCGATGAAGACATTTCTAGAAATGGTGCTGTGTTTACAAGGATGCTTTTAGAAACAACTAAAACAAAAGATTGTTTTGGCTAACCTGTGTTTCCAATGTTGACAAGGCCTCCCATAAACTTCTCTTACCAGTGCAGAGGTTTCTGATGCTACTAGACACATTCCGACTCCAAGCAAGGTCTCTCTGGAATGCTGTGATTTAACCAGAGCATTGATTTTTATTTATACACTTCAGTTTTGTTTGCGATTTTTAGGCCCCTACAATTCTTGAACCTCAATGAAAGAAACTGGTCCTAATTCTTCATAATCTTTTCGTAGAATCCCATTTCAAATGATATGTACTATCCCTTTAAGATAATGCACAACTTTTCCACAAACAAATACCACAGTGTGTATCAGTGGGTCAAACAACATGTTCAGTTTAAAAGTCAGTGACAATTGTTAAAGACAAGCTAAATGATCACTGTGCTGGAGGTGTAAGATTTTACACGTATGTGTAAGGGCCTTATAAATTGGTTGTACAAGATTTATCAGGCGACTCTGAATGTTTTACTATTGTTTAGTGTTTGCGTTTGCTTTTATTTAGTGAAAGTTAAAATGTCAGTCTGGTAATAAGTTTTCAGCTACCGTTTTGCCAGTAGCAAATAGTGCACATCTGTTTCAGTTTATTACAGTTGTAAGCCCAAATCAAGGAACCACACTCACCTTAAAATTGAATACTGTTTATGCTGAAAATCTGTAGGTGTTTTCAGTAAGCTGGTGATAAATACTGTGCTTGTGCTGTTGACAAATGTTGGCTTGAGCCGATGAAATAATCCACATTTGATTGTATCACTGACTTTGAGTAATACAGCTCATATTGGTTGCAATTTTTTAGCGATCAGTAACACAACCTAAGCTTTTCAGAAAATTGCTTTAGAATAAATCTATTTTCGCTTGAACAAGGGTGGGGCACAGTGACATTATTTACGGTGGAGATGCTCGTTGTGTGCCGTGTGAGATGTTTTAAGTAAGCGGACAGCTGAATGACTCTAATATCCAAATAAAAAGCAGACTGCTATCTTGAGTTATGTTGAAGGATGAAGCTCATGCACCTCCACTATTATGCCCCGGCTCCATGTCATCAATCCTGCCTATAGCACTAAATCTTGGCCTGGATCTATGAACCCCCTATTGGTATTGGATTTCAGGACAGCTATGAAACCCTCAGTCAAAGCTTTAAAACATCATCTTTGTCTTAATCCACTGATCGATAGGTCTGACAGGTTGAAATAACACAATAAAGTAGATTTAGGGGTCTGGCAGTGTGAGGACATTTCATACTTAAGATTAAGGGCCGGTGTATTGTGCTCTGAGAGGAGTATAACACTGTCTCTGCTTTGGAGAACATCCTGAATGTCTACACTGGTCACAAGATATCAAACAAAACTATTTAGCACAATAAATATATTTGATTTTAAGTTATAATGATGAATATTGTTGACAAAGCTGTTCTACAGACAAGAGTAAAATGCAGCTACTTTACACAGTAAGATATTGGAGTGAACAAACTGGAGTCTGGTTAAATTGAGAGTATTCTTGAAAGTTAAAGGAGTAGTTCAGATCTTTACAAGTGGGGTTCTGTTGAAAAATTGGTTTTACATTATATAATATGATAAAAGTGCTTGTGCCACCAGAGGCGTGACACTGTTTGTCAAGGTAGTTATTTGCTGGAGCAAATACTGTTGCAGCAGCTAACTGTAGCATTACCAGTTTGAGTATTATATTTCTTCTGGAATAACTGTGTAATGCAAAACTGACAATGATGTAAAGGTTTATAAAGTTGCGTTTGCATGAACCTCTATGAAATCTTTGAGATTGGACGTTTCACGATGACAGCAATTCACTTTGTTCTTGGCCCTGCTCGAACTACTCATCCGTCTGGGCAGAATTAAACTCTACTTCTAATCAGCCAATCAGAAAACAGATGAGACAAACAGCAATTACCACAGCTGAAGGATACTATGAGCAGGAACATGAAACTCAAGGCTAAAGCTGTGCAGCAAGAGGATGTAAAGGATGATCTTTACTTTGCTACTGTTTTAAGCTCTTGTTCAAAGAGGGCACCAGAACTAATTTATTGATCAACAATATTTAGATTATTTGATTTATTCACCCTTATTAATTATTAGATCTCAGCAGCTGAGTGCTGAATCCATTCATTATAGGGAATTTTCATCACAACACATACAAGAGAACAAATGTGCCCTTTATGATTTTATAACAAAATGAAAATAAAAATAAAAGCAACAAATGATAAAATCAACAAAACAAAAATAAAACAAACACTAAGAATTTAGGAATAATACTTTGGTTTTAGCATCAAGTAATTACTGTGAACTATCTGAACCTGATTTAAACAATTATATTCACTTAATGATTTAACAAGGATAAAATAGTGACACAAAAATGAACCCTTAATGACCTGAAAGGAAGACTTTAATTATACGTTTATCTAAAATGTAAGAATCCTTTGAACAGGATGTTTGGAATTAGGATCTAAGTTTATGGTTTACATGCGCAAGAATTTGGACAGTTTAGACTATTTTTGATTAGTAATTTCTCTATGGAATTTGGGTCAAAAGAATACTAATAATCAAGCCAGACAGTCAGATTAGTTTCTTAAACTAATCTGACTATCAGTTTAAAATTTAAACAGAAAGAAAGAGAAAAAGAAAAAGACAAAAAAG